>CM037074.1:43680767-44183267 GCA_020882685.1 Aphelinus atriplicis | reverse complement strand
CGATGATGTGAAAAAATTCCTAGATTACCTCAAGAAGTTAATCAAGAAAACTACAGAGAAACTAAACAATACATTCGACCTTCGAGCCTACATCAAACTAATGGAGAGTGTTCTGTTATATTTACAAGTCTTCAATAGAAGAAGATCAGGTGAAATTTCTCGATTGTTAGTAACAGATTTAACGCCACGCAATATCTACAGGTTCGTAATATTGTATATACGGTAATTGTAATACGGTAGTTCGTAATATTGTATATACGTAATATTTTATACAGGTTCGACACGTCGGCAGAAAAAAGAGATGAGTTTGTGGCTCTCTCGCCAAAGAGTCAGGAGATAGCTCGGCAGTACATTCGAATATCAGTGACCAACAAACTTGGGTTGGCGAACGTCGGGATCATTTGCCACGAACGAATCCTCGAAAGCATCAATCTGATATTAAGACTGAGAAGAGAAGCTAAAATATCAGATACGAACCAATTTTTTTTTGCAAAAGGTTTATCGTACGGATCGAGAGAGCCACATCTCAAAGCAGGCGTCTTAATCGACAAGTATGCGAGAGATGCTGGTTTAAAAAACCCACAGCTGATGCGTGGCACAAAACTTAGAAAGCAAGTGGCGACCATGATGTTCGCTCTCCAAGTTGAAGACGAAAATTTAAGAGATCTGGCTAAATTTTTAGGGCATGATTACAAAATACACATGAATTATTACAGACAGCAAGTAGCTGTGACTGATATAGTCACGCTAGCCCCAATGCTTGAAACAGCATCAGGCGATGATCGATTAGATAGCCTGAATAAATCTAGTGAAGAATTGAACATGACTCCTCAAAACGAGACACACGATGAATCAACAGAGAATGAGGGTTCACCCCAATTCCAGGAATCTCGAGGTACTTGATAATATAACTAAGACTTTTTATTCATTGAATTACATGCATCTTCCGATCCAGGTAAATTTTCAGGTTAATCAAGGTGGATTTCCAGGTGTATTTCTAGGTGCATTTTCAGGTGGATTTCCAGGTCAATTCAGGTGGAGATCCTGGTCAATCCAGGTGGATTTCTACTCGGATTTACAGGTAGATTCACAAGTCAATCCAGGTCGATTTCCAGGTGGATTTCCAGGTCAATTCAGGTGGAGTACTGTTCCGGTCAATAACGCACGATATCCAGAAACGCGAGTAAAGCGCGATTCGCGACGACGATTCGTGAACGGCGTACAAAGTAGACGCACACGCGGATGGATTATGACGGCCGGGGAAGAAAAAGGCGCCCGAGTTCAATATAGACGTGACCGCGCGCGCGTATACCTTAGGCACGCTTGGGAAGGGAACAGGCCGCGCGCACGTGACTACCTGGGCCGCGCCGGCTGCGCGCCATCCGTCCGGTCATATAACCATAAACCGCGTCGCGGACGGAGCTCGGCCTCGTTTCAACCGCCGCAACGTTCGATCGGCAAAGGGCAATTAACACTGGGAGCGAGGGAAGTTTGAGGTCCGAGCCAAGTATTCATAATCCGCTAATCCGCTCGCTCGCCACGTCTCTGAAAAAGCATAAACCGCAGCCTAACCGACCAGACAAAAAAGGCGCCCAGGGACGCTTTCCCACGACTCCGCGCGTATATCGGCCCACAGCTTCGTCCATCAACGTGTGTCGATCACACGTACCAGTGTGAGAAGAAATGAGGTTTAAACATTAGTTCAATTGATGCAAGATGCGAGAATTACATGTTCGAAATGTACGTGTATACGCGTATATATATGTATGTGTATGTGTACGTGTATATGTGTGTGTGTGTGTGTGTGTGTGTGTGTGTGTGTGTATGTGTATACGTTCGTGTGTGTATGTATGTGTATACGTTCGTGTGTGTATGTATGTGTATATGTATAGGCCCACAAATGCCGAACGCTCTCCACATGCGCGGACACCACAGGTGTACCGTGGCCTGAAAGCCGCTAGACTGAACGATCAGTGGATCGTTCGAGTACTCGACCCCGATAGGAGGTAACTCCTGGACATGAGGGTCACACTGCTCGAGGGTGCAACAAGGCATTCTCGAGGCATTTCGGCGAAACTAGAGAGCGGGAGGCAGGGCGGCGTGCTCCGAATATCCCAAAGTTCAGGCCATGGCCAGCCGACGGATGGGACGGGGGAGGGGGGGCCTGCGTGAACGCAGGGCCCCAAAACGGCTCTCCCGTCAACGATACAGCTGGGGGCTGAGAGGGAGGAGTAAAAACGGTAAAGAGAGGGAGGGATGGACTCGGCTCGTGGCAAAGCTGCAACTGCACTTCATGATTAGTGCGAAGGCAGAGTTTCCCTCTACAGTGTCGGTCTCAAGCCGAAGTAATTTTAAGCCGCGATTGTTTTGTATTTGATTATTTATTATTGAGCAATTGTATGATATCGCGATTTTGTAGCGTATGATGAGGGCACTGGAGGCATCACTGATGAGTCCACCTCCAGTGTTTGGACGAAACGCTTAATCTTCCCTCCATTTTGATACCCAATTATAAATTAAAAAGAGTTGAAATGGAGAGAAGATTTTAGCTTCTAATAAATTATTGTATCACATTAGTTTCAAAATAAATCAATATAAAAACCCTCTCGATCCTTCCTCTGCCGCGAACAAGTACCTAGTCAGTCCAGGTGGATTCCTTGGTCAATCGAGGGGGATTTCCAGGTCAATCTAGGTAGATTTCTAGGTCAATTCAGGTGGATTTCTAGGTGGATTTCCAGGTGAATTTCTAGGTGGATTTCCAGGTGGATTTCCAGGTCAATTCAGGTGGAGATCCTGGTCAATCCAGGTGGAGGTCCTGGTCAATCCAGGTGGATTTCTACTCGGATTTACAGGTAGATTCACAGGTCAATCCAGGTCGATTTCCAGGTGGATTTCCAGGTCAATTCAGGTGGAGTTCCTAGTCAGTCCAGGTGGATTCCTTGGTCAATCGAGGGGGATTTCCAGGTCAATCTAGGTAGATTTCTAGGTCAATTCAGGTGGATTTCTAGGTGGATTTCCAGGTGAATTTCTAGGTGGATTTCCAGGTGGGTTCTTGTCGGATTTTCAGGTCGATTTCCAAGTGAATTCCCAGTTGGATTTCTGGGTGGATTTCAGTCGGATGTCCAAGTGGATTCCAGTCAGATTTCCAGGTGTATTGCAGTCAGACGTCCAAGTAGATTCCACTCGGATTTCCAGGTGGATTCCTAGGTCAATCCGAAGGATTTCCAGTCGGATTTCCAGGTAGATTTCCTCGTCAATCCAGGTGAATTTCTAGGTCAATCCAGGTGGATTTCTAGGTAGATTTCCAGGAGGATTCCAGTTGGATTTCCAGGTGGATTTCAGTCGGATTTCCAGGTGGATTTCCTGGTCAGTCAATGTGAAGTTTTAGGTCAATCCAGGTGATTTTCCAGGTCAATCCAGGTGGATTTCCAGGTGTATTTCCAGGTGGAGTTCCTAGTCAGTCCAGGTGGATTTCTTGGTCAATCGAGGGGGATTTCCAGGTCAATCTAGGTGGATTTCTAGGTCAATTCAGGTGGATTTTTAGGTGGATTTCCAGGTGAATTTCTAGGTGGATTTCCAGGTTGATTTCCAAGTGAATTCCCAGTTGGATTTCTGGGTAGATTTCAGTAGGATGTCCAAGTGGATTCCAGTCGGATTTCCAGGTGGATTCCTAGGTCAATCCAGTTGAATTCTCAGATCAATCCAGTTAAATTCGCAGGTCAATCCGAAGGATTTTCAGTCGGATTTCCAGGTAGATTTCCTCGTCAATCCAAGTGAATTTCTTGGTCAATCCAGGTGCATTTCTAGGTGGATTCCAGATGAATTTCCAGGTGTATTTCCAGGTGGATTTTCGGGTGGAATTCTATGTAGATTTCTAGGTCGATTTTCAGGTAGATTTCTAGGTAGACTTCCAGGTGGATATCCAGGTCAATTCAGGTGGATTTCTACTTAGATTTACAGGTGGATTCACAGGTCAATCCAGGTGGATTTCCAGGTCAATTCAGGGGGAGTTCCTAGTCAGTCCAGGTGTATTTCCTGGTCAATCGAGGGGGATTTCCAGGTCAATCTAGCTGGATTTCTAGGTCAATTCAGGTGGATTTCCAGGTGAATTTCTAGGTAGATTTCCGGGTGGTTTCTTGTCGGATTTTCAGGTGGACTCCCAGGTCGATTTCCAAGTGAGTTCCAAGTTGGATTTCTGGGTGGATTTCAGTCAGATGTCCAAGTGGATTCCAGTCGGATTTCCAGGTGTATTGCAGTCAGATGTCCAAGTGGATTCCTAGATCAATCCAGTTGAATTCCCAGATCAATCCAGTTAAATTCCCAGGTCGATCCGAAGGATTTCCAGTCGGATTTCCAGGTAGATTCCCTGGTCAGTCAATGTGGATTTTTAGATCAATCCATGTGGTTTTCCAGGTCAATCCAGGTGGATTTCCAGGTGGATTTCCAGGTGGATTTCCAGGCGGATTTCAGGTAGATTTCTAGGTGAATTTCCAGGTCAATCCAGGTGAATTCCCTGGTGGACTCCAGGTGTATTTCCTGGTGGATTTCCAGTTGGTTTCCAGGTCAATCCGAAGGATTACCAGTGGGATTCCCTGGTGGATTTCTGGGTGGATTTCCAGGTGGATTCCCGGGTCAATTCAAGTGGATTTCTAGGTGGATTCCCAGATCAATCAAGGTGGTTTCGTGGTTGATCCAGGTGGATTCATAGGTCAATCCAGGTGGAGTGCCAGGTGGATTTCCAAGTGGATTTCCGGGTGGATTTCCAGGTGGATTTCTAGGTGGATTACAGGTAGATTTCTAGGTGAATTTCCAGGTCAATCCAGGTGGATCCCTTGGTGGACTCCTGGTGGATATCCTGGTGGATTCCCAGTTGGATTCCCAGGTCAATCCAACGGATTTCCAGTGGGATTCCCAGGTGGATTTCTAGGTGGATTCCCAGGTCAATCCAGGTGGTTTCGTGGTTAATCCAGGTGGATATCTAGTCGGATTTCCAGGTGGATTTCCAGGCAATCTACGTGGATTTCTGGGTAGATTTCCAAGTGGATTCCAGTCGGATATCCAGGGGGATTCCCAGGTCAATCAGGTGGAGATCCTGGTCAATCCAGATGGATTTCTAGTCAGATTTCCAGGTGGATTTTCAGGTTAATCCAGGTGGAGTTCTTGGTCAATCCAAGTGAATTTCCAGATGGATATTCAGGTGGATGCCTGTCGGATTCCTCGGTGGATTCCTAGATCATTCCAGGTGGATTTCCAGGTCAATCCAGGTGGATATACAGGTCAATCCCGGCGGATTTCCAGGTGTATTTCTAAGTGGACTCCCAGGTAAATTTTTGTCCACCTGGAAATCCACTTCGATATTTACATGGAAATCTACGTAGAAATCCAGCTATTTTTTCGCCTGGGCCCTCAACCTTAAAATCAACCAACAACCAAAAACTCGGGAACACTTCATTTCGTTAGTTGCTGAATTGTCGCTATTCATTCGAGTTAAAATCGATTCTGTAACTTCTCTCACATCCAGTAACTCTGCGGATCCGCTACGAAAAATAACGCTAGCGTAACCACATGTCATATATCGGAATTAATGCGTCAATCGACATGGATCAAACGTTAGATTTTGTTACTATTTTGTTGCGGGAAAATGGGCCAGTCAAAAATACTCATTCCTCGACCCTTGATAGGAATTGAACGATTCGAAAAACCAAGAAAGAAAAACGAATTGGATATTCTGTGAATAAATGATTTGCTGCTAACCTGTCGCTTTTCATTCTTGTCAAAATCGTTGCTGAAGCTTCTTTTACATCAGTTTAATATAATTCAAAATTCAAACATTTGACAGTTAATTATATCAATGATTCTTGGAAATGTTTGCTGATTGATTTAACTAATCTTTTTACATTGTTCCAGTTTCCTCTGAAGACGAAGACGCGCCCCAAAACTACTTTGCTGAACGTCAGCGAGTAAGAAAGGAGAACGCTCTAAAGCAAAGAAAGAAAGTTGAGGAAAGAAAAAATAAGAAACAGAAGAAACAAAATGATGCTGAAGGTTTGTTATTAATACTAGCTACATTCAGACGCGCTGCGCGTGATCTACTCTCACGCGCTTCGAAACTATATTTCAAAATTAACGATTTTATTTTTCTCCACGATCATACTTTTCATGTCCTTATTGATTAATTTCAATATGTGGATTTTCAATATTCACTTTCTTATTTTATTCAGCATCTAGAAAAGAAATTCCATTATTAGAACTCCGAAACTCATTTCTTTCGGCGATTATAAGCAAAACTGACTGTAACTGAGTACATTATAACCAGAAAATATCTTAACACTACCTGGTTTTTTCTACGACTTGCTCAGTGACACTTACTTTTCCTTCTCAACTGCAGTCTTTATATCTATATCTATATCTTACTCGTCACGTCACGTGTTTAGATGTGGACCAATGAAATTACGAGTTGACTGGCTTCACTTTACAGATCATATCACTTTTCTTCCGAAATTACAGATAAATTAATTGAATACTCGATCGACTTATGATCGAGAAATCATATGTAGATTTGGCTGAACGTTGAGTTTTGACTGGGGGGCAATTGATCGAAAAAGAATTCGTCTCGTTTCATGGATCAAAAAATATTTAATTCCATTTGATATGCTCTTTTGCTTTCTCAAAGAGAAAGCTTTGTAACGGGGTAAAAATCGACCCACCGAATCGGACTTCGGGACCTCGATTTTCGTAATCTACGGGTCGAAAAACATGGAAATCCGAAAATGTCTGTATGTATGTACGTACGTACGTACGTACGTATGTACGTACGTGCACTTTTTTTTGTCGTACGATAACTCTCGAAGGAATTGTCCGATCGTCCTGAAATTTTGCACACAGGTTAGTCGCCGCAAAATCTCGGTCGAGTTCAATTTTCAGCCAATTCCGTTGTTTATTTCTCTAGCAACCGTTGCTAACGTGTTTTTGATAAAAGCTCCGAAAATCATCATCAATGCACGATGGGTCTCCAATTCTTTCGACGACGATCGATGAGAATCGATAAGACATTCATTTTGGAACAACCATTGTTTATTCTCCTAGCAACCGTTGCTATGGAGATACAAAATTCAGCTTCAGACTGACTTTTTTTTGTCGTACGTTAATTTTCGAAGGAATGGTCCGATCGTCCTGAAATTTTGCACACAGGTCGGTCTCCGGCAGATGTGAACCGAGTTCGGTGTTCAGCAACATCCGTTGTTTTGATTCCATGGCAACCGTTGCTAGCGTGTTTTCGATAAGTTCCCATATAATTCATGATAAATGATCATTTGGGTTTGTATATTTATGGGATTCTATAACAATCAAAGAGACCTTTCCCGTATAAACCATTGTTGATGTCTCTAGCAACCGGTGTTTATATCGCTTGCAACCGTAACTAGGGAATGGGAAAAGTCAGTTGGAGGTTCATTTTTGGAACTGTTGATGACTAAGAAGTAAGAACATCGAAGCTCCGACATTTACCATAGCAACCGTTGTTTACGTCCTTAGCAACCGTTACTATGGAGTGTGAAAAATCAGTTGGAGGTCCATTTTCGGAACTGTTGATGACTAAGAAGTAATAACGTCGAAGCTCCGACATTTACCATAGCAACCGTTGTTTACGTCCTTAGCAACCGTTACTATGGAGTGGGAAAAGTCAGTTTGAAGTCCATTTTTGAAACTGTTGGTGACTAAGAAGTAAGAACATCGAAGCTCCGACATTTACCATAGCAACCGTTGTTTACGTCCTTAGCAACCGTTACTATGGAGTGGGAAAAGTCAGTTGGAGGTCCATTTTCGGAACTGTTGATGACTAAGAAGTAATAACGTCGAAGCTCCGACATTTACCATAGCAACCGTTGTTTACGTCCTTAGCAACCGTTACTATGGAGTGGGAAAAGTCAGTTAGAGGTCCATTTTCGGAACTGTTGACGACTAAGAAGTAAGAACACCGAAGCTCGGATATTTACCATAGCAACCGTTACTATGGAGTGGAGGAAATAAGTTAAAGGTTCATTTTGCTTTCTCAAAGAGTTGTGATTAATGCAAATTGAGGTTCAATTGCAATACTTTGAGAAAGCATACTGCTGAGGCACTTGGCAGCGGTTTTTTAATTTATGGCACTAATATTTCTATTCCAGATAAGCTGAGGAGAGTCAGGTGGACGGAAGAAGAAAAAAATGTATTACTTGATTACGTCAGGGAGCACGGAAAACTCAAGACGGTAAAGAACAATTTCTTATTAGACTTGAAGAAGAAAAATCCTATATTAAAAAATAGGACTTTAGAAGTTCTTAGGTCAGCTTTCTTCAATTTTGGCCTCGCTGGAAAAGCTTAGTTTTTCCAAAATAATTGGTTTGAAGAGTATATAAATATATATATGTATATATATGAATATGTTTATAATATATAATATATAATACATAATAATAGTAAATAAAATGTGTGTTTATATTGAAATGCAGAGTACTTTATTCTGTGAGGCTCCCAATATCAAACTGATTAAGGATGTTCTGGCTACAAATGAAAATAGTGAAAAATGATTGAAACTTTGTACATAAGCATAATTTGTGATATAAAAATTGTACCCAAAATTTGAGAAAGCCCGGTTGGCTGGTCAGAATGATATGAGAACTTCGATTTTCATGCACTCTTATGGAGTTTCGTGAAAATCGAGTATTTTCATGCTCTAAACTATATGAAAAGTATGGACAAAATAGTGAGAATCTCTGGGAAACTCTTGAAAACGAGAGAATAATATCCGATGACTAGATATATGCAACGATCTGGGTTGGTTGTGGAACAAGTTATCACTGGTTTTCTATCCTCCCAGTAGGGGAGTAGTCATAACTTGGAGGATAATCAGATTCAAAAGTTAAATACGCACTTATGAAAACGAGCTCAATTGTGATTTATGACTGCTTGAAATTCTTTTAACTAACTATACTTTATAGCCAGATTATCCTTAATTGATTAGGAAGAGCAGTGGAGCTTAGCTGAGCAGTGACCGACGGCCGCCGTGTACATAACAGGTAAAGTGTGAGACACGGTGAAATTTCAACTAATACCAAATTGATGTTAATTCGTTGAAATCCCCGTACCGACCACGCTAATTTTTCTCTACTCAACCCGCTGGATTCACACAACCAAAAGGTAGTTCCGCCGGCAGTATTCACCCGGGAAAGTGAGCACAGATTAGGATCGATTATACAAACTGGAAAAAATCACTCAATTTCATTTCAATATCTCTATTAATTCATAGTTTTTAGAAAAATTTCTTAGTTTTCTAGAATTTTCTCCAATTTTCCGCGGTTCTCTACCATACCCTCCTGCTGTCTGCGATTTTCTGCGTTAGTCTGCGAACATCTACTACTTTCAGTAATTTTCTGCATCTTTCTGCGATAATCTCCGAATTCCTCCAGTTTTCCTCTACCTAGTCTGTTCATTCCTGCGTTTTTCGGTACTTAGTTCCGGTTTATTGCGTTCCTTTCCCCACCATCCAATACTGGTTGAAAATGATTCCTCCTTCTCATTTTCGAACTATAACTATGCTGATGATTGATCATTCTATTCTTCACGAATCTCAGCGTCTCTCATCTTCTTTGAAACCAACGAGCCAGTGTGATACGACTTCTCCAAGTACTACTATGGTGATCTTACGTGTAAATCTACGTTTTCAGCAAATATATGGGCAATTCTACCAACTAGGACGATTTTATGTGATATGGTTTTTTTCAATACCCAAATGTTGGAAATGAAAAAAAAACACTAAATATGAAAATTTTTTTTTCAAAAATTGGAAAATTTAATTGTGATATTCATATGTACTGCGTGTAACTTCTTCGTTTACACTTGGAGCATCTCAGTAAGAGGTCAGATTTTTTACCTGTAATCTACCTTGGGATCAGCATAACAATACTTGATAATTTTCATTAATGTGCTCTCCATATAAAGACTACTTACATGTAAGTGAAGCTTCGTGATGAAATTTTGGTATGAAATTATGTTCAGCCTTTTTAAGCTACAGCTTTTTCAGCGATCGACTACTCTCAAATGTGTTAATACAGTTCGATTAAGCACTCGAAAATGAAGAAATTAAAGTATGGAACATTCATGTGCTACCCGTAAAAAGACCATAAAATAATCGATCATGTTAAAAAGTAAGAACGTGAACAGTTTAGAATTACTGGTTTTTCTCGTGGCACACTCAGAAACAATGTTGAAATCAAACAAAAAGCCTTGTGAATCCTTGTTCAGGTTCTGATGAAGGTGCCTAGAGATTGCTGCAGTTATATTCTTTATATATGGGGCGTTTCACGTCAACTCTTTGCGGCCGGTGCGCGGAAATACTGAGACTTCCCATTTTTGTCACTTGTTTTGGACTGTATAAAATGAATATCGAAATAATGTGGAATATGTTACCGATGTATATTTCCCTCAGCTTTTTGATGGCAAAATTAGATTTTGAAAATTTTTATTTTTCATAAAAAAAACCTTAAACAGATTGTATCTTAAAAAACTGTTTCTGTCCCATTTTTTTTTATTAGTTGCATAAGTTTGCTAGTATATATGTGTGAACAGTACATATACATATTGTTCGATGAATAATAATAGATTTTTTTCAGGCCAAAAAATATTCCTTTAGTTTTTTACGTATAGCTTTTTTAGCAACATGCGAAAGTCGTGCACACACTTGAAATACTTATTCTCGGAGTATCCTCTACCACATATGAAATTTTCAAGAACGTGCCCACAAATTTATTTTCATTTTTTTTTTCCAAGCAAAATCGTACTATTTGGTAGTATTGCCCATATACAGTTTTCTATAATATTCTCTAAATTTCCGCGGTTCTCCACCATCTCCTTCTGCTTTCTGCGATTTTCTGCGTTAATCTGAGTGAACCTACTACTTTCAGGGACTTTCTGCATCTTTCTGCAATAATCTGCCATTTCCTGCAGTTTTCCGCTTCCTCGCAGGGATTTGTGGTTTTTCTGCGGTTTTTGGTGCTTTCCTTCGGTTTATTGGGTTCCTTTCCCACAATCCGTTACTGGTTAGAAATGATTCCTCCTTTTACTTGTCGGACAATAACTATGCCTATGTAGATCATTCTATTTTTCACCAATCTAAGCGTCTCTGAT
The DNA here is from genome assembly GCA_020882685.1 of Aphelinus atriplicis. Taxonomy (NCBI): domain Eukaryota; kingdom Metazoa; phylum Arthropoda; class Insecta; order Hymenoptera; family Aphelinidae; genus Aphelinus; species Aphelinus atriplicis. Next base: position 44,172,104 of record CM037074.1, on the reverse strand, counting down.
ATTCTTTGAAATTAACGATCCAGTGTAATTAGACGTCTCCAAGTACTACAATGGCGGGTTTACGAGTTATTCTGGGTATTTAGAAAAATTAAAAAGTTTACTATAATTTATCTCAATTTTCCGTGGTTCTCTATCATCTCCTTATGCATACTGCAATTTTCTGCGTTAATCTGCGAACATCTACTATTTTCAGTGATTTAAGATTCAGTGTGATCCGAATTCTCCAAGAACTACTATGGTGAGTTTAAGGGTAGATCTGCGTTTTTAGCGAACATATATGGTTTTCTATAAATTTCTTTAATCTTCCGTGGTTCTCTACCATCTCCTCCTGCTTCCTGTGATTTTCTGCGTTAAACATAGAAAATCTGCTACTTTCAGTGATTTTCTGTATCTTTGTGCGATAATATCCCATTTCCTCCAGTTTTCCTCAACCTCCTTGACATGTCTGTTCATTTCTGCGTTTTTCGGTGCTTAGATCCGGTTGATTGCGTTCCTTTCCCCCACCATCCACCATCCGATACTGGTTAAGAATGATTCCTCCTTCTGATTTTCGAACTATAACTATGCTGACGATTGAGTGCAACGAGCCAGTGTGATTCGACTCCTATAAGTACTACTATGGTGGACTTACGTGTAATTCTGCATTTTCAGCATATATATACTGTTGTCTATAATATTCTCTAATTTTCCGCGGTTCTCCATCATCTTGTCCGGCTTTCTGCGAATTTTTACGTTATTCTGCAAACATCTACTACTTTTGGTGACTTTTTGCATCTTACTGCGATAACCTGCCATTTCCTGCGGTTTTCGTTTCCTCCCAGGAATTTGTGTTTTTTTCTGCGGTTTTTGGTGCGTTGTTCTGGTTTATTGCGTCTCTTTTCACCATCCGGTACTGGACGGGAATGAATCCTTCTTTTACTTGTCGAACAATAACTATGCCTATGTATGATCATTCTATTTTTCACGAATCTGAGCGTCTCTGATATTCTTCGAAACCAACGATCCAGTGTGATACGATTTCTCCAAGTACTACTTTGGTGGGTTTACGAGTGAGTATTCGTTTTCAGCAAAATTATACTGTTTTCCATAATATTCTCGAATTTGCCGCGGTTCTCTACTATCTCTTCCTGCATTTTGCGCATTTCTGCGTTACTCTGCGATCATCTACTGGTTTCAGTAATTCTACGTTTTCAGCAAATATATACTGTTTTCTATAATATTCTCTAATTTTCCGCGGTTCTCTATCATCTTGTCCGGCTTTCTGCGAATTTCTGCGTTTTTCGACGCTTAGTTTCGGTTTATGGCGTACCTTTCCCCCACCATCCGATACTGGTTAGAAATGAATCCTTCTTTCACTTGTCGAACAATAACTGTGCCGATGATTGATCATTCTATTCTTCACGAATCTGAGCGTCTCTGATATTGTTCAAAACCATGGATCCAGTGTGTTTAGACTTCTCTAAGTACAACTATGGTGGGCTTACGTGTAATTCTACGTTTTCAGCAATTATATACTGTTTTCTAGAATATTCTCTAATTTTCCGCGTTCCGCGTTCTCTATCATATTGTCCGAGTTTCCGCGAATTTTCGCGTTATTCTGCTAACATCTACTACTTTCGGTGACTTTCTGCATCTTACTGCGATTTTCTCCGTTACTCTGCGGTCATCTCCTCTTCGCTGTGCTTTTCTGCGATTTTCTGCGGTGTTCTGCCGCCTCCCGTGATTTTCTGCTGCCTCCTTGGGATCCCTGTACTTTCCTGCATTTCTCGGCACTTCACTTCTGTTCCCTCAAATGCTGTTCGACCACTCGATACTGTTATGCCATGCTTTTAGAACATCTGCTTTTTATATATTGATTCAAATCAACAACAAATCATGCTCATACACGACGTAGCGCAACGATAGACGGATTCTGGGAGATCCTTAAGTTTCGTCAATATTCAACTGTTCTGTGTTCTTTTCTCCGTTTGCCTGTGCTTTCCTATAATCTACTATTGATCTCTTCGATTTCCTCCGTTATTCAGCGGTCATCCCCTATTCTCTGTGCTTTTCTGCGATTTTCTGCGGTGTTCTACCGCCTCCCCTGATTTTCTGCTGCCTCCTTGAGACTCTTGTTTTTTTCTGCTTTTCTCGGCACTTCACTTCTGTTCTGCGATCATCTCCTTTCTCTGTGCTTTTCTGCGATTTTCTGCGGTGTTCTGCCGCCTCCCGTGATTTTCTGCTGCCTCCTTGGGATTTCTGTACTTTTCTGCATTTCTCGGCACTTCACTTCTGATCCCTCGAATGCTTTTCGACCACTCGATACTGTTATGCCATGCTTTTAGAACATCTGCTTCTTCTATAATGATTCAAATCAACAACAACTCATGCCCATACACAACGGAGCGCAAAAATAGATGGATTCTGGGAGATCCTCAAGTTTCGTCAATACTCAACTGTTCTGTGCGACCTTCTCCCTTGTCCTGTGTTTCCCTATACTCTACTATTGCTTTCTGACATTTTCTCCATTATTCGGCGGTCATCTCCTCTCTCTGTGCTTTTCTGTGATTTGCTGCGGTGTTCTGCCGCCACCCGTGATTTTCTGCTGCCTCTTTGGGATTTCTGTTCTTTTCTGAAATTCTCGGCAGTTTACTTCTTTTCTGCGATCATCTTCTCTTCTCTGTGCTTTTCTGCGATTTTCTGTGGTGTTCTACCGCATCCCGTGATTTTCTGCTGCCTCCTTGGGATTCCTGTACTTTTCTGCATTTCTCGGCACTGCACTTCTGTTCCCTCAAATGGTGTTCGACCACTCGATACTGTTATTCCATGCTTTCAAAACATCTGCTTCTTCTATATTGATTCAAATGAACAACAAATCATGCCCATACACGACGGAGCGCAACGATAGATGGATTCTGGGAGATCCTTAAGTTTCGTCAATATTCAACTGTTCTGTCTTCTTTTCACCTTTTGCCTGTGCTTTCCTATAATCTACTATTGATTTTTCCGATTTTCTCCGTTATTCGGAGGTCATCTCCTCTTCTCTGTGCTTTTCTGCCATTTTCTGGGGTGTTCTGCCGCCTCCCGTGATTTTCTGCTGCCTCCTTGGGATCCCTGTACTTTTCTGCATTTATCGGCACTTCACTACTGTTCCCTCAAATGCTGTTCGATCACTCGATACTGTTATTCCATGCTTTTAGAACATCTGCTTGTTCTTCATTAATTCAAATGAACAACAAATTACGTCCATACACGACGGAGCGCAACAATAGATGTATTCTGGAAGATCCTCAAGTTTTGTCAATATTCAACTGTTCTGTCTGATTTTCTCCCTTATCCGCTTTCCTATACTTTACTATTGCTTTCTGCGATTTTCTCCGTTATTCGGCGGTCATCTCCTTTCTCTGTGCTTTTCTGCGATTTTCTGCGGTGTTCTGCCGCCTCCCGTGATTTTCTGCTGCCACCTTGGGATTTCTGTACTTTTCTGCATTTCTCGGCACTTCACTTCTGATCCCTTGAATGCTGTTCGACCACTCGATACTGTTATGCCATGCTTTCAGAACATCTGCTTCTTCTATAATGATTCAAATCAACAACAACTCGGCAAACGACGGCAAAGGACACAAAATCTTCCCAATTAGCTCCTTAGCAACCGTTGTTTACCGCCCTAGCAACCGTTGCTAAGGGGAAGAAAAATTCATGTAAGTTTCGTTTCCAATATTTTCAACATGCTATAGAGAAAATTGGAAAAATTTGGTGTCTTTTGCCCTCGAAAATGATCAAAATGACTCTTCAAGTGTGCTAAATACGGACCGGATCGATTTTGACCACCATTAAACCGTATGACATTCACAAGATGAATTGATCGAAATTTTTATGCAGGTTATTATCATTTATGCAGGTTCAAATATCTCGCATCGTGTAGAACCTGGAACCGTTTGCTTTGTTGCATTTGATCAAATCATAAGAGAGCCCGGGCAGACATCAACCCTCGCGACAAAGTTTGGTCAATTGAAAAAGAACGACACTTCACACAGTCACAAAATACGAATTGAACTGATTAAATAATTTTTTTGTAATCTTTGAAAAATAAATGATAGTATCTACGCTAGTGGAATGGTGAAAATACAGGTTTGAGACGCGTTTGTGGGTGATGTTGAAGCCTCTTTGAGAAAGCATTCTGCTAAGGCACTTGGCAGCGGTTTTTTGTACGATTTAGTGATGAATTTGAACTCTATCAAATCTATCGTACTATAAATATCCTTTTTTGATCTTTTAGTGATGGCTCCAAAAGGATCTATTTCATATCTTTGTGTACTCAATTTTCTATCACTTGGTGTAGAGAAGATTGATTAATTGATCTAATTATCATCTTTCGAAAACACATTTCATTCATATTTCTGTGGATCATAAAACGATCATAAAATGATACACACAAACGTATGAATGACAGCTCTTGCTAGGATCACCGATGTCGGTGTTCCAAGGGTGCGCTCCTGGATTTTTGCTTGGAGAAGCCGACCCTGGACCCAGACAATGTCCAGATAGTCAGGGTACCCGATGACGGTATTCCAAGGGTGCACCCCTGGTATTGCTTTCTCAAAGAGAAAGCTTTGTAACGGGGTAAAAATCGACCCACCGAATCGGACTTCGGGACCTCGGTTTTCGTAATCTACGGGTCGAAAAACATGGAAATTCGAAAATGTCTGTATGTATGTACGTACGTGCACTTTTTTGTCGTACAATAACTTTCGAAGAAATTGTCCGATCGTCCTGAAATTTTGCACACAGGTTAGTCGCTACAAAATCTCAGTCGAGTTCAATTTTCAGCCAAATCCGTTGTTTATTTCTCTAGCAACCGTTGCTAACGTGTTTTTGATAAAAGCTCCAAAAATCATCATCAATGCACGATGAGTCTCCAATTCTTTCGACGATCGATGAGAATCGATAAGACATTCATTTTGGAGCAACCATTGTTTATTCTCTTAGCAACCGTTGCTATGGAGATACAAAATTCAGCTTCAGACTGATTTTTTTTTTGTCGTACGATGACTTTCGAAGGAATAGTCCGGTCGTCCTGAAATTTTGCACACAGGTCGGTCTCCGAAAGATGTGAACGTGTTTAGCAGCATCCGTTGTTTATTTCCATGGCAACCGTTGCTATCGTGTTTTTGATAAGTTCCCATATAATTCATGATAAATGATCATTTGGCTTTGTATATTTATGGGATTCTATAAGAATCAAACAGACATTTTCCGTAGAAACCATTGTTGATGTCTCTAGCAACCGTTGTTTATATCCCTTGCAACCGTAACTAGGGAATGGAAAAAGTCAGTTGGAGGTCCATTTTTGGAACTGTTGATGACTAAGAAGTAAGAACATCGAAGCTCAGACATTCACCATAGCAGTTGTTGTTTACGTCCTTAACAACCGTTACTATGGAGTGGGGAAAGTCAGTTTGAAGTCCATTTTTGGAACTGTTGATGACTAAGAAGTAAGAACATCGAAGCTCCGACAATTACCATAGCAACCATTGTTTACGTCCTTAGCAACCGTTACTATGGAGTGGGTAAAGTCTGCTGGAGGTCCATTTTTGGAACTGTTGATGACTAAGAAGTAAGAACATCGAAGCTCCGACATTTACCATAGCAACCATTGTTTACGTCCTTAGCAACCGTTACTATGGAGTGGGAAAAGTCTGCCGGAGGTCCATTTTCGGAACTATTGACGACTAAGAAGTAAGAACACCGAAGCTCGGATATTTAGGGTAGATCAGGTCCCCGATGACGGTGTTTCAAGAGTGAGCTCCTGATATTTTTATTCTGGAGAGTTGAACCTGGACACAAACGATGTCCAGGTAGTTCAGGTCCCCGTTGAAGGTGTTCTAAGGATGCGCTCCTGGTATTTTCGCTTGGAGAAGCTGACCTTAATTACCTAGTAATCGTTTGGTTTCGGGTCAGACTTCCCAAGCGAAATTACTAGGAGTGCTTCCTTAGAACACCATGATCGGTAATCTAACTACTTGGACATCATTTATAAGATTCGGTGTCAACTTCCCCGAACAAAAATCACAAGAGAAGACCTGGGAATACTTTCATCGGCTATCCCATATATTTATGGTATAAGTAATCAAAGCGGGAACTTACGCATCAATTTTCGTGATAAATAGCCATCGGAATTCACTCGTGTGACGCAGGACTCGTGCACGCTCGTCACACTGGTGTCTGAAAACGAATTTCCCGCACATGTTACATGTACTATTATTCATACCCCTCCTTTCATATTGCGAAGGGTTTGAATGATAAAATGGCTGTGAATGTTACTGGCTGTGTTGAAAGGTCGTTCAACTGCGTGCGAGAAACGCGAATTTTCGCACGCAAACTTTCTGCACCTTGTGATAGTACATTGTGTAACGAGCGCGGAAAGTTACCAATTGCACACGCGGGCGCGTTGGTGCACGAGCGCAGCGAGTGAAACATGTCGCCCAAGTATGCTATTGGCAACTATACCGTGCGAGTTGCTCATACTATTTTTCATCACGGGCATAAAAAATGACGTATTACGTGGTAGTTTCGTGGATGCAAAATGGGTCATTGTGCACTCCGTTGCGATAGTGTCATTTTGTAACGCTAGAGCGTCATACAACGACGCGAGAGCGTGACAAAATGACACTATGGCAACGGAGTACCCAATCGCTCATTTTGCATCCCCGAAACTGCTACGCAATATATCAGTTTTCGTGCACCCGTGATGAAAAGGAATATAGTGTTCGATAAGTATGCAAAAGAAATATTTTTTAATCTTTTAATTGCTCTGTAGTGATCATAGAATGATCATAAAATGATACTTTCTGTTCTATTTTCGAGCATACAGAAATAGTGCGTTTCAATAGTTGTGAGAAGGAGGTGATTTTATTAAGGAATCATGTTTTCATACATATCCGACACTATTCTTCCTAATAAGCTGTTAAAAGTTTGCCACACAAAGAATATGCCATTCTTCACGTACATGAATGGCCAGTACATTACAATGTCGTAAATGATAAAACATGATGCTCAAATGATTCAAATTTATTTATTTCTTATCATTTTACATCAAAAACACATTTTACACATTATTAATGTCAAACGTTATTTCTTGATACGATGTGCAATAGCAAAATAGTTTTCTACGAATCATGAAATCTAGCGAGTACTAATAAATAGCTGATATTCGTATAAGTACATAATTACTGTCCGATTCGAACTTTTGAAATACTTTGATTTCAAGTATGAACCCACTTTCATTTATTTTCACAAAGCTGATTCACATAAAAATATAACAATTACACACACGTCATCTTTTTTCCACTGAATTAATTATTCAGATCCTTACAGTTAATACAAGATATTTATATTTAGATACACGAATATTTAGATTAATATTCGATAGACATTCACATTTGCACACTTTGACGAAATACTTAATGAATCCAATATTCACTCCTGAATCTCGAGTGAATTTACAACACGTAGAATTATTTTTTTTCATATAACTATATGATTCAGTCTCATAAACGGTATGGTTTTTTAAAAGTCTCTTGAAGAAATGTATATTATATTTTTTGTTTCGGGTCGGGTCAGCTTCTCCAAGCGAAAATACCTGGAGCGCACCCTTGGAACACTGTCATCGGGTACCCTGACTATCTGGACATTGTTTGGGTCCAGGGTCGGCTTCTCCAAGCAAAAATATCAGGAGCGCACCCTTGGAACACCGTCAACGGGGACCTGATCTACCTGGACATCGTTCGAGTCCAGGGTCAACTTACCCAAGTAAAAATACCAGGGGCGCACCCTTGGAATACCGTCATCGGGTAACCTGACTATCTGGACATTGTCTGGGTCCAGGGTCGGCTTCTCCAAGCAAAAATCCAGGAGCGCACCCTTGGAAAACCGACATCGGTGATCCTAGCAAGAGCTGTCTTTCATACTTTTGTGTGTATCATTTTATGATCGTTTTATGATCCACAGAAATATGAATAAAATGTGTTCTCGAAAGGTGATAATTAGATCCATTAATCAATCTTCTCCATCCCAAGTGATAGAAAATTGAGTACACAAAAGATATGAAACAATAAAAGAAAAAAAAAACAATAAACAATAAACAATCTTAAGAGCATTCCCAAAGGCAGGAAGCATATGGATAAATGTCCCTATCTTCTCATTTTTTCCCTGGTTCGCTAGTTTTAGATGCCATAGGAAAAGGATTGCTTCATTTAATATAGATTAAAGAGCGGACACTGTCTTTCTAGAGATCATCTTTTTCAGGAAAAACATTGTTGATTCTAACTTGTGTGATTGCTCGGCCATTCAGACCCTGAATCACTTGATTTGGAATTGTCCATTGTACTCGAACTCGAGAGATCATATGGTTAGGTTACTGTTGAGCAAGGGAATCGTTTTCGAGTCCGATATTTCAGACATTTTCAATACATCTGAGGATGTTGATGTTCTGTTCAGGATCACATACTTTATTTTATCTAATAAGATCCCAATTTGAATACGCTTATATATTTATGAACTTGGCTGTATGATTTTGTATTTATAAAGTTGTTTGCATTTGATTATATTGGGAGCATATTCCAGATTCCTAGTTCCAGATCCATTGATTGGAGGACGCGGCAGAAGGTTCCTGTTCCTCAGTATAAAGATCACTGGATGGTGTATTTTCCGGCTCCTCAGTATATGAACAATTTCAAGATTAGACTTTTCAGTATTTGGAGTTCACGCAGCTTTAGTTTGATCAGTTATTTGAAGATTTAGTATATTGTGTTTCTACTACGTATAGGTACATCTCCCCGTGAGGATAACCCCTGGATGGAAAAAAAATGTCGTAATTGTCGTATAACATAGATACAATTTTTTCAATTTTAGCTCTTCAAATTGTTCATTTACATAGATTTTCGAAGCAATCTAATTTCATTCCTTTATTCTTGAATTCGCCAGAAAAATCAGTCTTACTTCAGTAAAATATAAACTATCCTATTTTTTTAACATTATGGAGTTCTTCATTGTTGCAAGGTAAGGCCTGTCTTTGGTTGGGCAATTAAACTGTTCAAATGTTGCCGGCCAATCTCTTGACTTTTTGCCAACTGGTTCCATTAAATTATTCCACAATGCATTAGCAGCTAGAATAACAGATAAGATATTCAATTTCTTACACATTATGCAAAAAGGAATCAGTACATCATGATATTTTAAATGTAAATCGTAAATCGTAAGCCATTTATTTGGAAAGTCTTTTGAACATATATAAAAGTAGACGATACAGTTTTAATTTACCTTTTGCATTTGCTTTTTGACTAATGTGGAAACAGTCTGGTGCAAGATACGTCAGATCAGATCGACCGCTAGGAACGGTTGGGAATATCAACTCATTCGTCCACGGCTGATATACGACTGCAAAATCATCCTTCTGAAATTCTGAATATCGAGTTACTTCCTCTTCAATTCGTTGCCAGCTAGAAGCATACATTAACTTTTTAATTCGAATATCCGAACTTGATATCGTTCGTGATCAATACAACTCTAGGATATATTTATATGATGATCGAAATAACTGCAAGCTATTGATTTCAAAGTGTATTTAATTATGGATGAAAAATAAATAATATGAATGCATACAAGAATATTATCGACAAAATATACGATCCGATATAGTCGATAGTATGAAATCTATACGTACTTTGTCATTTCCTAGAGTTTTTATAAGGAGAATATGAAACTTTCGGGTGGCCAATCTCGATAATACTTTCTGCTATTTTTTTAGATACTCCAATAGATCATATCTGCAGCTGTTCACCTCAACACTGAATTATAACTTACTGAGGTGCTTAGAAACTAACTCAATAAATTGTATCGTCGTTTGGTGGATTGGTCACCCGGAGGCCTAATATTTTCCTTCAATATGTTTCAAATGAAATATAATTCACAATCTGACTAGTCAGTTTGTATTTGAGTCTAGCATGTATGGGTTCATATCCGAAAGGATTACCGAGGCAACATGGTATCCACGCGAGTAAACTTACAAGGAGTATATACACTGTGTGTGCCTAAAATGAATAATCATTTATGAATATCTCCAGGAAAATGAAATGTTTAGCCTTATGGCTGTACACATCGCCTGTTTGGCTGCTCAAAAACAAAGTTACAGCAAGATCCGAGATCCAAAGGTCTGATACGTTCCTTGTTAGTCAACAAGGTAGTCAATGGGGATGATGGTTTTCATGGTAAATAAAATTTTGTCATTACAAAATATATATTTTATGTGAGCGACATCATGTCACAATCATGAAAAAGCTCATTGAATAATAATAAGAAAACCCTTGAAAAATAGCAGGTGCGACTTGAGTTTTAGAACAATCAAATAGTGTAAGTAATTACTCAGGGACGCACTAGCCATTAATTAAGCTCTTTGACCTCTATGCTTGGAATGAAACGGTACATTTTTTTCTGGTAATCTGAATTTTAAGAAAAGTGTTTCCAGGTTGTTAGAACATATTTTGGGTGCTTTAAATTTTTTTTTCAAACCTAACAATTGATGAAACAGAAATTTCGCTCGTTGTAATTACTTCCCTGATGCTACTAAAAGTAGCCTTTATTTTACTATGAATATATCGACGGCCCTTACGAAGAAAAGCACATTTCAAATCTCCGACGAAAAAAAGCACATTTCGACCTTCCGGCGAAGAAAAGCACATTTCACGGTTTACGACGAAAAAAAACACATTTCAGCTTCTCGGACGAAAAAAAGCACATTTCAGTTTCTCAGACGAAAAAAAGCACATTTCAGCTTCTCGGACGAAGAAAAGCACATTTCAGCTACGTAGTGTATTGAATGATGAGATGTATGAAATTCGGTATCTCAATACTCGTGAGAGTGTGTGAGAACGTGCAATGTATTATTTTACTTGTGTGTAATGTATTATTTTACGTGGTAATGCGCAGATAATTTTCTACCGCATCAAATAACCTGAAATGTACTTTTCTTCGTCGAAATGTGCTTTTCTTCGTCCGAGAAGCTGAAATGTGCTTTTTTTCGTCCGAGAAGCCGAAATGTGTTTTTCTTCGACTGAGAAACTGGAATGTGTTTTTTTTCGTCCGATAAACGAAATGTGTTTTTTTTCGTCGGAGATTTGAAATGTGCTTTTCTTCGTAAGGGCCGTCGATATATAGTATTTCCGTCAAAAAATAGCGATATAATATTAATATCGATTAAAATATGATCATAATATTCCCATCGAAACATTGATAAATCACTTATGGTAGACATGAAAATATAATTAAATGGGGGTCTTTTTAATATATGTCGATTACTATCGCGCAAATTTGATTACTAATTCTTTTCGTGGAAGTATTTACTGAAAGTAGCTGACGGAAATTCTTTCAGATCATTCTCGAACACCTGGAGTGAACCGAGCAGAAATACTGTTTTATCGATTGTAATGTTGAAAACATAATTTCAAAGTACCCAATATGTCCCAACAACATTGAATTTATTTTCTAAATTCTTGATAAAAAAATATTATTATTTGTTTCTCAGCATAGAGTTTGATAAACGGGTATAAATAAGTAAAGGTCGCTACTTCGGCTAACTATTACTGGAGTAACCAAACAAATTTGAAAACCCGCTGCTAATTGCATTAACAGTATGCTTTTTCAAAGAGACATAAAAATGGTTGCTTTATAAAAATGAGAATTGTGTGTTTTTTTCCCCGACAAATCAACAAAAAACTGATATTCCAAACTACCTAGCAATGGTTGCTAGGGACACCAACTACAATTGCTATGGAAAATGCAAAGATAACGAGTCGTATGATCACGAAAGTACTGTACTTTAGCTCAAAATTTCATCCCCCTAGGGTCGCAAACAACGAATACTAAGGAGAAACGGAGTTACCGGATCGTTCACCAACATTAAATGAACTTTTAAATAATTTTCTTTCCTCGTAGCAACGGTAACTCGGGAAATATCTCGTTCATCCCCGTTGATCCTCGTGTTTATCAGACCCCAACGTGCATTAACAAATAATTATAGGAAAATTAAAAAAAACACCTAAGCAACGGGTACTAGGGAAATAAACAACGGATGTAGCTGAACAACGAACGAGATTCGTAATCTGGTTCGGAAGTTCGATTTTTTCCCCGTGACAAAGCTTTCTCTTTGAAAAAGCAAAATCCGACGAATATGTATACAAAAATTGAGTCATGATTCATTAGAAAATACTATTAGAAAAAATACCTGGCCATAATTTCATAGTATTTTCGTCTTTGACTTCTGAAAGACAGACCAAAAAGACATGGACATTCAAGATCATTGGTAATTTTACAGGAGGTCGGTCTACCAGTAATTTCAACTAATTTCTGCAAATTTGGAGGTGACATTATCGACACGAATGTCCTTGGCAGTTCATCTCTGAGTAGACGCAATACTTTGATTAGAACTTTTTTATGATTCGGCAGAACCATTGAGGAATTTGGTAGATAACACATGTCGACACAAAAATCATTTGCTCCGATTAGTATTGTAATCATCTGAAAACATATTTTTATTGTATAGATATTATAGATCAAGAGCCATTTCATTCCCGTAACATCAATGGTAATTGATGTTCATAGTGTGTTTGCCAATCATTACTAATTTAGGTATATTATCATATCCAGAGAATTAGCCAATTGTATTGATTGATTCATCCCGAATTTTTCTGCAAGATATTTTTCGCAGCCTAGGATAATTGAGATGTGAAACATTCTGTCGAAAAACGCCTAAGAACTCTCAAAATATTGTCAAGAAAATCGAATCACAAACTTTATTTTCTGATAAATGCACCGAATATTGTATATTTTTTAATAAAAATTATTATAGAAAATGCAAATTATCCAGATCTTTGAACTCTTTTCGAACGGTGCATGTATATCTCCTATAGGTAGATAGTTCGAAATCCTTATAAACACATATGTATGTACCTATACACATGAAAGGAAGTCCGGTTGCGTTCACTAGAGACTTTGGTACTTTCCATTCGGACAGCCAATTGCACAAATACTCGCGTTAGTATGAGCGTTAGTTGAGTGCGATTAATTTTTGTAACTGTTATATTCTGATGAAGAGTAGCAGTTTTCGACACAAAAGCCGCAAAAGTAGCATGGAACACTATTTTCCGCGAGAACTAACATGTTTTTCGCTTTTCTCTCCCAAAGACGTTTCAACTAATGGTCATGAAGACCATTTCGACTTATTTTAATTCATATTAATTTTCACATTATGGACTACATTGTGAAAGGTACAACCGGACGAAAAGGCAAAACAAATTTATCATCGGGAGAAATAGTCAAAACGTGCTACTCTTTGACAAAGCTCCTGAACGCGAGCAACTCTTCGCTTAGAGCATGAATATTCTGATGAATCGCTATAAAAAACAATCTCGTTTTCTTATATTATTCATTTAAGCAAATCCCCTTCATCTTACTCACATTTTTAATATTTTTCTCAGGACAAGGATCAAAGGCATTTTGATTAATATTATAAAATGCAATTGCAAAAAATCATCTCCTACATTAACTCAGAAATACTCTTGGATAATTATTCAAACTTATTAACTCATACCTTCCAATGGTTTTGTATGTCAACCCGAGAGTCATTCTTTATTCTCTTGATTAATTCTTGAGTCATGAATGTCATATCCTTGGACATGGCACCAGTTTCCGCAACATTAAACTGAGACTCTCTCTGAAAAGTAAATGAATCCGAAGGCGCGTAACCTATAAGATTGGGATTGAACATCTGCAAAGAATTATATTTTTTTAATTAATCATACTGAACTACGACGATTTTCATAATTCGCATAGAATTTGTAAATTATCCGAAAAAAAACTTCGTGAAAATAAATATTATATATTAGAAATGAATACACCTTAAAATACTACACTGAGAAAAAAATCTAGTTGATCCAACAATATATTCGTATGAATACATCCAATACACGATTTCTTGTCGATTTGATAAAAAATATTGTTAAATCAGCAAACTCGGTGGTTATCCAGTAGAGGGCGCACCGACACTTGTCGATCCAACAGAAGGATTTTGTTGATTCAACATACTCTGTATTGTAAATGAAATTTAACTCCAAATTGACAATTCGTTATGTTGGAACAATCAATTCATTTTTTTCCAACCAGTAGTCCAGCAATAACCGATAGGTGGCGTCAAACCGAAGTACGTATAGAATGATCGATGATTTATCTCATTAAAGTTGGAGAAACTGAATTAATAACGGAAAAATTTCATGGATTCCTCTTGCTAATATTTTTCAAACTTAGTGGAAACGTGTTGTTGCTATTACCGATGAGTACCGTATTTTTTTATTAACTTGAGTAAAAAAAATCTCAAACTCGCAAGTGGTCAGAATCGACATCGTTTGTATATATACCCGAAGATAGCATGGGAAATATATACAAGGCACGCGCGGGCGACATATATATATGGGTGCAGCGATCATATACATCAGGTAACAAGCATTATGACTTACTTTCAATCCTAAAGTTGAAATTATATATAGCAAATATAACGAATGAACTACAATCCTATCAATGTGAAATTTGTAACTGACTTAAATGTTCATTAAATACATGTGTGGCTGTAATACGAGTCTCTTACAGCCTCATCAATAAATTCATAGAATCAGCGGTTTCGAATCAAAATAGCAACTGTGAAACAGATGAAGAAAATTTTTTTCATCCTTAACCTCAAACTTAATATGGTTGGATCAACCGGAACGAATTGTCAAATCTACAATACGGTGTCTTGTTGGTTCAATGCACTTAGCTTGATTGATTCAACTAAATATCTTGTTGGATGTATTCATAAAAATATATTGTTGAATCAACTAGATTTTTTTCTCAGTGTATGGTAAATTCAAAAATGAATTATTTCATAAGTCGCGGATAGTTAAACACTTTTTTTCTAGAATTACATCAGTAATTAATTAAAAAAGCCTATTCGCGGTATTATTATTTCAGAAAAATTATTTTCACCTTTACACTAGAGACACTACCAAGTCAGACTCCAAATTTTCTTATTAAATGAAAATGAAAATGATGTATGTACCCTACAAGACCAATCGTCCACTAGATGTAGCTTTTATTGAAAGAAAACCTTAATAATGTTTGGTAGCGTCAGGTACTCTCTCCAAGAGCCTTGACCTCCACCTGATGCAGCTGCTCCTCGGTTTTCAATGACCATGTGCCTTAAGCTACTCGCAAAAGTACCCAGTCCTGCGGTCAAAGAATCTCCCATTGCACCAATCACGTCGATGTCTCCTGGCCTCAGCCGATGCACAGACGTAGGAACTTCGCCCGACCTGCCAACTAATATTATTCGAATATTGTAATGTCTGTATGGTTTTAATCTACTATAATACTATAAAAATTCCTGTACATTCAGTCTTAAAACGTTTCCATTCAATATAAGAGATTAATACTATTATTAGTGTAAGCGATTTACTTTTACATTAATGATGATGATTATGATGATTTGAGTGTAATAAATATATTATAGGGCCCGAGAATTTAGTTATACTAAATAGAAGTATCTTACATACAAGCCTCCATGATGGATGTTCTTCCAAAGAAATCTCCCAAAAAAAATTAAATGACGTTATAAGAATCAATGCCACCATGGAAGTTAATTGATACATGCATTTATATTTCTTAAGGGGGGATATACAGTTAGAATGACAAAAAAAATTTTTTTTTCCATAGAAAGTTTGTAAATTTCCCGTAGAATACGCTCCTGAAACCCTTTTTTTTTGAAATTCGAACTTCAAGTGTTTTTTCCAAGGGATCGCTGATTGAAGTGTGAGTACGATTTAACGATAATTTAAAACTTTCGACGCGTTTTTCTCAAAACTGCATTTTCGGAGTTTATGCCGGTGATAACTCGAAAACTAATTATCCGATTGAGCTGAAACTTATAGGATTTCTTTATTATAAGGTAACTGTACCCAATGTGCCCCCCCCCCTAAGGGTTTTTCGCGAATTTGACTATGATAGACTTCGAATTTTAAAATTTTGTGAACGGCATCTCAAAGCTTAGCTCAATACCTATTAGAAACCATCTTCATAATCATCATTCGACTACTTTAACCTATCGAAAATCGCAATTTAAAAAAAAACGCAAAAAGGCTAAATGCACAAAACGTGTACCCAATTTGGCACAATTTTTCAATCATTAGCTACAGCCTATATCGTCGCCTCCGTGTAAAAAGGGGCCAACTCAGCGTCCGGAACAAGAAGGGGCCAACTCGCTGGCCGGGCAAGAAGGGGCCAACTCGCCGTCCGTGCAAAAAGGGGCCAACTCGCAGTCCGTGTAAAAAGGGGCCAACTCGCCGTCCGTGCAAGGAGGGGCCAACTCGCCGTCCGTGCAAAAAGGGGCCAACTCAGACGAGTTTTGAATTTCACATAAAATTCAGTTCACGAATCTCTTGAGAAGTCTTATGCACGCTATGTGATAGCCGTAGAGCGTCTCTTTCAATGATTAGGTGATTTTCACGTAATTTACATGTCATCAGAATGTAATATGTCAAGTTAACTATTTACGTTAAACGGCTTTTGCTCGATGGTTTCTTCTTAGAAATTGGTATACATATGTTTTTGAGGTCGCTCATTATGAATCCGGCCTCAAATTCTAAAAATTCAAATTAGAGCCTCTAAGATCACCTGATAAAAATTTGGAAAAAATTGAATTTTGTTGAAAATTGGTATACATGGGTTGTTGAGGACGCTGATTACAAATCCGGTCTCAGATTTTGAAAATTCGAATTAAATCAAGCCTCTAAGATCACCTGACAAAAATTTGGAAAAAAATTGAATTTTGTCGAAAATTGGTATACATGGGTTTTTGAGGTCGCTGATCACGAATCCGGCCTCAGATTTTGAAAATTCAGATTAGAGCCTCTAAGATCACCTGACAACAAATTGGAAAAAAATTGAATTTTGTCGTAAATTGGTATACATGGGTTGTCGAGGTCGCTGATTACAAATCCGGCCTCAGATTTTGGAAATTCGATTTAGATCAAGCCTCTAAGATCACCTGACAAAAAATTGGGAAAAAATTGAATTTTGTCGAAAATTGGTATACATGGGTTTTCGAGGTCGCTGATCACGAATCCAGCCTCAGATTTTGAAAATTAAGATTAGAGCCTCTAAGATCACCTGATAAAAATTTGGAAAAAAATTGAATTTCGTCGAAAATTGTTATACATGGGTTTTTGAGGTCACTGATTACTAACCCGGCCTCGGATTTCAAAAATTCAAATTAGATCAAGCCTCTAAGAACACCTGACGAAAATTTGAAAAACCGCTGCCAAGTGCCTTAGCAGTATGCTTTCTCAAAGAGGCTTCAACATCACCCACAAACGCATCCCAAACCTGTATTTTCACCATTTCACTAGCGTAGATACTATCATTTATTTTTCAAAAATTACAAAAATATTATTTAATCAGTTCAATTCGTATCTTCGTGACTGTGTAAAGTGTCGTTCTTTTTCAATTGACCAAACTTTGTCGCGACTGTTGATGTCTGCCCGGGCTCTCTTATTATTTGATCAAATGCAACAAAGCAAACGGTTCTAGGTTATACACGATGCGAGACATTTGGACCTGCTTAATTTTTCGATCAATTCATCTTGTGACTGTCATACGGTTTAATGGTGGTTAAAATCGATCCATCCTGCCCTTAAGTCTGTATTTAGCAAACTTGAAGACTCATTTTGATCATTTTCGGTGGCTGAGGTTGGAAATGATCAATTCAAAATCTATTTTGATCATTTTCGACGGCAAAAGACACCAAATTTTCCCAATTTTATCTATAGCACGTTGAAAATACTGGAAACGAAACTTACATGAATTTTTCTTCCCCTTAGCAACGGTTGCTA
This sequence comes from Aphelinus atriplicis, assembly GCA_020882685.1. Classification (NCBI taxonomy): domain Eukaryota; kingdom Metazoa; phylum Arthropoda; class Insecta; order Hymenoptera; family Aphelinidae; genus Aphelinus; species Aphelinus atriplicis. The sequence continues at coordinate 44,154,153 of CM037074.1, read as the reverse complement.
GGGCGGTAAACAACGGTTGCTAAGGAGCTAATTGGGAAGATTTTGTGTCCTTTGCCGTCGAAAATGATGGAAATGGGTCATAAATTAATGATTTCCAACCTTCGTAACTGTTGCTAGGGAGGTAAACAACCGTTGCTATGGAGCAAATACAACAATTCAGTGTCCTTGGCCATCGAGTGTGACTTAAAACTGATTTTCCGGCTTGCCCCAATGAGCACTCATGAGGATTTGTAAGAAAACACGTTAGGAACGGTTGCTAGGGAAATAACCAACGGATTTTGCTGAAAATTGATCTCGGGCTAGATCTTGCCACAACTAACCGGTGTGCAAAATTTCAGCTAGATCGGACGATTCCTTCGAAAGTTATCCTAGACAAAAGAAACAAAAAATTTTACACCTTAGCAACGGTTGCTAGAGAAATAAACAACGGATTTTGCTGAAAATTGAACTCGCCCGAGATTTTGCCGCGATTAACCTGTGTGCAAAATTTCAGGACGATCGGACCATTCCTTCGAGAGTTATCGTGGACGAAAAAAAACGGGACGCACATACACACACACATACACACACACACACACACACACACACATACATACATACAGACACTTTTGGATTTCCATGTTTTTCGACCCGTAGATCACGAAAATCGATGTCCCGAGGTCTGATTCGGTGGGCCGATTTTTGCCCCATTACAAAGCTTTCCCTTTGAGAAAGCAAAAAAATTGAATTTTGTCGAAAATTGGTATACATGGGTTTTTGAGGTCGCTGATTACGAATCCGGCCTCAGATTTAAAATATTAGAATCATAGCCTCTAAGATTGGTGACCGAAAATTTGAAAAGATACTGGATTTGGATAAAACTTGGTATACATGGGTTTCCATGATCGCTGATTATAAATCAGGCCTCAGATTTTTAAACTTCGAATTAGATTGAACCTGCAAGATTGCCGACCGAAAATTTGGAAAGATAATGGAATCTCATGGAACTTGGTATACATGGGTTTTTTAGTTCGCCGATTACACATAAAGCTTCAGATTGAAATAAGCCTAAATCTTCAACATCGTCGACCGTAACAAGGAAACATCCTTTTAGAAGGTTACCCAAATAAAAAACCATCTCATATTTGACTTCATAGAAAAAACTGTTTCAAGTGTGATTACATTCTTCTAGTTTTCGCTCGTTTAGAGTTAATACATGCATTCGTGTGTATATTCCTAATTATAATTTTATTCATATACGATGCAATGATCTCTCGCTCGCTGTCGCTCACTCGAGTCTTTCGAGTGAATTTTAATCAAAAAATCTACAAAACATTCTATGATCTTGAATATTCAATTCAGTTTTGAGAAGTTATACTTTTAAATTACTGTAAATAGATATAAATCGACATCATGATGCATATAAATTATAGCCCTCGATCTCCTCTTTCGATCCATCACACCACATATTCTTCAAATCGTCATTTTCTGAGTTGTTTATCAGATAGAAAATTGGAAAAAATGGTTTTCGGCAACGCGGCAAGTTTTCTAAGACGTATATTACGCCCCCACGTCTGTTTTTCCGGAATTTACACCTCAGATTATGAAAATGCTCATTTTACTCTATAAATCTGCAAGATCAGATTTTGAATTGATAACCCAATTATATTATTTTTTTAACGTTATCCTGGAATCAAACGTCGAATAATTGTCTTTATGGCCATTACGCCCCCACAGTATCAATTTTTCGAACACATAGACAGTTCAAATTGTAGTTCTTGACCTCCTCTTCCGAACCCATTATACCGAATTTTGTTCAAATCATCATTCTCCAAGTTGTTTATTACTTCAAAATCTTTCGTATGACGAAAATTCGGCTACACATGATTTTCCACATAATAGATCACGTCCACGCGTCTATTGTTTTGGACTTTTTACCTTAGATTATGAAAATGCTTGGGCTCCTCTATCGATCTGCCCGACCCGATTCCAAAATACTCTAACAAAACATTGTTTCCGAGAGCAAAATATGGGAATCATAATTTGTGTACGGATTAATTTTAATATAATGTAGATTTGTTCTACAAGTTCCTTTGAAAGAACGGAACAAATGAGAACTAGAAAATTGATATACAGTGTTTAGAGTGAAATACCGTGAAACTCTATTTGCGTAACAGCATAACCTCTGGTACAAGTATTGAAGATTATACTTGCCACAAACATTTTTGCTTATTCTGATCGATATGCTTATTACATTTCCAACATAAGTTTATTTTGAATGGAATCAACCGACTTTTGCTGACACCAGAGTAGAAGAAATGCCTCTTTATTCAGTAAACCATCTAAACGGATGCTTCTTCGTTACCATCGATGATGTTGAAAGTTTAGGCTTATTTCCATCCAAAGCTCGAGGTGTAATCAACGCCCAAAAGAACCCATGGATACCAATTTCATCAAAATCCAGTATTTTTTCAAATTTTTGGTCGTCAATTTTAGAGGCTTTAATTTGAATTTTCAAAATCGAAGGCCAGATTCGTAATCAGCGACGTCAAAAACCCATGGAAACTAATTTTTATTATAATCCATTAACTTTCCAAATATTCGTTCGCTAATCTTAGAGGCTCTAATTTGAAATCTTCATATCTGAGGCCGGATTCGTAATCAGCAACCTCAAAAACCCATGGATACTAATCTACACTACTATACTATACTGTAAAGTTAATCCTCCCGGAAATTTCATGGAAAGATTTTTCAATGAAGGAGTTGACTACTATAAAAACAAATAAAACGGATCAAAGGGAAATTGCCTGCGGTATCATGTTCCGCATTGAAATTTACAAAAAAACGATGCGTGGATGTCAAAAATGGTAAAATTCAAGTTGCGTTTTTTTGGTATCCTCATTGGAAAAAACTGTGAAATAGTCGTATGGTGCAAATTTGAGTTTCACTGATTTATAAATCAATCGAAAATCTTTCCCATTCTATGGTGGAAATTTTGGAAAAAATGATGCGTGGGCGTGAAATATGGAAAAAACGGACTTTCATCAATTTGTACCGCATGAACCGTTGGAAAATGTATGAAACAGCGTCGTGATGAACATTCTGATTGGAGGTATCGATAGAGCTCATTTAGCGCTTCAATTATTCATCGTGAAAAAATCAAAAATATTGATGCGTAGGCATGAAGTATGTAATTGAAAATTGGTAGTTTACTTTGCGATTTTTATGCTTTCAGATAAATACGTGAGATTATGATCTGGTGCCATTTAGAGTATGTTTGATCGAAAGAATATCTAATGGGCTTGAATATTTACATTATATTAAAATTAATCCGTACACAATTCATGATTCCCATATTTTTCTCTTGGAAACAATGTTTTGTTAGAGTATTTTGAAATCGGGTCTGGCAGATCGATAGAGAAGGCCGAGCATTTTCATAATCTGAAGTCAAAAATTCAAAAAAATAGACGCGTGAGCGTGATCTAAGTTGTGGAAAATCATGTGTAGCCGAATTTTCGTCATACGAAAGATTTTGAAGTAATATACAACATGGAACTTGATGATTTGAAGAATACTCGGTATTATGGGGCGAAAGAGGAGGTCAAGAGCTACAATTTGATTTGGCTATGTGTTGGAAGAATTGATATTGTGGGGGCGTATTGACCAAAAATAATTATTTGACGTTTGATTCCAGAAAACGTTGAAAAAATAGTATAAATGGGTTATCTATTCAAAATTTGATTTTGCAGATTTATAGAGTAAAATGAGCGCTTTCATAATCTGAGGTGGAAAATCCAAAAAAATAGACGTGGGCGCGTAATATACGTCATAGAAAACTTGCCGCGTTGCCGAAAACCACTTTTCTCCAATTTTCTATCTGATAAACAACTTAGAAAATGATGATTTGAAGAAAATGTGGTGTGATGGATCGAAAGAGAAGATCGAGGGCTATAATTTATAATCATTATGATGTCGATTGATATCTATTTTCAATAAATTAAAAGTATAACTTATTGAAACTGAGTTGAATATTGAAGATTATAGAATATTTTGTACATTTTTCAATTAAAATCCACTCGAAAGACTCGGGCGAGAGATTATTGCTAGTTTCCATAAAAATACAGTATCTTTTTAATATTTCGGTCGCTAATCTTTGAGGCTCTAACTAGAAGTTTCCAAATCCGAGGCCGGATTCGTAATAAGCGACCTCAAAAACCCATGTATACCAATTTTCAACAAAATTCAATTTTTTTTCCAATTTTTATCAGGTGATCTTAGAGGCTCTAATCTTAATTTTCAAAATCTGAGGCCGAATTCGTGATCAGCGACCTCGAAAACCCATGTATACCAATTTTTGACAAAATTCAATTTTTTTCCAAATTGTTGTCAGGTGATCTTAGAGGCTCTAATCTTAATTTCCAAAATCTGAGGCCGTATTCGTGATCAGCGACCTCGAAAACCCATGTATACCAATTTTCGACAAAATTCAATTTTTTTCCAAATTTTTGTCAGGTGATCTTAGAGGCTTGATCTAATTCGAATTTTCAGAGTCTGAGGCCGGATTTGTAATCAGCGACCTCGAAAACCCATGTATACCAATTTTCGACAAAATTCAATTTTTTTCCAAATTTTTGTCAGGTGATCTTAGAGGATTGATCTAATTCGAATTTTCAAAATCCGAGGCCGGATTTTATCCCAAATTTTTATCAGGCGATCTTAGAGGCTCTAATTTGAATTTTTAGAATTTCAGGCCGGATCCACTATGAGCGACGTCAAAAACATATGTATACCATTTCTAAAAGAAACCATCGAGCAAAAGCCGTTCAACGTAAATAGTTAACTTGACATATTACATTCTGATGACATGTAAATTACGTGAAAATCACCTAATCATTGAAAGAGACGCACTACGGCTATCACATAGCGTGCATAAGACTTCTCAAGAGATTCGTGAACTGAATTTTATGTGAAATTCAAAACTCGCCTGAGTTGGCCCCTTTTTGCACGGACGGCGAGTTGGCCCCTTCTTGCCCGGCCAGCGAGTTGGCCCCTTCTTGTTCCGGACGCTGAGTTGGCCCCTTTTGCTTTCTCAAAGAGAAAGCTTTGTAACGGGGTAAAAATCGACCCACCGAATCGGACTTCGGGACCTCGATTTTCGTAATCTACGGGTCGAAAAACATGGAAATCCGAAAATGTCTGTATGTATGTACGTACGTACGTACGTACGTACGTACGTACGTGCACTTTTTTTTGTCGTACGATAACTCTCGAAGGAATTGTCCGATCGTCCTGAAATTTTGCACACAGGTTAGTCGCCGCAAAATCTCGGTCGAGTTCAATTTTCAGCCAATTCCGTTGTTTATTTCTCTAGCAACCGTTGCTAACGTGTTTTTGATAAAAGCTCCAAAAATCATCATCAATGCACGATGGGTCTCGAATTCTTTCGACGATCGATGAGAATCGATAAGACATTCATTTTGGAACAACCATTGTTTATTCTCCTAGCAACCGTTGCTATGGAGATACAAAATTCAGCTTCAGACTGACTTTTTTTTTGTCGTACGTTAATTTTCGAAGGAATGGTCCGATCGTCCTGAAATTTTGCACACAGGTCGGTCACCGGCAGATGTGAACCGAGTTCGGTCTTCAGCAACATCCGTTGTTTGATTCCATGGCAACCGTTGCTAGCGTGTTTTCGATAAGTTCCCATATAATTCATGATAAATGATCATTTGGGTTTGTATATTTATGGGATTCTATAACAATCAAAGTGACCTTTCCCGTATAAACCATTGTTGATGTCTCTAGCAACCGGTGTTTATATCGGTTGCAACCGTAACTAGGGAATGGGAAAAGTCAGTTGGAGGTTCATTTTTGGAACTGTTGATGACTAAGAAGTAAGAACATCGAAGGTCCGACATTTACCATAGCAACCGTTGTTTACGTCCTTAGCAACCGTTACTATGGAGTGTGAAAAGTCAGTTTGAAGTCCATTTTTGGAACTATTGATGACTAAGAAGTAAGAACATCGAAGGTCCGACATTTACCATAGCAACCGTTGTTTACGTCCTTAGCAACCGTTACTATGGAGTGTGAAAAGTCAGTTTGAAGTCCATTTTTGGAACTATTGGTGACTAAGAAGTAAGAACATCGAAGCTCCGACATTTACCATAGCAACCATTGTTTACGTCCTTAGCAACCGTTACTATGGAGTGGGAAAAGTCAGTTAGAGGTCTATTTTCGGAACTGTTGACGACTAAGAAGTAAGAACACCGAAGCTCGGATATTTACCATAGCAACCGTTACTATAGAGTGGAGGAAATGAGTTAGAGGTTCATTTTGCTTTCTCAAAGAGTGGTAATTAATGCAAATTGAGGTTCAATTGCAATACTTTGAGAAAGCATACTGCTGAGGCACTTGGCAGCGGTTTTTACACGGAGGCGACGATATAGGCCTACAGGGACGATCCAATTGGCATTGAAATAAACTCTCAATTATGTTCCCAGTGATATTTATACAAAATTTTTAACATACAACTCAAAAATACGCGTCTAAATCATCGTAATATGTCTATACAAATATTCAATGATTTCACTCAGTCTTCCCATTTAAAAACGCGTAGAGGGGCACATTGGGTTCACTTTTTTTTGATGCGAAAAACAGCAATTTGAGTAGGATAAAAAATAATTTTAGGAAAACTGATGAGACCAATCGAAAGCTGAGATGTTTTTACACAAAAAAGAGTAATGACACTTTGAGAGATAAAAATTATTGACACCTGATTTTTGAGGTTGAGTGTGAAAAGTGAAATAAGAAAATGGTGAAAAAATCAGTAAGTGAAACTTCAAATTGTTGTAGGAGAGTGGTTTTAAGGGCTAAATGGGCGGGGAAGATACCGAAAATTTTCTTTTAATTCCCCCAACATAACCCAAGAGCGACTGATGCTCAGAGAGCACCGGAAATACGAAATCTGACGATTGTGCCAAATTGGGTACAGTGCCAAATTGGGTACAGTTACCTTAGTATTACCTATTAGATGAATTAAAAATTATTGTAATAATTTATTATTAAATATGGAAAAATGTGATAAAATGGCGGGAAAAAAATTGAGTTTTTTGAAAAAGTTACGCCAAAAGTGCAGATTTTTTTTCTCACTTTTTTTTTGTAATTCATCTACTAACTGTGAATGTAATTAATGTAAATTTTTTTTGATATTCTGATTTCCGATCAAAATTGAGACCAGGAGAGCCGGCATAAGCAAAATAGAAGTACTTTTTCAACGCTATCTAACGGCCGCCATTTTGTTAAAAAAAAATTAAAAAAAAATAATTATGTATACTACATGGATACACTTATAATTGTGAAAAAGTTTCGATTGATTTGATTAAAAACTACCATTGAAAAACGATTTTCAAAAATGAGTACTTCTTTCTCGTTCTAACTGTATATCCCCCCTTAATTCACATATATACAGATTCCGATTGCCTAGTAGTGAAAAAGATGTGAATATTTTCTGTTAACATCAAATAAATTGTGAACTTGAGTTTATTGCTATAATGAAATCAGTAAGTGCAGAATAGTATAGTTCGATACTAGCTTCGAGCAGAGCGAGGCTGGTATTCATCCGAGCCTAGAATCATCTTTTGACCCAGTATTAAAAAGAATTTCTCATCACGAGTGTAGAATACTAAGGTTTAATGATCAACTTTTCGATACAAGTGATGAAAAAAATAATGCAGTATTACTACTCTGAATATAAATGTATAACTTGGTATTTACATCTCAATATTTTAGATTTGATGAGAGAGGTCCTCCATGATCAATCATAAGTACATCTCTAAGTAAACATTTTACTCTCAGTTGTTTAGACTGAGATTTTTTTATTGAGATGATCTTAAAATGTAATTAAATAATTAAATCATATAACTGGGAAAATTCAAAGAAAACAAGGTAGTGTGGAATATATGATTTACAAAAGCTATAACAACGTGGATCAAATTCACAAGATATATCTTATACCTTTATCAATGAATGTATTTGACTAACTCATTCAATAACAAGAACCAATATGAAACATTAATAATTCTATTTGATGTGCTACAGTTATTTAAAAGAATTACGACAAACCAAAACTGTTTCTACCGATCCGACTAAATCAACATCACCTTTATGACATTGACATACATGAGAAATTCTCTAGAACTTTTAACTATTCGCGGACTCGCGTATAAATGGTACAAAAATAGATCTTAAGTGTCTTTCAACGGCTAAAATATTAATACGTATCGACAAGGATCTGGATCCTATCCTATACCATCGTATCGTAAGTTGCGATCGTTATAGCCGAGTAATAAACTCAAATTATGTTCGAATCGAAGTATTTCAAGGTAGATTTGAGAAAAAAACATCTTTAAAATGTTATAAATCAAAAAACCTCTGAACGATTTGAAATTTCCAGAGATTATTTCTGACTCATTGTACTTTCATAAAATATACATCACTTGAAGTATAATGTGCCATCCATAGAAAAAACTGTAGAAACATTTTTCTCATAGAAAAAAACTTTGTTATTACTGTTCTATGACTATGTGATGTGAAGATAATGATAGCAACAAAATAGATTTATGTATACATTACTTGATACATTACAAGGGAATGGGCCCGTATACGAATGTTGGATGCGTATTCGATGTTGAGCAGTTCCAAGAAGTCTGTTGTCATTTCCAGTTGTCCCTGAAAATGATTTCATATTTTCAGTACAAAAATTAACTTATAAATCTTACAAAGATGATTCGATCAATATTTTATTACCAAATAACGCACGACTAATGTTTATTCAGACCATAATTCTTTTAGATGTGTAACAGTACTGTGAAAATTGAAAATTATAAAAAGAAAATATATTTCATGAAACTTACAAAGGGGCACACTACACCATCCGGGTGATGAGCAATCATAATTGAACTCTGTGAAATAGTATCTGGATACCCAAACAGCTTATATCTTAGAGTCATTCCGGTCAATATGCCTTGATTTTCCGAAAATATTGGAGAACTATTGTTGATTTTATGCATGAACAGTATATCTACATGCATAAAATTGACAATCATTCTTAGATTCGTATATTATGCACCCGAGCAAGGTTAGGCGATTTCGGCACGCGAGCGCAGTGAGGGTTGAAAGTTTGCGCGTGCCGAAATCGTCTAACCTTGCTCGGATGCATAATATACTATCTCTCACAAAATTTCTTTGTGATTGGTCTCCTGGAGATTGTGGTGTCCCTTTGTTAGTATTAAACAAAACAATTCAATAGCTCACATTCATGATTTACCTGTGATTAAACTCAATGGTAAGTGCTAATATAGCGGATATAGCGCTAACACCATAGTGATCGAATTCTTTTATTTTTTGAAAGTTAATCGTATTTACATTGGATAATTGAGCCCAAGATCAACAAAACCCTTCACCTGAATGCATTACTTTATATTTTAAAGACCTTCGAGTTAAAATATTGCTGCTTAAACATATGCTTTGATGACAGTCCCAAAAACGATCGACAAAGTGCCCCAGAGAGTATCTCTGAGTCTAAATAAGTCAGAAAAAGTCCAAGGAAGCCTGGGAAAGTCTGATACAGTCTACAAAAAGTCTTTAAGAATTAGTAAAGGTTCGATGCATAGTCAAGGATTGACAAACTCACGCATTTACAAGTAAATATAACCAAGAGAACTTATACGGGGGATTTCGCCGTAACTTGCATAACCTTACGGCCCCGTCTTTTCAGGCTCAAGGAAAATGTTTTCTTACGTCCGTAAAATTTACTTGAAAATCATGTATAAATAGCAGCTATGGCAATAAAAACCTCTCAGCAAGTTCTCTATAGCATGCCCTTTTTTGAAATTCGGATATAAAACTACGACACAAGCTTGACGGATGATGAATATTCCTACACATTTCTAGTTGTCAATAAATGGATTTATACTTACCTTAAACCAAAATTATGTCAATTATAATTACAATGACATTATAACACAATCTTCTAGAAATTATTGAACTCGGCTTTTATTTAGTGTTTAACTTTTTATTCGGTGGACTATTGGTACTCCATGCTCAATGACACTGTTGCAAAATACATTACTCTCATTCTTTAAAATTGAATCATATATGAAACTTATAAGTTTCTCTGAATCGTGTAAACTCAACTCAACTAAGAAAAATGCAGAATAACGATCGAAAAGCTGTAAGTTGTGAAGCACATCAAAATCGAAACTGGTAATATTCAGTATTACATATACATTTCGACACTAGAGCCTAAGACGAATTCGAGTGAGGTTTGCCGCCCGAAAGAAATGAGGCTGGTAATCACACGAGCCTAGAAATCATCTATTGATCTAATATCAAACATTTTCCATTAGGAGTGTAGGTTAATAATGAATTTTCCGGAACAAATGGTGCAAAAACTCTTTTGGTAGGACTACCTCACTATTCAGTTCGCTTTATATTCCTGTTTATTTCATTTTTCCGAGCTAAAAATGTGCAAGTTACGGGTGAAATGCCACACATACACATACACATACACATACGCGCGCATGTGTGTATACGTGTGTGCGTGTATATGCATGAGTATCTACATATAGTCTTATTTCATTTTCTAAGAAACTTATCTCAAATTTATACAATCACCGTTCCAGTCAAATTACGTAGCATTGAGTTATGTTTATGTTTCATTATTAACTACAATTTTATTGAGTTCCCAGGTAATGTTGATGTATATGGTTCACTGCGTTACAGATACAATGTATAATGATCAATGCAAGTGAAAAAATGTCATGTAAATAAATAGAATCTATGATTATTAGATTTTGAATTTCCTTCTTGTTTACAGTTGCTTGTAGGGCGGAACATTCATCACTACTAGCCAAACTGCCCACCAGCCAATATTCATTGATAAGCCGACCAAAATCTACAATAGCTCTTTAAATTTTTCTGGCAATCCTAGGAAGTCTAAGGGAAACTAGGGAAGACTTTGGAAGGAGTTGCGAGAATGTGCGTGGACAGTGAATCAGGCGCGCGGGCTGAGAGCAAACTTCTCTCTTTTCCCCGCATACTCCTTCGAAATGGTATGGGCTAAAAAACGTTGAAAGAACAATTCTCGAGATACAGAGCTATAAATGAATTCCGAAAAAGGAGTCAGAAAAAATGAAATATGCTAATTTTAGTCCAATAATAACAGAACGCTTTTAAAAAATCACAGACCCATTTTTTGTGAATGCAAATACTTGCACTAAGTATCGTTTGACTCTTCTATTTTGTGTTAAAAACTCATTGAAACGTTCTCCAACCGACTTCGAAAGTTATCCCTCAGTTCTTATCGTTTCGTAGCATTGACAGAAATACTATTTATTCGACTAAAAAATCCACACACTGCAATATTCACTGACTAGTTTCACCTTTGAATCATCAATCGCCGTGAAACTTTGTGAGATGATCCCTTCGCACCCAAATATAGATGTTACATATATAAATTCGCGCGTGTGATTTTCCGGGGATATTTGGTCAATAATTTCTAGTTTTGATATAGTGAAAAACTACTATCCATAATCAAAAATTGCATAACTGATAAAATAATAAATATTCAACTGGAAAATTAGTGAAATTTTACTATTTAGTACTATTTGAAATAACACTACTTTTTTGTGAAATTTAATTGATTTTCATGGTATATGTGATCATAAACGCTCATTTTGCGCATCGATTTTCGTGCCTTAAATGGGATTTTATGTACTATCGCTTTCGCCCAATTATTATAGTACTAGTGCGTAAAATCGGATTTTACGCACTGAAATCGATGCGCAAAATTCGCGTTCGACCACTATACCATAAAATATTGTATGCAACTCGTGAAATACGATTCCACGCACTCGTGTGACCATCTAGAACTCGTCGCCGGCTTCGCCGACGACTCGGGCAAGCTTGTCTCACTGGTGCGTAAAATCATTTAACGCACTAGTTGCATAATATACTATTAGTTGAATATTTAATATTTTTATCACTTACGCAATCACTACTATTTAAATCTTAGGCGATACTGTATATCTGTATGAACCGGGACCCACTAATACAGATATACTGAAAATGCATAGAACTGGATAAACTAAAAAAACTTGAACAGATTATTTTCGAAAATCAACGCATTAACCTGCATGGCCCAGTATTGGGTAGAAACCACCTTACAATTAAGTTCCATTATCATTAGTGACCTGGAGATGAAACAGTCTCCTAATAAGTAATAGATGTAGTGAATGGACGAATGCTGAAAAAACTAAAAGTCTTTTCATAAGCCATCACTACACAACAACTCCGACATTCGTAAAACAAATATTCTTTATAATTCACTTTATAATATACACATTTTGTCAAATTTTGAAATATTTTACTTTATCATTCAATCTCTCGCAGACGTTGAAAGTCATTATAAACTACGATGTGATCCAGAGAAGAGTATGTTATCGGTTGAAAATGTAAAGCAAGTCTTTGAACGCACCAACAATCCGCGCAGCCACTATTTTGAAAGCTCTCAAAAGTTTCACATTGGCGGGCGAGTCCAGGAAGGTCCTTTGTGCAGTAGCAGAGGCTATTATTGAAGCAGTCACTATTAACCATATCAAAATGAGTTTTGCGAGTCTCATTTTCTCATAGAATGACGACGCACACTAAATAATAAGATTTACATATACACACGCACACCACGAGGCGTTGCGCACCACGGCAAAAATCCATCTGAGCGTTGAGATGCAGTGTTGAGAAGGTGGTAAAACCTCGAGCAAGAGGAAAGAGATAAACGGCACAAGAACACGAATCGGTAGGTGAGAAGAAACAGTGTAATAGGAACAGGAAAGACAAGTGCAGCTTCTCGGAGTCCTTGGCAGTTGCAGGCCTTTTTTGTCTTGTGCTCTTGAGAGTACGACCTTGCGGGTCATCGCATGCCCTGAGGAGATAAAGCGTTATGCTGCACTGAAAATAATGCACATGCATTCAAGCCATTCACTAATTTTGTAAGTCATTGAATGTCGTCAGAAAGTTAAGCATGGCCGCAAATTTCACTAGCAAACCGTCTGTTCACTTATTATTAAACTACTGTACAACATTCAATTCAATTCAATTCAATTCGAAGGTATGAATTGCGATATTGTATTGTTGAAAACAAAATTGTTTATATTGATTTTGAAACCTCTTGATTTTCCTTGTAGCTGAGCTACCGCGGAGCATTATCGCGCACCGTCGGAACTATCGCTTGGGGGAAGGGATTTGATATTGAAACTTTTTGGTAGGATTCTTCCTATCGTAAATTCATCACTCAATGTATTCACTCGACAATTGATTTGGACACTCAATTTTTTCAATTCTCAAATTATCATTCAATGTGTATGTAATAATGAATTCAAATCCCCAGTACCTTCTATTCTCAAACTAGGATTCAATTCGCTTGTTATTATATATTCAACAATACACTCAGAACCTCCTATTCTTACTCCATTGTTCCATTTATGAAGCACTTCCACCTCATGTTCAACATTAAACTCAAAATTCTTTCAAGACAGAGGTCGCAGCAATCAGTAAATTGAAAGAAATCATTTCTCGAACATTCCCTCGACATTCAACAAATTAGTTATTCTTTTCAATCAAATATTCAGTACTTTTAAAATATTCAGTAACGATATTCACCTTCTCTATATTCAATAAATCAAATATTATACCTTTTCAAAGCCATTTTTCAATATATTCAGTAGATAGCAATATCCACATCGCTTTTTGCACACCTTTCAATACCTTTTTGGACAGTTTGATGTTATTACTCAATAATTGCTAAAAAGTGTTTAAAGAAATATTCTTTAAACACCTTTCAATTTAATATTCAATAAATGCAAAATAGAAAAACTTCTCGAGAACTTGCAGTTGGAAACGTTAGTATTTATTTAATCAATGAGCACACTTACTGACTCACGTGAGTCGAAAATTCGTCAGTCTAACGTCTGCTTAATTTCAGACTCACTAGGTTGTCAAGTTCTGGTGAACAATCATGACGAAACTCTCCAGAATGTTTTTTGGGTACCTCAATAAGCCAATCCATACATCAAATCATAGATATATACCAATTATTAATCGAATATCTCCGGGATATCGATACATTAGATTGAATAGTTGTATACGAAAAAAAAACATTTCGTAAAGTTTCGTCATGATTGGTCCTCCATTTCCTAGCCAGGGTTTGAGTGTACTCAAAAACAGAATCAAACCGTCGCCTCCGAGCAGAAAGATGCTATCCTAGAGTCCGATTACAAAAAGAGATTACCTCAGAAGAATTCTATTTCTGCAGAATTGATACGTTACCAATATCACATGGATCATTCCACCGTGACTTTTTGTCTGATTCTTCACTCAGAAACCACCTCGATAATCGTCACTCATTCAAGTTATTACATTTAAAATGTGGAATAACCAAACTGTAATTCACTCACCAAAGCATTCACTCAGTATCTTTTGCAACCGGGCTCTCATATATGATATTTTTGCTCGGAGGCGACGAAACGTAAAGTAAATTCAATTTAAAACAAAATTCAAGATGGGAATGCACTTGATAAATTCGATTCAAAAGTTGCCTGCACTTTTAGTTAGTTAATTAGAATGAAAACTGGCGATTATTCCATTAGACAGTCTCATATATAGGAAGAGTCCCTAAAGAAAGCTTAACTCTGCAGCAGTTCCGCCCGGAGCCGCAGTGGCAGAACTCACACTGCTGCAGTAACCGTTACGCTCGGAACTTCTGCGGTTCCGAAACAAAAATCTTAACTCAAAAAATGCGTAACTCACAATCACTCTAAACTTTTTTTACTATTGTCAATATCTAGAAAACTAATTTTTCTATCAGCTAACTTGACGGAACGTTGAGGAATGTGTGGACTGCTCTCTTGAAATTCGATTTACAAGAAAACCCGATTTCTAAACTCGCTCAAATAATTTTTGCCTGAAACCTGGTGCCTCGAGGTTTCCAAGTTGGGGCGTACTTTTCAAATTCATGGCTTTTTTACGGCGAGACCATTGTTTCTAAAAGTTGTCCAATGCTCGATTGGAGTTAATTTTCAAAAAGGACCAAGAATTACAAGAGATGCATGAATTATTTGAGGGTAAATGTATATAGGTATATTTCTTCTCTATGTTAAAAGCCAAACTGCCGTCGTCGCCGCCACCATCGTCAAATTTTTTCCCCCTTTTTTCCTCCCCTTTTTTCCTACCCTTCTTTCTTCCCCTTTACAATATAGATTTCATAGTAAGGTAAGTGTAGCCAATGTGCCACCTTCGGAGGGTTTTCCGAAAATTTGACTATGAGAAGATTAGAATTTAAATATTATGCAAACGGCATCATAATTGAAGGCTAGCTCAGTGTATCAGAAATCAATAATATAGTTATTATCCAACTATTTCAACCCATTCAAAATGTCAATTAAAAAAAATCAAAAGGGCCAAATTGGCTATACGTGCACTCAATGTGGCACGTATTCATAATCACTTGTTACAGCCTCTATACAAAACGTGTCAAAGTGGCTTCACTTATATTTCATGCGAAAAAGAACATTTTAAGAAGGATAGAAAATAGTTTAGAGAAAACTGATGTGACCTATCGAAAGATGTGATATTATGACATGAGATAGAATGGCCACATGTAGAGACTTATTTTGATTACAACTTATTATTGTGATTGAGTTAGAATAATGAAATAAAGAAAGAACGAATAAATCAGAAACTCTGAAATCCTCTCGAAGAATCATGAATTTGATGATTTTTGAAATCACCAAATAGGGGAGACCGGGGCTAGTTGGCTACAGGGGCAAGTTGACGCAATGGCTATATCTCGTAATCTATCATATATGGGCAAATCCAAAAAATTTTCAACATTATGCGTACCCCCCCTTTTTTTTATAGTTTTGGAGAAAAAAAAACTTTCCTGATTTTTTAAAGATCATTCGAGAAATTTTTTAATGCGTACCTATCATGATTTTTTATTTTTTTAAACGTCTCATTCTCACGCCGTTGCGAATAAAAATTTTCTGTTCAGTGGAATCGATGGAAGATTATCTTGTGCACGTTCAGTTCGGAGCACATTGATGTGCTTAGCTTCAAAAAAATATGACGCTATATTTTATGAGCGTACCTCAGTTTTGAGATTTTTAGCTTTCTCATATTCTTATGGTTCTAGAGACTACGCCGTTCAATATTCCACAATTCAAATAATCATATTCGCTAGCTTATAAAAAAACGAAAATTTCTTGACTGGATACATCGTGGTGCGATACATAGAACGTGATTTATAAAGATGGAAAAGATATATGAGTAAACCTTAACCACTAAAAGAAAACTAGTTTTTTTCAACGGCACATAAAAAAAACAATTGCGTCTCACTTCAAATTTTGAGTAATCGTATAGGAATGACATCAGACAATATTTCATAAATGCGGCATCGTTTTGATTAAACTAAAAAAAATTATATTTAGTTAATTCTGCGGTAAGGAAAAAATCATTAAAATTTCAATTTACCATAAGGTTTAAAATCGATGAGCGTTCAATCGAAAATCGTTTTTATGGCAAGTGTGACTTATGACATTATTTAATCTAAAGACATAAGTATATTTTCAATACTTCGAGTATAAATTACGTATCAACACACTCGAGCCAAAATCGTCTTTTATTAAAACAAAAATATAGTGAAATCGAAAGACAAAGTTGTAAATGACACGGTGAAAATAACAAAGAGTTCTAGATGCATCGAATCAAACATTCCGGAGAAGAAAAAAGCCAATGAAACACGAAAGAAAACATCCAATGAGGCTCCAAAAAAGAAAAAGAGAGTAAAGAGTTGAACAAATTTTGTTTTCACTTATGTTATTCACAATATTTTTTGATTTCATATTAAATGTTTGAGTGAATATTGAATTGATATTGTTTATGTTTTCTATGAATAAAAATTATATATGAATATGATATTTACGTTATTTCTAATGTCGCATTAAAATATTTTGGTTATTGTAAATAATATTCCGTTGACTATATGTTATTATGTATATACACACATTTGTATGTAGTTTAAGTTTATTCCAAAATAGAATAAACTAGTTTTGTTGGACTCTCTTGTTTCTCTTGTCTTAAATGACCCTGAAATGATTATGGTGGGGGTTCAGAGGGAGGGCAATTCTGTCAACTATAAAACATAAAAAGGTGTGTGTGTGTGTGTGTGTGTGTGTGTGTGTGTGTGTGTGTGTCTTCCACCCCGTATGATCCACGAATCTGATATGAATATGTATTAATGTGATCGGGTACTCTTAGCTTATTTCTATCAACGCCGTTTGAGAAAAATCATTTACGCCGATGAAATCTTGATTCTGAAATGTATTTGAAGATACGTACTAAATAGGAAGTATGTGCCTTGAAATTTGAAATGGAAAAAGAAAATACCGCGAATGTTAAAAGTTTTTTGGATTTGCCCATATATAGCATCACAACATATATACCACATGATCAACTCTTTGTTTTGTATTTATGCTGTGAGTTTCAGTCCGATAGCTGCCTTTGTCGCGACAAGAGGTGAGATTTTGAGTTTTCGTATACCCAAAGTAATTTTTCATAATTGAAGGGAATAATAACTTTCACTATAAATAATATCCGTGAACCTTATTATTCATATAGCATTCTGTAGTAAAACCTTCAATCTTCATAATCAGTAAGAAAGAAATTTCAAACAATGCATTTTAATTATAAATAATCTCATGTTAAACTTTTGTGGACCCTTGGGGCTAGTTGGCGTTTTTTTTGGGGGGCACATTGTCGTTTACAATGAAAACTAATTTTTGCAGAATTCTTCAATAAAGATGGTTCGCACGTATATTCGCAAGGCAGAAAGACGCGAAATACGTAAAGAATTGATAATCACAAGCAATACATAGCAATAGGATAGCAATAGGATTTTACATAGCAATAGGATGGATGAACGAAACATTGTTCTGTGAATATTTAAGGTTTTTTGTTCAACATACCAGATGTTCCAAAGAGAAACCAGTCTTGCTTTTATTAGATAATCATGGATCTCATTTAAGTATTGAAGGGATAAACTATGCAAGAGAAAACGGAATCACTATGTTGTCTTTTCCTGCCCATTGTTCGCACAAATTACAACCTCTCGATAAGAGCGTCTACGGGCCTTTGAAAAAATACATTAATAAACATAGTGACAATTGGATGACCAATCATCCAGGAAAAGCCATGACGATTTACGATATCCCAGGAATAGAGAAATTGGCTCTGCCTCTCGCAATCACAACAAATAATATTGTAGCTGGATTTCAATCTACAGGGATTAGTCCATATAATAATCGAATTTTTCAAGACCATGATTTTATGGGAGCATACGTCACAGACAGAGAATGTCCTCCAGATACTGAAAAACTTATCGACAATGTCCATACTGTAGCTACTGAGAGTTCAAGTTGTGAGAAAAGTACTGGAATTGGAGGTAATAGTCATAATTCTATATCAAATAAGTGGGAAAACCCCGTAGCAGAGTTTATACCACTTCCTAAAGCAAGCGTTCGGAAAAAAAAATTCGAAAGGAGGAAGAAAACATCAACTGTTCTGACTGATTCTCCAGTGAGAAATAAACTTGCTGAGGAGAAGATGATTCGTGAAAGTAATAAGCAATCTAAAATAAAAAAATCAGATGCTTTAAAAACAAAACCTGCTGCAAAAAAAGTAAACTCCAAACCAAAAAGAATGTTGGACAGAAAATGTATTAAGAAAGCAAGAGTTGAATTGGAAGGAAACGAATCATCTTGCTCAGTTTGTGAAGAACTTTTTTCTGAAATCCACAGGGAATCGTGGAATCAATGTTTAATGTGTAAAAAATGGGCACATGAAAAGTGCGTCAGAGTGACAAAACTATATGTTTGCAGTGAGTGTCAAAATAGTTGAAGATTTTGTAAATATGTTTGTTCATTGTTATTTATTTGGGAAATTATTGATAATAATTTAAAATTGTTGCGAAAAGTATTGTATTTGATTAATAATGTTGATATTCTTCGAGAAAATATAGTTCATGTTTATTCTATTCGGTTTAATTTCATGTGAATTAATGACCGCCAAATTGCCCCGACATAGACGCCAAAATACCCCGTACATGGGGTCAGTTGACCAAAAAATTACTCGATGAAAAATGAATTATTTAAAAAGAACTACTCATTATATCTCAGTAAACCAAATTTTAGCATGATCTTTGACTGGAGTACTATCAGTTGATAGGTTTAGATCTTTATTTCTACTGTGTGGGTGGAAGCTACAAGCATAAATGTAAAAAACGCGTCAACTAGCCCCGGTTTCCCCTACTCAAAAATCATAGAAGCTCTGTGGCAAATTATAACATCACCATTTTCAATTTTAGAAATTAATGTTTGACAAGAATTTAAATCAAGTGGTAATTAAAAAGTCTTGTGAATTGTCATATCTCAGGTAATAAAATGGATGCGATAACAGTTAGAATTAATGAATCCTTTATAATCTGGATTTAAAAAGCAAAAAGAGTCTGAAAACATTCAGAGTAATAGGTACTTATGAATAGAGCATTATATTCATTTATTGTCAAGGAATTCCTATGTTACCAAGGAAATAAAATCTAAAATCCAAAAATGATGAATTTTGATGTGATTTGATTTTGAGTATTTATAGGAGAGGATCGTCGGACACACCTAGGTCAGTCCAATTTCTCTCAACTCTGAAATTTGCTTAAGCAGCGCTATTTATGCATAGAGTAATACCTCTATGTATTTATGCCCGTACAAGCGGCAATGGTGGGAAAGTGCGCAAGAAGTACTTACGATACTTTTGGTGAGAGGACCCTACTCTAGTGTGTATGGCACACTGCTGCCCCACAGGCGCGCCTCCTCGTAGCACTTCTGCTGCGCGAGCCTTCTTTCTGCAACCCCTATATGCATGGAGATAGTATAGAGAAGGCGAGCCACCCGTAAACACGTCCAAAATTTTGGATCTGACCCTTACCAGTACCTTTCTGACACGAAACATTTGCGCGTACACATTACAGCCACCACGACACTGCGTTAGCTTGAAAAACGCTCTTCAGCTGCGTAAGCGTATACTTCTTCTTCGACATTCTTGATAAGCTTATCAAAAAAATCAAGCGACGTATCATTCGATTCTTTGACATCCCATCTATATCATCCAATTTTTTTTTTCACCGTACGCCCTTTTTATCAATCATTTCAATAGCTCTTCGTTATTTTTATCAAATGTACCCAATATGTGCCACCCCTCGATTTTACAAATTTCATGACTATTTTCTTGTTCTAGCTGCTATAATCAACACATTCATGATAAATAACCGCTAAACATGATCGAAAGAAAATTTAGTTCAAGCTCTGGAGCAGGTCAAGAAAGGTGAGATATCGCAGAGGATGGCTTCGACTATACATGAGATGCCTCGTCAAACATTTAAACGATATGTCAAACAAAACATCGAACTCTTTTCCGAACTTTAACACCAGTTTGAGAATTTTCCTCGAGCATGAATTTTCCTTGATCAAGTTCAAACTTCAGACCTCTGAGAGTCGAAACGACAAGATTAAGCATTCAATCAAAGCAGTGAAGGTAAACTTTACAGAGTAATGCTTGTTATCGTCAGGTTCAGATGGTCAGTATATATACACAAGGATATTGGATTTCACTTGCGAGAAAGGGAAATTGACAAATTGCAATGTTTCATTAGTACTATCATATTGCTCTAATGTAAAATGTATTGCTAAGATATGTTAGTTTTTTTTTAGTATCATGTTAATTTTCTTTTTGATGTTAATATTTTTGTTGGCTCAAGGGGAAGGGGGCTTCGCCCTCTGCACTCCCTCCGGGAACTGCGCGCCTGGACCCTTACTTTGCCTCCTCCTACCCGTACTACTACGCTTATTGTACCTTCGTTGCACTCAAGCAACAAGAGCGTGACGCTATGTACGCGTATCATTCATCCATTATCATAGTTAAAATTTGGCACTTCGTTACGAAAAATATTATACGCAATTCGTGCGCACGTAGGTGAATCCAAAACTCGCGTTGGATTCATCTACTTCGCGCACTAATCACGTAATGTACTATTTCCTGAGTACCTGGATCGTGGTTGTTCATAGAATCCCACCCATTTAAGGTTTCTACGTACGGTAAAGAATCCAAAAAAAATTTCCTCACTAATATACATCAAATTTCACCACTGTTCGCGCAACTACTAGCTAAAATACTAATCGCAATCAGAGTATAGCAACAAAGGTCTTGTTTAATTTAACGAAAACTACATAATTTCCTGTTATCTAATTAAATACCTCTCGTTTCTCTCTGGTTCTTCTTGAATAACGGTTCGACGAATAAATTGAAGATTAAGAGGGAAAGTGGATCGCCCTGCATGGTAATCACGGTACTGCATCCCACGTGATTCCTTTCCGCATCAATGCGAGCTGAATGGCTGCGTGTGGTATTGTGTCGAATGCTTTCGCCAGATCTTCGATTCCGAAGCATGCTCCATCTTTTTTTGCTTGGCGGATAGCACGATTTATTATTTTTACATCTGAGTAGTGAGAGGATCTTTGATAAGATGCACTTGGGAGTGAGGATATTCCCAACGGGAATAAAAAACCCGAAGTTTTACTTTTCACACAATAACACTTTATTAATACTATCAAATCTAGCTATGAACAATCTAGCCCTGAATCTAACTCAATCCGTATCAATCGAGCTTTCTATCTTTGAAAAAAGTCGAAAAAAAATTACCGATGAGATCGATAAAAAAGACGTAACAGAAACTGGAATGGAAATAGTGATTAAAATGCGACCTGTGCGAAATTGTGCAAGAAAAATTAAATCATATGAGGAATAGTACAAGGTCTGTCCAGAAAGTATCGGGCCTACGTTTTTATCTTTGCGCCATAGTGATCGAGCGACCTCTGCCAGGCAGAAACGTCAACAATAAAGCCTCACGAATCTATTGGTTACTTACTGACACCTGCCGGACGTATAGTTCATGCGCAGCGTGTCTTTGTTGGCAGTGCCTTTTTCACGTCCGTCGGAATTTGTTATTGTCAAAAATGACTAAAAAACAAGATCAACGAATTTGCTTCCAATCTTGTGCAGCAGTTTTTGAGCAAACACAATATCGCATTGCTTTGACAACCTTTATACATTCCCGACCTAGACCCTTGTGACTTTTGGCTGTTTCCGAAACTCAAAAAATCACTCAAAGAACACCGATTCGATGACAAAACAACGGTTTAAGGCTGTCCCTAAAAGTAAGTTCCAGGACTGTTTTGAAAAGTGGAAACATCGATGGAACCGTGTTATTCAATCAAGTGGGGATTACTTTGAAGGATGCCACCCACCAGATGATAAAAAATAACGCTAGCACGAAAATATAAAGGTAGGCCCGATACTTTCCGGACAGACCTCGTATGTAATTAGTTCAAGTATGGTATTTTTCTATGTAAATAATTATTCATTCACTGTGGATATTCGATAAGAAAAAAATTCTTTATTTTGTTATTTGTAATAATTTTGAGAATTAAAACATCATTTGTAATTTCAAACTTGGTCATATTTCCTCTACATTACTTTACATTACTGTACGAAAAATCTTGAACAATTTTTTTCAAAGAATATATATTTTCTAGAAGTTTCACTATTTCATACCTACTAGGAGCGAGAATTTTTCGAAAAAAGGAACAAAACAAGGCCTTTTTATTTTGAAAAAATTTAGCACTACTTAAGAGTGAGATAGCGACGCTTGTAAGGGGTAAAATCTTCAAAAGATAGCATTTTTCTTTGCAAAAATAAGTGTTGAGACCTATTTAATTCTGCACGTATGCTGTTGTAGTCATTGTTCTTCTGTAACTTTTGGAGCATGTCTTAAAAAACGATCAGCGATAATCTGCTTATTTATAGACTTAGTGAAGAGGCTTTACCCAAAATTTCATGAGTGTGCTCTCAAATTTGACGATTTTCAATTTAAACTTCAAAATTTAAAACTTTCAGAGATTTGCTCATATCGGACAAGCGCAAAATAATGTCTCAGCTTGGAGAATCGCGAATCAATATCGAATCTCACTGGTTGAAAATTAGCGATTTGAATTGGTTTTTCATGAGAGAAGCTTTGGTTTGAGCTGCAGCTCCCAGTTCGAGATCGATTGTGGGTACGCAGTATCAACAGTACTTGGATGCTGCTGAGTAAATTAGTCCTGTCTTCCAATCAATTCATAACACACGTATGTCTTACGTATACGAGTTCTCTCGGGGGCTTTTCGGGCAAGAGTCGACCCTGGTTTATATTTGGACCTGGTTTATATTGAAAAAAGTATTTTGTCCCCATTACATTATTTGCTCGCGGCCATTGAAAAATGAAGCGAGAGTGAGAAAAGTCAGTTTGAAGTCCATTTTTGGAACTGTTGATGACTAAGAAGTAAGAACATCGAAGCTCAGACATTTACCATAGCAACCATTGTTTACGGCCTTAGCAACCATTACGATGGAGTGAGAAAAGTCATTTAGAGGTCCATTTTCGGAACTGTTCATGACAAAGAAGTAAGAACACCGAAACTCGGATATATACCATAGCAACCGTTGTTTACGTCCTTAACAACCGTTACTATGGAGTGGAGGATATGAGTTAGAGGTTCATTTTGCTTTCTCGAAGAGTGGTGATTAATGTAAGTTGAGGTTCAATTGCAATACTTTGAGAAAGCATACTGCTGAGGCACTTGGCATCGGTTTTTTACTTTTATTTCATTTTGCTTTTATTTCATCTTGCTAGATGTTGAATAAAATCTAAATATAGGTTTTGAAATTGCGCATAATGAAACAAAGCGCAAATCGCGCGCAGCGCGTTTAAATGTAGCTAGTGTAACTTACAAACTATTGATCACTAAGATTTTGGAGACTCATATTGGAGTATGTAATCATATTCCATATTATAAATAATTCCTTCTTTACCAAGTTGGAAGTTCCATTCATCTTATTGGTATAAAAAGGTTCTGACAGATGGCGTCCGAATTCAATTTTACACTTTCATTCCTCATGGGACCTGAAAGCTTGAAATGCACTATCCTAATAGACATTAGAAACACTTTTTAAATATTTTTCAAAGTTTTTATCAAGATCCATGAAGAAATTAGTTTTGTTGATTGGAAAGTTTTTTACAGGAAAGTAATCAATATATTCTCTTACGAGTCTCTAAGAGGTAGAGACTCCTTATTGATACTTCGGTTAATTACAGTTTGCCTATGAGTTGTATGAGAAGTGTACTCTCTAAATCTGGAATAGTTAAAAACTACTGTTGAACAGTCAATATTGCATGACTGATGAATAACAGTAAACGTTCACTTAAAAATAAGTGAAATATTCTCTTATTTGGACAGTTAATTTTTTTTTTCTAATAAATAGTAAATAATAGCACTGATAAATTAACCAAAATCTCCATTTCGTATATCTAAGGTAACTGTACCCAATTTGGCACTGTACTCAATTTGGCACAATCGTCAGATTTCGTATTTCCGGTGCTCTCTGAGCATCAGTCGCTCTCGGGTTATGTTGGGGGAATTAAAAGAAAATTTTCGGTATCTTCCCCGCCCATTTAGCCCTTCAAACCACTCTCCTACAACACTTTGAAGTTTCACTTACTGATTTTTTCACCATTTTCTTATTTCACTTTTCACACTCAACCTCAAAAATCAGGTGTCAATAATTTTTATCTCTCAAAGTGTCATTACTCTTTTTTGTGTAAAAACATCTCAGCTTTCGATTGGTCTCATCAGTTTTCCTAAAATTATTTTTTATCCTACTCAAATTGCTGTTTTTCGCATCAAAAAAAAGTGAACCCAATGTGCCCCTCTACGCGTTTTTAAATGGGAAGACTGAGTGAAATCATTGAATATTTGTATAGACATATTACGATGATTTAGACGCGTATTTTTGAGTTGTATGTTAAAAATTTTGTATAAATATCACTGGGAACATAATTGAGAGTTTATTTCAATGCCAATTGGATCGTCCCTGTAGGCCTATATAGGCTGTAGCTAATGATTAAAAAATTGTGCCAAATTGAGTACACGTTTTGTGCATTTAGCCTTTTTGCGTTTTTTTTTAAATAGCGATTTTCGATAAGTTAAAGTAGTCGAATGATGATTATGAAGATGGTTTCTAATAGGTATTGAGCTAAGCTTTGAGATTCCGTTCACAGAATTTTAAAATTCGAAGTCTATCATAGTCAAATTCGCAAAAAACCCTTAGGGGGGGGGCACATTGGGTACAGTTACCTTATATCAAATTAGGTATTCATTATTGTATTGAAAAAAAGTGAATATTCACTGTTTTTCTGTTATAAGATTTTTCCCAACGAACAGTAAAGATTCATCATAAAATAAAAATTTTAAACAATTTTGAATTTAGATTGTAAACTTTTAGAAGAAAGTAAGGATGTTCTTCAAGGGACTACAATTAGAAAGTGATTTACAAAACAGCCCGACTTATATCAATATGTTATGTTACATGCAATGTCTAAAATTATACTTTTCGTGAGATGTGCAGAGATATTACAATGCCAAAAGTGTACATCCATTTTTTGTAAAATGCGAGACGTCCGAACTTTCAGCGCAGATAATCTGCCCGAACAGCGATTGTCGTGTGATGTGCACATCGGTTTCACACAGAACTGTATCATACATCGTGCGGACTTTCCACAAACATGTCCTTGCAACTGCTATGCCGTAAGCACGTACGTTTGACTTCGACAAGCTTTTATCTGGCATATATATGTACAGTGTACAACCTTTGGTCCACTAATCATGATGTAACTTTCTGATTTAGTTTTTGACTACTGTAATGAGTGAAATATTACGATTATACAAACTAACGTTTCGAATTTTCCGAGATTTTCGTAAATTGATTCTACGCGTGTAATATATATATATATGGGTGATTCTCTGTCAAGTGAGAGAGTGAAAATGAAAAAAAATTCTGAAATTTTTTTTATGAATTCTAGAAGACTCCATCATGTCCCCTGAAATTTTTCAGAATTTTTTAGACCATATGTCCCATCCTGACAGAGGCTCAAAGTGGTGGAGTTTGAAATATTAGACATTTTTTCAGGACCTTTGACCTCAATTTTGAGCTATCTAGAGATGTTTTAGAGCAAAAACTCAAAAGAACTTTTTTACTGGAAAAATGCCAATTTTTTTAGAGAAATTAGTTCCAGGGTCATTGGTAGACATATAGCTATCACTTAACTTATTTCCAGGCTTAAAACTGATCAAAAAGTGGTTTTGATCACCCGCAGCATAATGTGATACATACCAAATGAAAGCTTATTTTATTACCAAAATGTCCTGACTAGTCGCAAAGTGCTGCATTCGATCTATTTTTTGTAATCAACCAATACATTATGAGAATTAACGAAAATATTATAAAAATGGGTGACCGCATACGCCACTTATAAGTATGGTTGTTACTCTGATTTTCTCATAGAATTTGATTGTTTCGTGGCACTTGTACTTGGATACAAGTTGTTACTACTTTATTATCCAAGCCCAGAGTGAGAAGTCGTGAACCGTGTCTTTTTTAATAAATTTAGTTCACATATAAGTGGCGTATGCGGTCACCCATTTTTATAATATTTTCGTTAATTCTCATAATGTATTGGTTGATTACAAAAAATAGATCAAATGCAGCACTTTGCGACTAGTCAGGACATTTTGGTAATAAAATAAGCTTCCATTTGGTATGTATCACATTATGCTGCGGGTGATCAAAACCACTATATGTCTACCAATGACCCTGGAACCAATTTCTCTAAAAAAAATTGGCATTTTTCCAGTAAAAAAGTTCTTTTGAGTTTTTGCTCTAAAACATCTCTAGATAGCTCAAAATTGAGGTCAAAGGTCCTGAAAAAATGTCTAATATTGCAAACTCCACCACTTTGCGCCTCTGTCAGGATGGGACATATGGTCTAAAAAATTCTGAAAAAATTCAGGGGACATGATGGAGTCTTCTAGAATTCATAAAAAAAAATTCAGAATTTTTTTTCATTTTCACTCTCTCACTTGACAGAGAATCACCCATATATATCGACGGTCCTCACGAAGAAAAGCACAACTCAAAGTTCGATATTTTCAATATTTCCATACAGTGTAATGTGATGTCTTTTCGCCAATTTATAAGTTGATGAGTTATGACTATAAAGGTTTTTTTCATTGGATGGGTTGACTATTGTGACATTCACCTTGTTACTAGTATACCTGTGAATATTCCAGTTATTCATTATTTTAATAAATAAACGCATGAAGTAGCGATTTCATAGATTAGTAACAGTCAAGCGATGCCCAGCAAAAATTGAACTTGGAAATCCCATACTTTCCAAATTCTGGGACGGGTCTGAAAAACGAATGGTAAACAAAAATTAAGAGAAAGTTACAAGTGAGACTCAAAAATCAAGAGTCAAAAAATGAGACTTACAGCTAGAGATACCAAAAAAGGTAAGTTACGAAAACCCAAACAGATAAAAACTAAGAAAATATTATCGAGTAATAGTGATCGAGACATTCCATCTAATTTCCATCCAGTGAGAAAGTAATCTTAATATAGTTAGACTATGCCAAATGAAACGAGCAACATACCTTACAATTTTTTTTTCGTTTCACTTCTAAGCTCAAATTTTTCTCATCGTACGCGTTTCCTACAAAAATTTTCGAAAGATTTCCGTTATTTTCTTGAAAGAACACAATAGCGCCAACCCCCTGGAAAATCACTCTCGATTTCGCTCTCGATTTGGCAAGTCTAACGATTTTTTTGTTGTTACAGCTGCTCGTAGTTGCCATTGACTTTAAGAATCTACTCTTCTGTTCATGTTTTATGCCTAAATGGCCAAAGAATAAATGGTAGTTGGAACATAAATGTGAGAGAGAGAGAGAGAGAGAGAGAGAGAGAGAGAAAATTCCAAAATTTTTGACTGAATTTTCTGACTTTCCCTGATATTTTTCAAACCTGTTGAGTTTTCAGACTTTCCAGACCTTCTCTTGACCACTGGCCACCCTGTTAACAACAAAATATGAACACTCCATTTTTGACATTTAATCTCTTAGAATGTTTGAGATTTAATCTGAAGTGAAAAATGAACGAGTCATTGTTTCGATACGCATGCAATCGAGGGAATCCATATTGGTTATCCCGTATGTTAAGCATCTTTATCGATTAGATTAGATATTTTTTATTCGATAAGATCTTTAAACGTAACTTTAGAAGAACTGTTGAATCATTTATCTTCGAATTTAATACTAGAACAGCAATGAAACGTATTGACGACTCATGTCAAGAAGATGACAAGAATTTTCATTATAATTATGCAACATAAAAATAGGACCATTTTTAAGTAAATATCAATCTGTAAATCAATGCTGACGATAAACTGAATGAAATGATTGAACAAAAAATTGTTAATTCATTTCAACGGTATTTTTGCCATTTATCTTTCAAATACATTTCAATATGCGCATCTCATTTACAAAAGGCTCTTTAACATTGAAAGCGTCGCACACGCCCGTCTATTTTCAGCCCGTTTTTCATGCTTTTGTATACCTCAGGTATTCATTGATCGCCGTTTCTTTTTTGGTCTTTTTTATAGATTTTCTCTTAGCTATATTTTTCTTTCATATTTTCTTTCATTTTGAAAATTACACTGTGTACAGTGAAATTCAAATTGATACTAAGTTATTACACGTATTTTCAACTCGTAACAAGAATCAATTTCAGTCGGATATTTATTTTGTTGAATCGCATATTAGAGAAAATCAAAGGAATTATTTATAAAATACAATTCAGTTTCGTGTTCATTAATTTTCCAGATCTCTAACACAAGCCCATACTATTGATTTTCGGATATGAATGAAATAAGATGTCCTATATATTATTAATCTTGATAATGATGATGGTACTTACAGACTTTCAATTTTACACTGAGATACACTCGACAAATGCTTATCAGATTTATCTTGTCTCAAATTATTGAGTATCCTCATATAGAGAATCTTTTTTATTCGATTATACTGAATAAGATTGAATTCTGCCGATTTTTACTTGTAATAAATATTATAGAAGCCCAAATTTTTCTGTTTTATCAGTTTAAAATGTATCGTTTTGTTCTAATAATACATATTCCAACTTTGAAAATGAGTAGAAACAGGAATTTAACTGAATGATGATGATGAGATGTCAATGCTCTGTTTTATTAGAAAACATCAATCTGCGTAAATCCTCGCAATCTGCGCCAAAACATCCTTACCAATAACTCCAATGATTCTTTGGATTGAATAGTGGTTTGGACTGTGAATAGTGAAATAAACCCAGCACAATTATTATAATTTCGTAACAGATTCTGATTGACCTTATTTTCAATCAATGTTGAGATTATAGCTTCTGAGCGATTTTTGCCTCTCGAACTGGTAAACATCCTGCTGCAAGTAGATCAGCGCCAAGATCTGCATTACAATGTGTATCAATTTAATGGATAAAATCTCACGCTTACCTCCTAGGAAGAGAGGCGATAACATAATTTTGCCAGAATTAATTGTTAACTTGCGCCACTGATAATGGGTTCATGGAACTGCGTTTTAATCTGGTGGAATATTTTCTGTATTTTTTACATATGGTAGAGCAAACTGAGCAATTTGAACATTGCGTTACCCGTAAATTTTAAAAGCGACCGTAGGTACCCTGGATAGCAGAAAAATAAACTCGTTTTCACATGGGTTCGAATAAAGTTAAATCGTAATTTTTATGAATATTAACATCCTACCCCATCTCACGTGCAAAAATTGATTTGAAAAAAAAAATGATCTCCAGAGATCATTTTCTCGTGGAAAAAACGAGTATGCCTTGGGATTTGGTCTGAACTCCTGAATTGAGTAGGTAAATATACTCTTGATAAAATAATCTGGATTATTATGATAAAAATAGATTACCATACACTAAAAAAAGCTTCGTTCCCTGAGAAGAAGTATTCTATCTTTTTATTGATTCTGAATAAAAAATATCTCGTGTGCTTAGAAAACTGTGTCAATGAAAAAACTAATAATTTCTGAATAACCATTGATTTTAAAATTTTATAAACTGAGAGGCGCACGTGTATAGGATGTACATGATACACCTGAAGTTATGTATGCCTTTTTCCGGCACAAGAATTGATTATGACCCTCGCTTTATGACACCAGCCATTAAGCGCTCGTTTTACTCTCTAGGAACAAAAAATAATTACCCATCAATATTATTCATGCTTGAAACTATGTTCTTTTCTTAGTAACAAGTGCACGCTGCATCGCTTTAATCAAGTTGGTCATAATTAGTTCTCGTAGAAGTATGAACCGTACGTGAATCAAACATGATGCGTATTATAGCCCAAAATGGTTGTGAGATGTGGAAGCAACTGATATTATTAAAAACGGGGATCATTCATAAGAAATCGAGGTGAAATTTTCAATCTTTGTTATAAATAACTTGCTTGCAACTGATTATCTTCTACAGAACTGAATATCCCAATGAATCCATTCTGAAATAATCTTCCTTCTGCAGATGAATTTTGTCTTCGTGAAGTAATGCTATTACGCAGTTCTTTTCAAATTCAGGTAGAAATGACGAAATATGAAGAAGATAAAACTATAGGAGAGCTGTCTCACGAAATGAGGCCAGAAAATGCTTCCTCTTCAAGATGTAGAATGTGCAGTTGCGACGAAAGCTGTACAAAAATCCGAATCATCAGAACGTGTTGAAGTAAAAAATACTCGCGGAGAAAATTATAAATGAAGCAAGATAAGCGATTATCCGAGGATGTGGGAATCGGATAGTCTTTGCAGAACTTGGTCTAGAGAAGCCGAGTTTGAAAGCGCTTTGGCGCGCGTAATCCAATCACGAGTGATTAAGGGGCGCGAGCTGCACGCCGGAATGAAAACAAACGCACGTGTGGTGAAAAGCGCAAGCTTGCTTGGCGTTGCGTCGAAGGAGCCGAGCCACTCGATACTGCAGAGGTGTAAGCAGAGTCTACTCATCTCTGGGTGTAAGTACCGCAAAAGTATCGGAATAATTTTTAAAGCGACCCGTAAGATCCCATGAAGCAGAACACAACTATTCACAAAAGGTCACATTTGCTTTTTTGTAGCTTGGATTGGTGAATGAAAATTGAATCGGTTCACGTGCTAAAAGTAATCTTGATAGTTATCATAAAAAATGTTAACAACAGTTAGAAAAAAATCAATCCACTCGAGGAATAATTTTATTCTATCCGATGATTGTATTGTTTGATCTTTTGAAAATACCCGAGTTACTCTAGTACTCCAATCAGGAAGTAGTAGGAAGTATAGCACTGGGGTAGTGTAATGAAGTAATTGGGAGTAGTTAATATTAGCAGAGATTAGTTTAGAGTAACGGGGAGTAATGGCGAGTTGCGAGGAGTAAATTCAGCAGTAGGAGATCACTCGGAAATATTCCATATACTTATTTGCTGTTCATGGAAAAAAAAATTCTGAACTTCGAATGACCATTGTCATTCATATTTTCATGTTAGCAGACACAAACATTGAAAGAAAATTCTTGTAGACTCCTTCAATATTACGGTTATAGCTGGAGAAAATACAATGTGAGAATTCATATATCCCGTGAATAACTTAATTCTCGATGACAATGCCCATTGAAACGGCCATTGAAGCCCATTTTAAAAAGATAGTTTTGAACGAGTTTACTTTTGTACTACCCGGTGCGCCACTCTTTTACAATATTGAAATAGCCAACACATCAATGGGCGATGACGCGGGAGCACGCGAAGCTCGGGCTGAATACAGTGTTGGGAAGAGGTGGGTGGGGGGAGGGGGCAGCTTGCGCTATAGTGTCAAGGTCGCCACGGGCCGTGGCGCGGAATCTAATCCGAGTTAAACCGATACGTATATGGTATATACGATAGGAGTTGACGCGTGCGTTACTCTCGCGACACCCTCTCGACTGCAGCTCGGGTTGGCGAACTTTCCAACCGGTCGCCCGTCTATACTTATGTATATGAGAAAAAGAGCCAGAAAAATCACTGCAGCTTGTGCTTGCACATTTTACGGTTCTTTGAGATAGTTTCACATTATCATCGAATTTAAACGACTTTTCCCGATGAGATATGTAACGTTTTCCTTATCTGATATGTAACAATTTCCTCATCGTGGAAAGATTTCACGAAATACTTTACTTTAACGCTTCATTGTTGATTGAAACGCTTCTCTCCAAGAATTATTATCCTCATTATAATAACAAATCTCTACTCAAATTTTTCATTAGCACCAAAGCAATATTCAAGTGGAGTAGTTTTTAACATCCTTTGTCAAATTTAGCTGTACCTCTATATGATTGATCGTGTATATATTTTTGATCTCAGTACAATAATTCAACCGTACAGTAATTCAAAAAATATGTTAAATTTCATTTCACTAGAATTTGATTACCTCCATTGTACATATGAACTATTGCAATAATATACTGCTATATAGATACTCTCGAAATCAACGGTTCTCGATGTAATCTATAGTATGCCATATAATAACGACGCATTTCTCATAATAATTTCCCACAATACATATTTAAGGTTGATGAATATTAGTAAATCTTCCTAATTATTCAGTATTCCAACTGTGCTTCGAATGCTAATTAAAAATCTCTTAGAAACATTGATTAAAAATTAAAGAGTTCAATCTCAAAATCACCTATGAAAGTCAGGGAAAAAGATGAGCTATGATTAAAAAAGTTCTGAATATACAATCCGACAGATGAATTATTAGGTCGAAAACAGCGTTAAAATTCAATTACTCAACGTTAAAAACTAAATAGTTACGTCGAAGGAAACATAAAGCTCGGCGCAGTCTTTTATTGCGGTACCGTAAACGCCCATGTCTTTTCAATTTTTCTGAATGCATATTATAAGATTTTAATTAATTTTTTCATATGCCAAATTAGTATTAGATATACAAAGATATACACATACACTGCACCCACACGTGTCATCCATTGCAGTTACTGAGCAATTCCATTTGAAATCCAATGTTCATGTCCCGATTGCCAACTTTCTGTAAGAAATATTTTTATCGTAGAACATTTTTTTCACAACATTGTGAGGAGTTCAAGGCAGGGTTGAAGGAGAATTGAATAATGAGACGGGACTAACTATACAATACTCAGATTCATTCTATTATTTGCTAGAAAGAAACTCACCTAGAGTACGTGCGATATACATACAATTGAGATTGACCATTCGGGCATGCATGTCCATGCCACGGAGGATATGCTGCACTATATGTCATATTGGCCCCTCCTTTTTATCCTTGCACATTCTTTCTTATAATTTATATATATTATACTAATACTGATTACACTATGTTATATTGCGCGCGTGTGTGTGTGTGTGTGTGTGTGTGTGTGTGTGTGTGTGTGTGTGTGTGTGTGTGTGTGTGTGTGTGCAAAATTTGAGCTTAACAGCTTATTAACTTATATATTAGGAAGTATTAGATTCTCAAACGGACAAACGGAACTCCAACAAAAACGTACGATAATGGAAAAACTGGTGAAAATATAAACATGATAAAGATTAGTTTGAGATTCTCAGTAGTGTTAACTCTAAACATAATTATTGATGATGAAAATCGATTGAAGGTTCTCGTAAGTTTTTGATTATGGCGTCTGTCAATACTCTGTAATCTCTGACTATTCTAATTAAAATGAGAGAGGATGTTATATTTATATACGGCCCTGATAGTGAGACACTCGGAAAATTTATCGGATATGAGTCATTACTTTCTCCAAATTTTGATCAAATTTGTATAGCAACGACTCCTTGATATAATATATTGAAATATACTTTATTCATTTAATATATTCTATAACTCATTGTACAGGATTAAAGTATTATTAGAGACAATGTATTGTCTTAAATAAATACCTCACTGAATACATTCAGTAAAGTATTTTCTGTACTTACAAAAGCTTACATCATGCAGATCAATCATGACAGAATAAATATTTGCTCCTCATGTAACTTCCTATGTGAATGCACTTAGAGATTACTGTACATTCTATTTAGTAGATTAAAGTTATCTTTGCAATTTTTCTAAGACGTTTTTGCTTTTTATATAATACTAATCTTTGATTTCAATTGAATAATTTAGCTGACATCAATCTTCTCTAGATAAGTATTGTTATGGACAAAAACTTTTCTCTACAAGAGATCATTATCTCTATACATAAAATTAATCTTCATTTTAATGGTATGAGAGTAACAATTTCAAATACATAGCTTTTTGTAGAAAGTCCTTTCAAAAGAAAATGTCTTGTTGCAAGCAGAAGTGTTTTCCAATTCATAGTACCTCTATCTTTACTTTTTGGAGGTTGTTCCACTCATAATAAACACTAGGAATGATGAAGGAAAAGCATATTTTAAATGAATAATCCAATTCGAATAAACTTGGTGGATAATAATATCCTAATCAAGATCGATAAACATTTAATTATTGGAATTAGGGATTGGATTAACGATAACCTTGAAAATGCCAGTCTGAAATCTTTCTTGCGACGCAGTTGTGACTGCATTTTTATGTCGTCAAAGTACTCTAAAAAAGCAAGTCATCATCCACTCGTGCCAATCATCATCTGATGCAAAATCCGACTATCCGAAATCGATGAATGACTATTTCAAATCATAATCAATAGAAAACGTATATCCATTTGATTTGAGATTGAAAACACATTTGTCTATCGTGTTTGTTTGAACAACCTCCATTGTTTAAAATTCTTGTTTGATACGATCTTCGAGGACCAATCCACAATATGGAGTTTAATAAATGAAAACTCCACATAAATTTATTTTAAAACGTCGCAAAAAATAAATTCGTATGCAGTTTTTATTTATTGAACTCCATATTGCGGATTGGCTCTCGTTGTTTCTGATAATCATTATATTCAAGTGTTAGTCGAAAATATTTTTTCAAATAAACCTATGCAATCAAAAGTCACAAAACCTATGTATGTACAACTGAAGTCGGAGTCGTAGGTTTTAATGTTTCTATATACGTTTTCGAGGTCCCTGAGTGTAAAAATAATATTTCCCAGAAATGTGATCATGTGTACATGTATGTTTACGTGTTATTCGATGTAAGAGAATTTTACGTTCAATTAATCCATTTGCCGCAAGAGAATTTCTTTCCAAAGCAAAAAGATTTTCCGTTCCCATGTATAACTTCCATCAACGAGTAAGTATAGTCGTCGACACCTTGCAGAGTGATTCCACTGTAACTCGAGCACACTTCGCACATAAATTTGGTTTACGCTGATAACTGGGGAGGAAGAATATTTTATTATGAACATTTCCTGTGTAAAATGGGCTCAGGAATAATGTTCAAATAGCAGAATACGCAATAAGTATTTCAATCCTACATCATACATGAATAACGTAGGTCTGAAATGTCAGTTCAGTAACACATAACTTTCCACAATTTTGATATGAAACTATGCCACATGTTTCAATTGAGAAGCGCAAGATATGCCGGATATGCCCTCATATCCATAAGGTATACGAGCACCCTGCACCACCGCTCGCTTGAGTTCGAAGAGACATATACTTGCGCTGAAAACGAGTTTCCCTTATTCAAGACCTCCAAAAACGGCCTATACTATGTCAAACTATATTGAATTTGAATGTGCTGAGAAATAGCACTTTCAAAGAATCGTCTTCTTTTGATGTTAGACTTGCGAAATAAAGAGCCAAACAGAAAATTTGTCAGGGGGTGGGCGTTATTCGGTTCCCTCGAGAAAAAAACGAGAATCTATTGGGACAGTCGATAGGAAGCTCGTACGATGATGAGACATTTGGATTATGAAGATAAAATGTTAAGGAATGGAATGATTTGAGAGAGGCTCACGTGGAACACCAATCATATGATGAAAATAACTAATAATACAGCTTTTTCTTTTGTGACGTCACACAAAGACGCGATTTCATAATATATATATACGCCCGGGAACGCTGGGGGCACGAACCAGAACGCTGGGGGTATTGCACAGTCGGGTGTATATGAACGCGCATCTTTATGACGTCACAAGTGAAAAAGCCTTATCACATCACGCTTATTTTGGCTTCATTGATCTGAGCAGGCCATCGCTTTTGCTTCCTCCCACAGAGAAATTGTCACGTTTTATAAGGGGGGTGAACGTTTTAACTGAGGGATAATTGAGATATCTTGGTCATATGAAAATTATTATCTTCTTTTTAGCCTCCTATTTAGAATCGTATTTTTGAAAAAAGTTGGTAAAATAGTCTGCAATAATTACTCTTACGAAAGTAATATAAAGAACTTTCACTGCATATATATTCAAAAAATTTATTTGATTCCGTAGAATAAATTATATGTCTCGGTCTAATTTTCATTGTCAGAATGTAAACAAACAAAGCCAATGTAAAGTGGAGATGATAATTCCGGCAGTCAGAACTGGTATTTACTGCGTGTGTACAACCGTTGGATATTTCTGATATTATAAGAAGACTTTAACAATTCATATAACGTGGAAAAATACTGTTTATGGAATCACCAGTGGCCCAGTCTATCGATTGATTTTTATTTTGAACAAACATTTCTGCACGATTTCAATTAATTCATACGAGCTACGATTTTGCAATCGTAGCTCATCGTCAATAAGTTATAATAAAACTATATCATGATGGGCTTAGTGAATTTTTCTGGATTGATTTGGATATCTCTTGATAAAACCGTTTTTATAAACTGGATTGAACTGAATTGATCCATTTATCAATTTAGCTTTTACTGGAAGTATCCGACTTTTTGACCGACAACTCAAAGAATATTATTATGAGACGAGAATGAGCTAATTAAATTTCTAATTACCTATTGTTCAGATTACTCTCCATGAAAATTTTCAATCAATATCAATTTCACATTTCTGTTGCATATTTATTCTTACCAAAAATGATGTAACATACATCTTTTTTCGTCCTTGCGGGAGTAAAGTGGCAACTTTGGGTCCCGCGGGATACAAGAAATAGTATATATATGCACCTCACTCGCATCTAATAGGCTGTTTCGGCGCACGCAAATTTTTAACGCATACGTTTTCTGTGCCGAAAACGTCTAATCTCGCTTAGGAGCATAATAGGCAATTATACTAACTATCATATTTGAATTTATTCAGATTTTTCAATTATTTTTATCCCAGATAAGTATTGAATACTTATCTGGGAAAAATATTTTTTGTTCTAGATGTGATTTGCAAACATGCCTTTGAAATGCGAAAATTGGCTAGAAAAACTAAATTTAGGTAACATGATGGAGCTCTTTAGAATGTATGAACAACATTTCAGCCAAATCAGTGTAAATAAGATTCTGATTTTTATTTAAATTGTGTAATTTTTTCGATTAACGTGCAAGTACTGAATTTATCAAAAATTATTATTTTCTTTTTTAACTGAGTAAATACGTTGTTTTTATTTAGTGGAAATCAATTCGAAAGCTTTCGAAAGAAGAGTTGTTGTGTCATCAAGAAGTTATAAAAATAAAAGAACCACAGGAAAGGTAAAAGTTTTGTAATATAACCATAATTGTATCTGATTTTGGTGTACACTATAACTCGATACCAATTTAGAATATGAAGTATAAATTCATACTTTTTTAATAGCTCACATTAAACCCATTCAAAAGTTCAATGGATTTCAGTATGAATCAACGTGATTGAATGTATTTATTATTGATTCTGAGTACGAAGTATTCGTTATTCTATACCTTCTCTACTCCTAATTAATTTTTTTTAAATATCAACTGTACTGGTAATTTCTTCTTTCTCGCTTTGGAAGTCTGATGATCGTACTTAAATACTATCGTCCAAACAATATTCGATAATTTAAATGAAATTAGGGAGCCAAAGACTTATACATACTTATACTTACGGCGAAGAACAGTACATGTCGACATATAGAGCAAAAGACGAATTCTAGGCTCGTGCGAGGTTCGCTCGTGAGATTTGATGATCTCACGAGCCCAGAATCATCTCTTGCTCTAGTATTGAACAGTATTTTCCAACACGAAGAAAAGTACACTTAACGATATACGAAGAAGAAAAACACATTTCAACTTCTCAGATGACTGAAAGAATATTTCAATTTCTCATATAAATATCTACTAGCCAGAACCATTCACTCGCTATCAATCTAAAAATTTCTATTGGAATTATTGGTGGATAATTCGAAGAACATACGGACACTTTTACATTACCATGTATTTTACCCATAGGCTACCAAAATTAAAGTCCCGATGTCTCATTCGAGATGTCGGTTTTTGCCTCATTTTATAAAATTTTCTCTTTGGGAAAGAGAAATAATAACGTAACTGTAAACAGATTTTGTTATGATGATAAACTTTCGTCAATCATTGAGTAGTATCAATTGGATCCACATCCATCATAGATATTGAAGCCAGTTCGATGTTTGTTCAATCGAACACGAGGGGCTTTTCACTCCAATACTCCTCCAAATTTCGACGGTACTCCCATCGTTTTCTAGTACTCCATGGTACGAAATTTTATAACATTCGGCGTTTTTATTTCGTTAGCATAAACTTATTTTGTTTTGATCCAGCTTGTCCTAATTTGAGGAACAGCTCTCGCTTGATATTGATAAGAATAAAGAGTACTGATTATCCATAAACCAGTACTCCATCAGAACTCCGTGGTACTCCCTCTGGGAGTACTGTAGTGAGAAGCGCCTCGATCGGACATGCCCAAAACCGTACCATATCTTAATTTCACGTATTTTCCTCAAAGCATTGAAATTATAAATTACAACACTAATTTTGGAGTACGTACTTCACCCCCATGCATCGTCATTTTTCAATTTTTCAAGACGAAAACTCAAAGCGCTCAATCAGCTCTATCTATTCGTCAGAGCAGAATTTTCATCAAGACGCTGATTCATAGATTTTTTTACAGATTTATGTGGCACAACTTGCTAAGTCAGTTTTTTCACATTTCGCGCCCACGCATCAATTTTTCAAAAGTTCTCACCATGGAATAGAAAAGGTCTTCGATTGATCTATAAACCAGTGAGACTCAAATTTGCACCATACAACTATATCACAGTCTTTTTCAATGGTTTATCGGATACCAAAAAAGAGCAACTTGAATTTTTCCATTTTCAACGCCCACGCATCGATTTTTTCGTGAGTTTTAATACAGAGCATAAAAGTGCAGGCAATTTCTTTTCGATCCGTCTTATCCGTTTTCATGGAAGTCAACTCCTTCATTGAAATATCTTCACATGAAAATTCTGGGAGGATTAACTTTGTATTATTATATAGATATATAGATATATCGCTTAAGAAAAAATGTTACGAATCCGGATTATCTATGACCTTATCAAGATGCAATTCCTTATCAAATCATCGTTGGAGAATTTAAATAAGACTCCTCAAAATTGATCAGGCTTAGATACTTCTCTTCTCAGACTGACAATAGTCTTTCCCAAAAATCCAATTTTTCTGTGTCAAGTTAATGTCGGAAAATAGATGAGCACCTCACTAAGGCTTATAAATCGAATAAAAATCAAAATTTTCGAAAATATGTATGTACATACATGAGTATACAACCATTACTTCTCACTTTTTAACCAGGACTCAATTTTTCAATTTAATTTTTCTTACACAGTTAAAATTGAGAATATTATACAATAAGAATTGTTTCGATTTTTCCTCGAAAAAAATTGCAAGTCAGATCATTACTAATAAGCACCTGCCTTCTGATATGAAAATCTACCCAATCATAATGATAATAAATAAATGACACGATGCAATCTGTTATTTGAAGAAATTATGAGCCTGAAAGTGACGAATCTTTTGATCATATATTTATTCACAAAAAAATGTTATAGGTATGTAGCATGGAAAAATAGACATATGAATTAATATTTGTAATAGACATGGGACATTATTCGATGGCTATTTATAAATTTCTGATGAACTTCAACCAAATGGATTATTTCAGTTTAGCTAAAGAAAAACATCTATTAATCTTCCGAAGATAATTATTCGTAATTCTTCGGGTAAAACGTAACGTAAGTACATACCTTCCAAAAAAATATTGGAGTGTCAACTTAGATTCATATTTTACTAAACTAAATGTATTCCCTATACTATAGAATACTATTTCTTAGCTATTATTCGTTGCTCTACCTCCCAACTTTTCCTTGCTATTCTCTCATGCAGGAGTGGTATAGCTAAAGTTTTCTTTAAACTTTCTGAAACCTCACGCTCTACGTAGAGATTAAAAGTTTCCTCATTCATTGAATACATATCCGATGAAATGTGAAATACATATACGAGCATGTGGTTTATCA
The DNA here is from genome assembly GCA_020882685.1 of Aphelinus atriplicis. Lineage (NCBI taxonomy): Eukaryota > Metazoa > Arthropoda > Insecta > Hymenoptera > Aphelinidae > Aphelinus > Aphelinus atriplicis. The sequence continues at coordinate 44,113,637 of CM037074.1, read as the reverse complement.
TGATTTTTTCATTTGACCAATGTTTTGATAATTTATATTCATTCTATTGACAAAACCTAGTAGAAAATGATATAAGCTCCAAAAATTCATTTTGTTGCATTAAATTTCGTTTGATTTCTGCAATTTTCATAAAATAATTCATTACCCTATATGAAAGTTATAATTAAACTTTGATGAATGAATTGAAAAATTCAAATAATTTTCCTCCATAAATCGAAAATATTTGAATAAAATTTTTCTTTTCTTACTGCAATTACTGGTTCGAATATTGATTTTCAGAATCTAATAAGCCGATGAATTTTTTCGTGCAACAAGGGTTGTATTTTGTTTAGAATATCGACACAGAGTACTATATCTTTAGTAAGGGTTAAAATTACGGATAGTAAAATTTGCTAATACAGTTAACTAAATAAATTCTAGTAAAGTTCACTATGCTAAAGTAGTAAACTTTACTAGTAATTAACTCTTACTAAATTACTAAAATATTAGCAGAATTTTAATATTATTTTTGTCAATAACTACTATTTCTGACAGTAATGCAACTTTTACTATTAAATAAGGTAACAGCAGCCAATGCGCCATCCCCTAATAAGAGTTTTTCGTAAATTTGACTATGATAGACTTGGAATTTTAAAATTCTATGAACAGTATCTTAAAGCTTAGCTCAATACCTATCAGAAACCATTAGTTTAATATTTATCATCCGACCTCTTTAACCTATTGAAGGCAGTTTAAAAAAAAAACGCAAAAGAGCCAAATGCACTACAAGTGCAGTCAATTTGGCACGATTTCTTTATCATTTGTTACAGCCTATATAGGCTTACAGGGACGATCAATTGACATTGTAATATAATCTCAATCATGTTGCCAATGATATTCATGAAAAACTTTTGTTATTCAACACAAAATTACATATCTAAATCATCGTAATATGTCTATAAAATTATTCAACGATATTACTCAGTCTTTCAATTTATAATCGCATAAAGGGCCATATTAGTTTCACTTATTTTTGATACAAAAAAGAGCAATTTGAGTAGGATAAAAAATAGTTTTGGCAAAACTAATGTGACCAATCGAAGGATGAGATGTTTTTACATAAAAAAGAGTAATCTGCACACTTTGAGAGATGGAAATAATTTACACCTGATTTTGGAAAAATTGAGTGAGAATAGTGAAATAAGATAAGGAAGAAAAAAATTAGGTAGTGAAACTTCAAACTGTTGTAAAAGAGTAGTTTTAAGGGCTAAATGGGCGAGAAAGAGACCGAGAATTTTCTTTTAATACTCCCAACATAACCCGAGGGCGACTGATGCTCAGAGAGCACCGGAAATGCGAAATCTGACAAACGTGCCAAACTGCCTGCACTGACCTTACATAAAGCTATACAAGGTGCATGATGCGGAAACGCGCGTTCTTTTGAAATTGGCGCAAAGTATACGCATGAGAAAATTGTAGTATATAAGTACATTATATATTAAATGTGGATCGCATGAATTAAGCATGCGAGGTATGCCAACAGCGAGGGCCCACCTGATGCATATAAGTATATACCCGAAAACTCCGCACATGCATGCATCCATGGATGATGACGGACGGCGAGAAACTGAGCCTGTGAGCTTTTGTGCCGGCAGGTATATATAGCTATACGAGCTAGTCGAGGATATGTACATACAGCTGAATAGGCAGGGTTGCGGGCTCGGCAGTACCGACCGAGGCCAATAAAATTATACACTCAGTGCACACACCTGTATATATCGAATATTCGTATACGCAGGCGCGACCGGCGTATGATAGAGCGTATATAATAGGGGCAGCATAGGTGCAAGCGTCTGCGGGGGAGCAGCCTAGCCTAGCACAAGCGCGCAGTACCTACGGGAGGATATAATATAAAAAAGTGCGGCGTTAGTTGGGCGGTGCACCGCGGCCGCCACGGGGGTGAGACCGAGAGCAACCGAGAGGTCCGTGAAACGAGTGCACAGTTGCACCAAGTTGCACACGGGAGCGAGCCAGGGTGAGTGAAGTGTCGGTTGACGACTGTTGGTGCGCGCATGAGGGAGGAATGAGGAATCGGCGTTTAGAGGGTGCGCGTTGGTATAGGTAACTTGGTGCGCGCGGCGGGCTCCCGCTCACGCTGCAGAGACTAGAGGCGCTCGAGCCTCGCGAGCTCGTGCGCGAGGCGCGAGCGGAGCGCCACAGTCGGCCCCGAGAGAGGGTGAGCCAGTTGCGTTGAGAAAAGCAGCGCTGGCCGAGTAGCGCGGCGCACTTGCAGCCTAACGCTCGGCTCCGCAGCACTCAGTGGCACTCACAGCCCCCGTCGCGGACGTACACACACGCACGCACACACACAGTCACACAAGTAGCAGCAGCAGCAGCAGCAGCAGCAGCAGCAGCAGCAGCACGCTTTAGCAAGAGGATCGGTTGTGCGCGCGACCAGCACGCGTCACCAGCTCGACTAGCTCTCCTCGCCACCAGTGCCTCCACTCGGCTCTCCGACTCCCGCGACCAGCTCTCTCTCTCTCACCACGTCGGGGGCGGCTGCCAAGGCGAAGAAGCGGCGGCGGCACGAGCAGCCCGACTTGCCCGACTACCCAGCAACCACCTCGGGGCGACAGCACCAGCTACAGCAGCAGCAGCAGCAGCAGGAAGAACAGCAGCCAAGCAGCAACATGCCGGAGAACGCGCGCTACGTGAACGGCTACGCCAACGGGCACACGCCGCCCGAGCTGCAGCAGGACACCTCGTTCCTGTTCACGTCCGAGTCGGTCGGGGAGGGCCACCCAGGTCAGTCCTTTTCTCCCTCTCTCTCTCTCTCTCTCTCTCTCTCTCTCTCTCTCTCTCTCTCTCTCTTTCTGTGTCTGTCTGTCTCTCTACGTACGCATCCGTCTATGTCGCGGTGCTGTTGCTTGGTGCCGTGCTCTGTGCAGCCTCTGCGCACGCGAGCACGTTGCGCTCGCAGTTGCAAGGGCCGAGAATAGGCGCGTATTTCGGGACGGGCGGCTCTCGGCCGCTGATTTCCGGGGCTCGGCGAGCTCGGCCGCGCGTCCACCTTCCAACTACTTACTTACTACCTGGGCCCTGGCTCGCGCAACTACGTGCGGGCCCTGCAGGTTACGTGCAGGCGGACGGAACGCGCCGAGCGAGCACGCGCGCGCCGCCATGAGGGCCTTCTCCCGCGCCAGCGATCCGCATGCACTCGCCGAGTGCCGACCGCGTGCGGCGTACGCAGCCAAACGTGTTTCTCCACCACCTACCGACCCACTGCTCGCCACGGGCCCCACGCTCCGCCCGCTCTCTCGGCCCACCATGTCCGATTGCTTTTTGCCAGGGTATCGCGTGACCCCGAGCCACTGCACGAGCCCCCGCGTGAGCGCGTTGCCATGTGCTCGGACTCGCCTCTGACCCGCTCGTTACGCTCGCCGCACTCGATAATTTTGCCGCCTCTCTCTCTCTCTCTTTCTCTCTGCCTCTTCCTCTCCCCGGCTCGTTTCCTCTCGCGCGATAAGCCGAGACGAGCCGAGCAGCTGCCTCCCTGGTGGATATATTCACGAATTATCGCTCACGGTGTTCTTGCACACTCGCTCACCCAGCCTCCTAATATAGACGACCAGTTATTCCGGGGTTCCACTGGCTCCTCTCATCACTTATGCAGCCGACTACCCGATCTCTATGCACTCTATACACGTTGTTATTCTCTTTGCTCCCTAGTTCTCTTCCTTCATATACCCCTGATGAATGAAAAAACCCTTTTATTACTAAATTTTATAATATTCATTTCTCAATTGTATGAATTCCAAATTTTCCATGTTCACTTCATGAATAGCCAAGTATTCCATATTATATTCATCAATATAACAATCTATGATAATTTTTCATTTTTGAGAATGTTTTTCAACCAATAATTGTTAATCATTATCAGCTGTATGCTAAAATATTAAATCTACTAAGATTAATTGAGTACGATAATTACGTCATCAAAATATCACAAAATTATCAGTCAATGTTTGATGTTAAAAAGTTCCATGCATGATGAAATGAAAATTTCAAATACATAGTAAATGTTAATGTGCACCATTAGCTTCAACTCTGAGAATTAAGGTTATAGAGAACAGGAAAAATAATCTGGAAAATTCTGGAAAATCAAGGATTTCCAAATCCAATTTTCATTGGTTCCTCTGAATCATATTGGAAAAAATTAGTTGATAAACTGTTAGACTTTATTTCATTCACAAATCCAACCTTGAATGAAGACCGCAATTTATAATGATCAATAGATATTTCAACTCATTAAAAGTAATGAACCAGCAATCTGACACACTAATTTTGTCTCATAAATATTAAGATTGGTGTTTGAGATTCTAACAAATTTGAAAAGTGATAAATTTCTGTTAAAAGTAATAACAATGTGACATAGACAAAGTCTTGAATTGCGAAATGACTGATTTCACATGATAAAATATCTCTAATATTAATCATGTTGATCATTCTTTTTGGTACGTCTTCCACATGGGTGACAATAACTTCTCTTTCAAGAGAGTAAATATCTCTCAAATATTTCTTATTTATGTAATTTGCTAAAATTTGCCTAATTTTTGTTACACCTGAAACTTTAACTCTTAACTTTTTATATCTAAAATATTTCAAGAGCTGAAATCTTGAAATTCTTGGAGACACTCAGTGCTATCACTGACTTGTTCAATCTCTATCATGATCAAGGAAAGTTTCATACAGAACCTCCAAAGAGAACAGTTACGAAACATGCCGTGAGAGTTCATTGAGTGTGTATCTTTGATACAGAAATCGATATGATGATAAGATTGCAAATATAGTTAACGCTTGAAATTCCGTTCCTATGTATTTGAAAACTATATCTATATAAAATTAGATTATCGAAAAGTTATCTTTCAGATAGATCTTTAGATGAGTTTAAAAACCTGAATAATCTGTTAAAATTAGAGATGTTTACTTTCTGTTCTAAATAATATTCCATAAAACAATCCCAACAACTGAAAATATTGATTGTTTTTTTATTTTCAGACAAAATGTGTGACCAAATTAGTGATGCAATATTGGATGCACATCTCAAACAGGATCCAGATGCCAAAGTTGCCTGTGGTGAGTTCGAGATTTATTCATTATGAAACTTCATCCCATGTTTACTGTTACAACCTATATTGAGTATTCCTTTTATTTTCATCACAGAAACAGTGACAAAGACTGGAATGGTACTGCTTTGCGGGGAGATAACATCAAAGGCTGTTGTGGATTACCAAAAAATAGTTCGTGACACAGTCAAACACATTGGCTACGATGATTCATCCAAAGGTAAGTCCTTGTATTTCGATTTCTATTGCACTCAAAATCACACTGGGTAATGTCTGGCACTGTGAGTCTGTTTAAACCTGTTACTAAGAGTAAGCAGCTGAAATATAACTGAAAATAAATATCTGCAATTTTGTAAATCAAAGAAATAGATTACAATTGAGCAATTCTGCTTGCTTATACAACTATATGGTTGAATCTTTTATCCATTATTATAAGAAATTATCAGGATTAAAATAATAAACTTGTATGAGGCAGTTCCTGGGTAAATGTAAAATTAATACTTGTGTATCGACAAAAAGTAACTGTTTGATTTCAAAGCTAAATGATTATTGAAAGAACATTTCTGCATCACGCACAATTCATTCAAATCATTGGTAAAATTAAATTACAATATCATGATTTTGCGAATGAATCATTTCAGAATACTTAAATTTTCTTTATCAAGGGACATTAGGAGATATTTACAGAGAATATATCTTGAAAATGAATTGATGAAATATTCATTCTTGAAATAATAATGTTATCTACTCGAATCTTGACTGAAATTTTAAATTTTATGACAAATCAGCAGTTTAATTTCTTTAATTCTATATATGTTTGAACTGAATTTATATAGAATTAGTATTTGTTGATCTAATATCATGTATTGCAAATTTGTTATTCAACGTAGGTTTCGTTTTTAAACATTGGATATTAATGACAGAAAATCATTTATTTTGAAAATAAGACAAAAGGAGTTGAGTGTATCTTCAGAGATTTAAAATGATTCTCATTGTCAGACGGGCTATGAAAAAAGCGTGAAAGCCAAGTAAAAATATCAAGTTATTAGAACATGTAACGTAAGCGTATAATGATCGTGGCAGGATTCGATTGGCGCACGTTGAATCTTTTGGTGGCGCTTGAGCAACAATCTCCAAATATCGCGGAAGGTGTGCACATCGCCAGGGAAGAAGTGGACTTGGGTGCGGGTGATCAGGTACATAACCTATTCAAAGCCTGTGCCACAGAGCAGCAGAATTATGCAAAGCAATAATCATATACAATTAATGACGTTTCGTGCAACTTTTTAATTGACCATTGTGTGAAATAACCGAGCACTCCAATTAGAAAGAAACCAACTTTAAAAACTATTCAGATAGGTTTCTTAGCCGGACCAGAGGATCCATTCAAATGATAATCAATGAGTTATTAGGGAAACTATTTACTCTGAAACATAAGTGATGTGCAAGGGACAATTCATAACTCAAAATTATAAGCTGAACAGCATTCATGCAGCGTCTTGAGATTGAAAAGAGGGAACAAGACAGTCTCAGAAATATTTATCTGAAGCTGATTTGCCTCGATTTCTGCAGGTTTTGACTACAAGCTGTGCAGCATTTTGTTGGCGCTCGATGCTCAATCACCAAATATCGCAGCGGGTGTTCACGAGAATCGTAGTGATGAAGAAGTCGGTGCTGGCGATCAGGTTACTTTGTATTTCAGAGATTGTTGAGATTTTATATTTTTCTTTCAATTTGACTAAATCTCTTGTGTCTAATATTTGTGTCAGCACCTTATTTTTCTAATTTGCACTTCTGAATTTTGAGTTTTCTAATTTTAATAGCATAGATAGTTTTATCATTGTATTTTCTTCTTCTTCCTTATCTCAACAAAAGTAATTAAAAAAGGGTGATTGGTAGTTAACATTTACTTAAAATGTATATAATTTTCTTCATCATTTACTCACACTGGATCCTGTTAGTCTTCCAGTACCGTATTGAATACATGCATAAATGTACTGTAGTTCTAGTTGCAATGTAGAACTTAGAGTTAGACAACAGCGCACACACCAGAGGTCATTTTCAATGTTCTCTTCCACATTTTTGTATATATCCACTTTCTAATATTTTCCGTTCTGCTCTGTAAGGCACTACTAATTTCTGCTTCTTCAGATCCTAACAGTCTATTTTTTTGACACTAGTCTCTGATGAAATCTTCCACTTCATACTTCTGAATACCGTAATGAAAATTTTTTTTTCATCAACATGATACATTTTTCAGAACAATTCTTATTTAAAAAAAAAATTCAATGTCACAGAAATCGACTGTTATTTTTTACTTTAATTTTTCTGTTGTCAGAAAATTTGAACTGCAAAAAAAGAGATAATTATTCTCAAAATTTATTCTACATTTTCTTTTATTCACTTTTTATATTATCTCTTATTTCTTGCAGAACAATTGAATGAATAGCCATTGAAAACGATACTAATTCAATATTTTTTCTGAATCATAGGGTCTGATGTTTGGTTACGCCACTGATGAAACAGATGAGTGTATGCCATTGACGGTGGTACTAGCTCACAAATTAAATCAGAAAATTGCTGAACTTAGAAGAAGTGGAGACCTATGGTGGGCACGACCTGATTCCAAGACGCAGGTAAAAATTTTTCATTTTTGATAAGTTACTTGTGTAGAGTGTCATTCAATGATGTTTTGTGTATTTGCTACTCTTGAATGCTGTGATGAAAAATACTTCTCTGAGAATGAAATTGACACTCCAAGTATAATCTCGTTTATTTCTTTACAATATAGCCCTACATTCTACTATATTGTAATTGATACAATAAGCAATCCACTCATTTGGAAATGATATTTTCAAATTTAGGTGACTTGCGAGTACATAATGGACCATGGAGCATGTGTTCCTATCAGGGTTCACACAGTGGTTGTCTCCCTTCAACACAGTGATAAAGTTACTCTTGAAGACTTGCGCAAGACTATTATGGAAAAAGTCATCAAAGAAGTCATTCCTGCACGATATCTTGATGAGAGAACAGTTTTCCACGTCAATCCTTGCGGTCTCTTTATTATTGGTGGCCCACAGGTGAGAAACTTCAAACATTAAACTCTTCTGTTTATTTTTAATAATTGGTCTTTTAATGATGTTCTGTGTATTTGCTACTCTTGAATGCTGTGATTACAAGCACGTTTCTGAAAAAGACAATTATTAATTGGTTATTTTGATTATTAAAAATGTACCTAGAGATATTAGTTTGTAATAAAGTTTTTCTGCAGGATGCATAAAATTGATTTTTTTTTCTGTGTCTACAGAGCGATGCAGGTCTTACTGGTCGCAAAATCATAGTAGATACTTACGGTGGATGGGGTGCTCATGGAGGTGGGGCTTTCTCTGGTAAAGATTTTACCAAGGTTGACAGGTCTGCAGCTTATGCTGCTAGATGGGTTGCCAAGTCTCTTGTGAAAGCTGGTCTTTGCAGGCGCTGCTTGGTACAGGTGAGTATCATTTGTAATCTATTTAATAATCCATTATCAAATAGTAATATTATGCTAATCAACATTTTTTTCGTCTTTAGGTATCTTATGCTATTGGTGTCGCAGAACCTCTATCAATCACTGTATTCGATTATGGTACTTCAAAACTTTCACAAAGCGAACTTTTAGCTGTAGTAAACAAAAACTTTGATCTCCGCCCCGGCAAAATTGTAAAGTATGTGATTTTTGCATAAATTTTATTTCTCACCAATGAATGTGAACTAGGAATAAAATAAAATTTTTTCATTTTCAGAGAACTCAATCTGCGAAACCCAATCTACCAGCAAACCAGCACGTACGGACACTTTGGAAGAGACTGCTTCAGTTGGGAGCAACCAAAACCTCTAACCCTCGATTGATGAGAAATTCAATCTTTAGCCGTTCGACGTTTTTAACTTGGAAGGCCTCTTATCTGTTTGTCCTATTCTGATTTTTTCAAACTCCCTTTTCTATACTTTCTCTGTCTCTTACCGGATCCTTCCACAAGTGCGTAAAACTTGTAAGTGTCAGTTGAGTCTTTTCCCATTTAAGAAAATGAATCCCTGCCGACGCGTAAAGAGAGAAAAAGATGATTAAACCTCCGTTGATTTGAATTCAACGTGAGATTGTGCACTGTATTTTTCCACGTGGTCGCGTCTCTAGTTACAGATATATAGACAAGATTTAGTACAAATTTCGACGTTCCCTTATCCGGCTAGACCGGCGTAAAAAAGAAATCAAGATTGAGGCGCGTCGCCACGCAAAATATGAACGAATAAGAAGAGTATGGAAGCGAGAGTCGAAGTTTGGTGCGCTTTGTCGTATATCTTCCCTCAATCACTCCCATCCTCCTCTCCAATTGAAGGAATTTGGAAACACAATTTATTCCCAAACAGAAAAGTACATAAAGTTCAGTTGCGTAATTGAATTAAGTCTGTGTGTGTATATAATAAATATATAAATATATATATGTTGGCAAAAAAACGTGAGTCGCGTTGTCGTCCGTATAAAATTGTTACGGTGCCGAAGATGCTTCGCACACGTACGAAGTGCTTACTGTGCATTGGATTCGGAAAGGAGGTACGGCACGAGGGACGTGACGGCTCGTTGTTTTTGTGGTAGCAATTTAGTAGTTACTATAAACGTGACATTTAAACTTTAAGATTCTAAGGCAAATGAAAAGAAAGAATTAAGTAACGCATTTGCGCATTTCTCGTTCCACCTCGCTCCCCTCCTGCCCAGCCTACCAAAGTGATAAAAACAACTAGATACGAGGGACATCAAATAAAAATATGTACTAGTACACCGAAGCAAGCAACAGCAACAGCAACTGTTTCAAATGTATAGGTTTTTAGACTTAATGCGCGCGATGTTTGACGCGATTTTTTTTATCTTGCGAGGAGCAGAAGAAGAAACATACAAGACAAAAATGACTACGGTTCTAAAAAGTTTATGAAAATTTGAACGAAAGTAGCGACAAAAACAATGTTTACGTAGTTCATCGGCATTTATTACGCATCAAACCAAACACTGTATCTAACGATGTAATTGTAACACTTGTTTATTTGAAAAGAATTTTAAAAACTTGTAAGATTGGTACACGCGACTTGATGGCATGATCCAAACATAGCCCTCGCTGTTGCGGCTGAACGTGCACAAAAATGCACAACCCATTGGTATCAAAATATCGTATACGCAAAAGAAACTATGATAAAAAGCAACATTTTTTAATAAAAAAGAACAATCGTTCAGAAAAATTATTTGAAATAGTCTTTATTTATACATTAAAATTGCATATACATCATTTTTATTTCTATTCCATATAGTTTCAAAAATCTATCTCTAGATATAGATTCAATTGAATATATTTATAAAATTCTGTAAGGAATCTTTTTTTTTTCACCAAATTAAAGTCATATGTACAATTGCGACTGCACAAAATGTAATTAGATTTCAGTGATGCATCTTGACTTCACTGTTAATAATTTCCTGACCTGTCTGAGCAATATCGAAGTTTAACAAATACAACCCATAGATAAGCTTATACACCACTTTTTCGTAATTATTAAGAAACATTATTTTTCAATATTTTCAGTTAAAACATGATTGATTGTGTGTACTACTAATGGGTTTTTCAAAATGTAGATTTAGATAATCATGATTGCAAGCATTATTAATATTGATTGAAGGAAGTCGACAAAATTAATCTAATATTTTTCAGTTAATTCTATTCAATCTTTTACAATGATATAATGAGCTAATTTAATGGAACAAAAAAAAGGAATATTCAGTATGAAGATTTCTAGAAGTATATGAAGTTTTGCTCAAATTGCTTGAATATTCTCATCAGAACTATTTTTTCCAGGTGTATACTAAATGTTTTCACAGATTTTTGTTACAGTATGTACCAAATTTATACACATTTTAAAATAATGTGAATGATTAGGAATGAAATTTTAATTTGCAAGTGTTATGTGAATAAATTTGATTAATAATCATAATTCAACTTATGGCAGTAAGATACATTCGACGAGATATTGAATTATAAAAACTATTATCAGACAAGATTTTCAATAGACTGTCTACAAATTTTCAATTTCTGTACATGAAAAAGATTAATTACTTATAATTTAAAAAAAAAAATGACAGACTAAAATTAAACCGCGTTGATCAATTTTTTGGGCGCGTGTATGCGGCTGTGCCGTAAAAGAGAACTTTTATCAGTGAATGATTTTTCACATTCAACACATTTATAGGTTCTTCCTGTATGTGTTACAAGATGCCTACTTAAACCTGAAGCATGACAAAACGCTTTTGGGCACAATTGACAATGATGTAATTGAATATCATTAGGATTAAGTTTTTGATGACGACGCATGTGAACTTTGAGAGCTTCTCGTTGAGTGAAACTTTTCTCACAGTGTTGGCATTGGAAAGGTTTCTGACCAGAATGGGTCATGAGGTGACGAAGAAGAATTTCTTTCTGAGCAAAAGCACGATGGCATATGTTGCAGCCAAATGGTTTTTCACCAGTGTGAGTACGTTCATGCCTTACCAGAGCTGATCGAGTTGGGAACCATTTCTCACAAGCTTGACAGGTGAATCCTCGTTGAGTGCTATGTACTGACTGATGACTCTTAAGCATAATTCTTCGAGTGAAGGCTTTAGGACACTTATCACATTGAAACACCTTGAGTTCTTCACCACTTTCCACTGAAAATATAATGTTCAATTATTTATCAGAATAAGAAATACTAATTTAATGAAAAAGTCCAATAGCTTGGAGATTAGTTCAAGTTCAGATGCAACATTTAATGATAATCTTACCAATTGCTGGATGATGTGTTTGTTGTACTGGTAGTTGATTTTGTACTTCCATCACAAAAACTTTCTTATTATCATTATTAATTACTCTTTGCTGCACATCTTCCTCATCATCATCTGATTCTTGCTCCTGTTTAATCCTTGTTCCTCTCATAGTACAACGAGCTTTAGCTGATCTTTCTTCAGCAGGCATCAAAGTAATATTAGCTGGATCTTCCAAATCAGCTTCTTCCATATCAGCATTCTCGGCTCCAACTCCCAGTATGTAACCACCAACCAATTCTTCTTCAGTAACTTCAATAGGGTCACCCTCAAACTGGCTACCTGATGCATCAGGCTTTGTTACCAAATCAGCTAATAACTGTTTCACTTTTCTTGATTTTCCACTAGACTGTGATTGTTCATTTTCAGAACGAGAATCTTGACTTCTACTTTCATCTCCCTCTTCACCAGCTATTTGCTGAATGAGCTTGACATGTTTTCTCAATTTGGCGTCAGCAGCTTCACACTTCTTTTTAAATTGATAAGATTTCTCCAACTGATGTTTGCAGGAATGACATACCATATTAGGAAGACCATCTTCTTCATAAACCTGTTGGAGTGAAAAATAATATAAATACCATAAGTTAATTTATTCACTCCGTACAGTTTAATAATGCTGTTTACAAAAACAAATTGAAATATATTCTTTTCGAGATTTCCTTGGAATATAGCAACAAATGTATGTTTACCATTAAAAAGTTATTGATTTCAGATGAAAAATTCAAGAAGATAAACAAGACTACAAGAATAATAAATTTTATACTGAGAAACTTGAATAAAATTTCCAATTATCTGAATATTTAATTTTTTCCTGTTCATCTTATACATCTTTGATTATTGGATATTGTATCTGATTAAATTTTTTTTCTGGAATTGTAGTTATAAATTATCATGCAATTAAGAATGTTCAATTTTTCATTTCAATTCAAACATTAACAGTTTGGCATGGGTGAACACAGAAGGCATATCATTTTGTTATTATAGTCTTGGAAAGAAAAAGAACAATGACGGTTGTACGTAATAATAAATGATCTAAACTCAAATAAATCATATATGCCAACTGATTTATGGCAAATTTTGATTTAGTAATGAGTATATTCTTTCAAACTAACTGTATGTACTTTAGTCTACATCATGGGTGGGCCAGGCTAATAACTTTATGTAGGTTTAGTCAAGTTTTGTAACCAGTGGGTATGTATCAGGCAATGATTCGCTTTCACTCCCACCTTACGTGGAGTTGTAATGGTTTTGACTTATGGTTGTTGAAAAAAATGAATTTGCATATCCGAAAAGAAAAAGGAGACGAGTAATGGGCTGAAATTAGGTGAAATAATATGAAATCGCAGCGGCGCGGGGCTTGGGAGAGCGGCTTCGCGCCAACAAGTCGATAACTCGGTAAAGACGGTTGTACGAGCTACAGAGGATCGTTTGTGGCTGATGGCTGCTCGCAATGTCGCGCATCAGCTCCCTGCCCCCCTAAGCTGGTAAATCGATGAACGGACGGCGCTTGTATATAAGCTTACTGTAGGGAGCCGCGCGGCCGCTCTGCGATTGTGCGCGCTGCCCAGCCATTTTATTAATCGAGATAAACTAGATTCCTAATTTTGGTGAATCGAACGAATCGATCGTATATATACTGATCCGGCTCGCGCGCGCACATCGGCAAACAAAACAAAAACAAAGATGAAGAGGAGAGGCTGGTTGGTGGATAAAAGCTCGGGGCTGACCTCGAGGTTGACGCACGACATGATCCGGAGAGGCAGCGGCACCGTCTCGTCGTCGTAGATGGGCACCATCTCGTCCTCCTTGGCCAGGCATAGCCGGCAGAGTTCGTTGAGGTGGAGGATGACGTTGCTGGTCGGGCTGTCGCCCTTGCGCCTCCGTACGTACGTCTTCATGCTTCCTTTCGGATCCATTTTATCCAGGAGGCCGAGGAGCTGTTGCACCAAGTGGCCCGCTGCAGGCTGCTCTGCCCAGTGCCCGGTATTCCCCCGGTCCCTACTCGGTCACTCACAACGGGATCTACTTGCGCACTTAGCGCGCGTTCGGGCAAATATGGCGTACGCTGCTTTACGCGACGCGGCTACTCAGGCATACCCTTGGGTAGTGCTCTGCCGCAGGGATCTTCACTCCTCCGCGCTGCTGCTGGGCTCTGCTGTGCGTTGCTGCTGCGCTGCTTGGCGCTGCTCAGCGCTGCTGCCGCTACTGCCGCCAATGCTACACCATGAAGTAAGAGAGAAGGAGAGGAAACTGCGTGTACTGAAAATGGACCGACTTTACGGACAAAATTCGGTGTGTACGCCCGGAAGAAGACCGACTCCCTAAGTCTCACTCGCGCCCCCAAGTGGCGACGTCAGAAGCTGAATATCAAAATGTGCCTAATATCAGGCAAAGTACGGAGGGCTGACCCCCCACCGCGGCGGCCGCGCCGCTGTCCCGCCGAGCGGTTTGGCGATTATGCCGCGCGTCCACAACACAACGAGCACGTGCCGAACACAATATTTTTGTTGAAATTATGATTAGGTGGGTGGGTGAGAGTTGTACAATGAGCACTTAGTACTCATTTTCAATACTTCAGGCACCGCACACAGCCGATAAATAAGTAAACCCCTTTCAGGGGTCACAACTTAAATATAACATCTGAGATTTACTTTGTAAGAGTACGCGGTGGTCTCGTGGCAAAGCTTTTGCTCCGCGACCCAAGGATCGGTGGTTCGCGCCCGACCTCACGAGTTTTTTTTTCTTTTTTATCCAGTTGTATCTGATAGAATCATCTGATCAGGGCACAAGGAGTAATTTATTCTGCAGGTAGAAATTGATACAATTTTAAATAAATAAATTTTCAAGGCATAGTAAACATGCCAAATTACATATTTTTTGTTTATTAGATTGATTCTATCCAGAAGTTTCATAAATTGGTGAGCCAGAGAATATATATATTTACTTATTAAATTTACAAATTAAGTGAATTCAACAAGTGTATGTCATAAATCTTATGTCATAAATCTTCTGGATAAAATGAATATAATGAACAAGAATAGATTAATTCACCCGATATAATTATCTACTCAACTTAAAATTCTATCAACAATATATTATAATTTCATGAGTAATCATATTCATGTGTAAAATCATTGTTATTCTTCTACAATAACAATGATACAAAAATCCTAAATAACATTATTCATCAGGGATAGATTCAATTATCTTTTATGAAAATATTCATGTAATTGCATCTATCAGCAATTAAGGAGATTATTATTTTTACACGTGTATCATACATATTAACGTAGATTTTGTATTCAAATTTCATTAAATTGTATTTGAGTGATTTGGCATGTTAACTATGCCTTGAAAATTTATTTATTCGAAATCGTATCAATTCCTACCTGCAGAATAAATTACCCCATGTGCCCCATGGTCAAGTAACCTTAAAGAAACTTTGAATATTATTTCTAAATATAAAAGTTCTTCATTAACCAAAATGTAGAACTTTTATATTTAGAAATAATGTTCAAAGTTTCTTTAAGGTTACTTGACCTCAGATCACATGGGGTAATTTATTCTGCAGGTAGGAATTGATACGATTTTAAATAAATAAATTTTCAAGGCATCAGATAAAGGCAAAATATCAGATGATTCTATCAGATACAACTGGATAAAAAAGAAAAAAAAAACTCGTGAGGTCGGGCGCGAACCACCGATCCTTGGGTCGCGGAGCAAAAGCTTTGCCACGAGACCACCGCGTACTCTTACAATATAAATCTCAGATGTTATATTTAAGTTGTGACCCCTGAAAGGGGTTTACTTATTTATCGGCTGTGTGCGGTGCCTGAAGTATTGAAAATGAGTACTAAGTGCTCATTGTACAACTCTCACCCACCCACCTAATCATAATTTCAACAAAAATATTGTGTTCGGCACGTACTCGTTGTGTTGTGGACGCGCGGCATAATCGCCAAACCGCTCGGCGGGACAGCGGCGCGGCCGCCGCGGTGGGGGGTCAGCCCTCCGTACTTTGCCTGATATTAGGCACATTTTGATATTCAGCTTCTGACGTCGCCACTTGGGGGCGCGAGTGAGACTTAGGGAGTCGGTCTTCTTCCGGGCGTACACACCGAATTTTGTCCGTAAAGTCGGTCCACTTTTGACGTCCGGGACCCATTGGAGTTGCTTCTCCTTCTCTCTTACTTCATGTGCTACACACAAGCCCGCGCCGCGCTCGGCGCTGCTGCCCGCTGCTGCCCGCTGCTGCTGCACACCAACTGTACCGTCCAATATGGCGTCTAGCCGCTCCACAGTTTCCTCCTCCACCGGCCGCCTAAAATGATCCCTACTCGCTCGCAAGCTCGACCTTATGCCCAAAGTCTCGCACTAACCGCCTCATTATCACATCTAGCGTCTACTCTTGTTCCCCGACTATTTCGCTAAATTTATTTGAGCAATAAATATATTACATTTGAATCGACCGCTTGCAGGTTATGAGAGAGAAAGAGCCGAGCGAGTGAGAAATCCTGTATGATCCTGTATATAGGGAAAGAGACGCAACACGTTGACGAACGCAAACAAATATGACCCAAGAGGTGCAACGAAGATGAACATAGTGTCAAGCCGATAAAGAAGGGGATCGTATGTATCGATTCTTGAATTTCCCAACGGCGGGAAACGGAAACGGCACTGCAGATCACTGCAGATTTCGCGGCTACTTTGCGCGCCAATTAATCAACCGAAGAAATCCGATTGCTCGCCAACGATAATATATATACTTACATTTATTAGGAATCTGCTGCGTCGTATCGGATCGCGATTGCCGCGAAAACGGGAACAAAACGAACGTTCAATCGTATTGTGTATCCTATACCTGTAATATACTTCATGTATGTACTCACATTCAAAAGTTTTGAGAAGCTCGCGGTTCCTCTGCAACTTGAAACGGTTACACTCAACTATACGCACGTATATTGAACATTTCTTGAAACCTTCTGCATTGGCAAAGTTATCAGAAGAATGGCCGTGGGATTGTTGGACTTGTGCGAAAAGTATTTCGGAGCTCGGGACTTCTACGAAGTGTTGAACATCCCGAAAGATGCTAACGAGAAGCAAGGTATGTCTGACATAACCTACGTTCCCGCGGCAAATTTACGACAAAAATACCTTGTAAGATCTTATTCTGCCTGGGAATCACCTTTGTCATTATTTGATTATATTGTGGTTTTGATCCTATCCCACACCTCCCTTCTCTCAACTTTAGAGTAGACATAGAAAATCAATATTTACGTTACATTCCCTAACTCATTCCTAATCATAATTATCATATTGATTATCATAAATACAATTGGTAATTCGAGCTTCAGTAGCGTTTATCTAGTTAGGGTGAACACTGGTCCTGATTATTTGTCCTGAATACTAGATACAATATTGATAGATGCCTGAATAAAACAATGAATTAAGGAATGAATTCATTTTCTAGTGAAAAAAGCCTATCACAAGTTATCATTACTTGTCCATCCTGATCGTGTTGGAGAAGCAGTCAAAGCTGAGGCTACAGAGAAATTTCAAGTCCTTGGCAGGATACACTCTATCCTCAGTGACAATGATAAGCGAAAGATCTATGATGAAACAGGAGCATTTGATGATGATTGTGATGAAGTTGCGATGCGAAACTGGGCAGATTACTGGCGAACTTTATTCAAACCCATCACAGAACAAGACATAAGTGAATATGAAAAAAGTTACAAAGGATCTGAGACTGAAATTAGAGACTTGAAAAAAGCTTATATTAACAGTGAGTATGACTGTACAGAAAATAAAAATTCATTAGATAAGTGACTTATTTGATGATGAAAAAAAACTTTTAGGTGAAGGAGATATGGATCATATTCTTGAATCAGTTCCTTTTACTAACTGTGAGGAAGAGCCACGCTTGCATGCAATCATAAAAGAACTCGTTGAGAAAGGTGAAGTTCCAGAATTCAAAGCTTTTACAGAAGAAGATGAGAAGAAGAAATTGCGTAGGAAGAGAAAGGTAAGTTTTTGCATAGCTGTACAATTTTCTCCCCTACTAAACTATAAACTTTTCAAATATATTATCTATTCTCCATGATCATATGCTAAATTGAATCTTAATCTTACATTAAAAATTTTATTTCTGCCATACAACATAGAGAAGAAAGAATCTATCATCAAGAATATATCTTATAGAATCAACAATACATCTTATGAGTTTTGCAATCTCTTTAAATTAGTAAATAATAATAAAGTAGAACGTTTACCAATAGAACTGTTTTTTGTCAGTGAATAATCAATAATCTCTGAATCATGTAAATTTTCAAAACTTTCATATTTTGTAGATATAAATAGATTCAAACATATAGAGTAATATGTAGTATTTGAAAAGATTCTATGAAAAAATTTATCAAATCACAAAACATAATGTACTAGATTTTCTCTGAACCGAAATATTAATTTTATTTATTAAAAAATATTGTAAATTTAATTATACACATTATTTACTTAAAAAATGATGATATATTTTTCCTGAAGGTTGAAGATATTCCTTTTTTTTAAAACGAGGTTGATTTTTCAATCTCAAATCTAATCCAAAATTCCATCAATTAAATTTCTTGTTAAATCCATCTGAATTATACAGCAGATCTCAAAGAGTATATTATCACCAAAGCGAGGTTAGGCAATATCGGCCCTAATCGTTTGCGATCTGAGTACAGCGAGAATTGCAAGTTTTCGCATGCCCAAATAGCCTGGGTGAGCGAGATGCACATGATAGTTTTTGTAACTCGCGGGAGAAAAGTGACATTCTTTACAAACGTCAGAAGGTAAAGTTGGAACTTGTTACTGTTGGGTCAAACTACAAATTATCCACCTTTGACTGCTTTTGATCGACTTGTTATAAATGTCTTTCAAATAAGGGAGAATGAGTTTTCCTTTTGATTCATAGTTTCTCTGGATACTAATTTGAACTATTTTCATGCGCATGTTTACCCATTTAAATGCGTGCTTCGCGTACATTTGTGCGAGTACCTCGAGTTTTTCGACTCGCAAGGGAAAAGCTGTAACGAAAATGAGTGGAGTGAAAGATTCCAGCTTTATATCATTTCATTAATGAGATTAATTTATGATTAATATACGAATCAGCTTCAGCATTGATTTAATTTTATTTCATTGGTCATAAAAATTCTATGAAAAGCTTTCCGTAACGGATGGGCTCCAACGAATACGATAAATTTATTCACTCAATGTTGAATTCAACTTGTGTGAAATAGAAATCTTCAATAAATTGAAGTAATTTTAAAGCTCAGCCACATGATTCGAGTTCATGCATACAATGCTCAAAAATGCGCAGTTAATGCACGTGTTTCGTCATCATTAAAAGAAAGACTTTTTTATCAGAAGGAAAGAACGATACTACGTGTAGTAGAATTATAATCGATTCGACACCGACAGGAATATGTATTATTATCAAATGAAAACAATGTTTCGTGTGAATGACGAACCCTTCGACCGGTTCAATCTTGAAGTCTATTTTGATATTCGCATATATATTGTCCGTTGAGTGGCTAACCCGCTCTCAGAAAATCAAACACGATAGGTATAACGCCCGAGCAAAACTGTACGGAGTTTTGCGTTTTCTTGAAGACTCATTACTCGAGGCGTATGCAGTGGCTGCAGTGCCAATTTACGACACAAAGTGTTGTATTCCGAAAACATAGTCCTGTCCCTGCCGAGCACGGGAGTAAATTAACGAAAAGTTGATAATTGAATGAAGGAAAGATTGAAGCTAAATGTGCCGCTGCGAAGCGGATTGAGCTTTGGTTAATCTAGAGTGCAAGGTCTCGCAGATCAAAATTTTTATCGTGATTAGCGCTATAACGCGCGACGGCAATGGTAAAGCGGAATGCGTTTGTCGAGAGATGCGCGCGCGCGCGCGCGCGAGATGGGGAGAGAGAGCCGCGAGGAGGGAGACGCATCGGAGGCGTATGTGCGGAGGCTCGACGACGAGGCGGAAGGCGAGGAGCCGCGAGCCAGCGAGAGGTGGGCGCGGGTGAGGAAGGGCGGCCAAGTAAATAAATAAGCAGCTGAGAGGGAGCGCGAGCTCAGTGGGAGCTCGGACGCGGATCGGTTCGGAGCCAGTGGCCGGCCAAGTTGATGCTGTGTTGAAATGGGCCCGACGACCAAGCGGGTAGCGGGCGGCGCGCTCGCGGCGCTGCTGGTGCTGGTGCTGGTCAGGGGGCCCGACGGGGCCGACGGGGCCTGCGTCAAGGTGGACAACAACCAGGAGCTGATCGAGTACTCGTGCGAGGGCGGCTCGGTCGAGGACATCGGCCGGATCCCGAACGAGGCGGAGAAGATCCGCATCTCGAACATGTCGGTGGGCCGCGTGAGCGACTCGCTGTTCTCGCGCTTCGGGGGCAACCTGCTCGTGCTCACCTGCTCGCACTGCGGCATCGTCGACATCGACGCGGAGGCGTTCCGCGGCCTGGCCAACCTGCAGCAGCTCAGCCTGGACAACAACCGGCTGAGCCGGGTGAGCGACTCGTGGTTCCGGGGCCTGAGGTACCTCACCTACCTCGACCTCAACTACAACCAGATCGAGCAGGTCGACGGCGAGCTGTTCCGCCACACGCCCGAGCTGGTCGACCTGCGGCTGTCGGGCAACCGGCTCGAGTGCCTCGACATCGCCAGCCTCTCCTCCCTCCCGTCGCTCAAGCGCATCTTCATCAACGAGAACCCGCAGTTCGGCTGCCCCAACGCCATGCGCAGCTTCCTCCTCAGCCGGGGCGTCGACTTCGAGGCGGACCCGCACTGGAGCAGCCTGAGCCAGGACCGGGTGGTCGCGAGCAGGCCGCTGCCGGCCGCGCCCGAGGACCCCAGGACTCGGCTCACCACGTACAGGGCCCAGTGGACGACCCTGCCACCGACGCCACCGACGCCACCGACGCCCCCGGCCAGCCGGCCTCCGACCATCAGGCCCTACGTGCCCGAGATGATCCAGCCGAGCGCGCCCAACCAGGAGTTCAGCTTCCAGGCGCCGTACTACCCGCCGCGGGTGCCCCAGCAGCAGCTCGACAACTACCGGAGCACCCTGAGCGAGCAGGCTCGCAACGCCTCGCAGGCGGCCAACGCCAGCGCTACCAACGTCCTGCTCGCCGCCGGCTTCCAGCCCCCGGTCTCCTTCAACACCACCGACAACACCACCACCACCGAGTGTCCGCCCAACGGCGGCGCAACATCCATCTCTCGCCCCGGCTCGGCCCTGCTCGTTCCCCTTGGCGCACTCCTCCTGTCTGCCTGCGCCGCGTGGACCCGTTTGTGATTGTGATCTCGTGGCAACTGCGACTCGTGCAATCAGTCTTTTACTTATCGACTGTTCGACGAGAAGTAACGCCCCGGCGTATCGAGTGCCATGGGCAATCTGTCGAACGGCCCAGTGACCAGCCTAATACGATGGATATTCAAACGTACTCGGCTCGCAAAGCCGCGCGATCCCATGTGTTACGTATCTCTCACGCATAGTAACATTTTATTTCGCTCGTCTGTACGGTGTTTCGACCCTGCAACGTAATCCAGTTTATGAATCTTAGTGACAGCCAATCAGTCTGTCGTTGTTATATAAATTGTTAGCCAAATTGTCGTTTGTTCGAAAATTTGCACGAATCAAAGCGGTCAAACTTTATTTCAAACTATCCCCAACGGCTCAGGCTCTAATTATCAGCTTTTGCACCATCACAAGTTCTAGATCCATTTCATTCCAAGTAATGAAATGGAAAAATTTTATTGGAGAATCGTTAGATCGTTTAATTTTCACGCAAAACAACGACTGGTGCTTGGTCATGCGCCAGTACTCCAGCAGCAGATGCTTTTATTGTCATAATTGATGTTCTGTTCAGCTAAAAAATAGTGATGATTGTTTTCTTCTACCAACTTGATATTAATGACTATGTTACTAATAATTTCGATTATTTAACAAGAGCATATCAAAGAAGTTTTGTATCGTACTGTTGACAATGAATGTTTTATCGTTCACGATGTAAAACCGTTTTATTGCTAGCTCAGAAGAAATCACTTATGGAGACTTGTAATAATTATTTACATGGACTCGCGAATTCATTGCAAAACATATACTATTTTACTTTACAACTTGTTGGAGTAGAATATAGTAAAATCGCATACATCACTTAACTGTTGCATGAAACAAGGACATGATCTCAAATAATTTTATACCGCTTTCATAATAAAAGAAGTTTGATATTTAGCCCTAATTCAAGTGAAGATTTTGCTGATAAATAGTTCAAATCATTTGTGACGAGTAACATCTAGACTGTAACATGCACAAACTCCTTTTCTAATTTCGTCAAGTTATTTTGGCTAGGATAGTTGTTTTAATTTTAGAGAATGATCATCAATGGCTCTTGACTTTTATCTGCTGTGCAGATTCTCCACTGAATGAAACAAAAACAACGGTAACATAAAGCTTCAAAATAAAAACCTTTCTATTCCAACCTTTAGTAAATGGAATTTCCATATTAATTATTAAAGTCTCTATAAGTACCTGTTGTTGAAAATGTTAAAAAAGGTCGTCTCAGTCCTCGAACAATATGCGACAGTCTCAAATTTGTTAAAGCCATTTTTTCCGAGATATGCAATGCTCATTCCTTGAAAATGTATTTCCATCGCTCTTGGTGAACTATTTTACTTGACTTTCAAACGGGTTCATTCGATTTCAAAGCTTTCGAGGCTTATTTTCTATTCTGAAATCAATGCCAAGAATTTCGAGCTGACATAATATTGCTCGAAGACTGCTACGTCAGAGTGTATTTTGTACAATATTGTATAAATACGAAGACGATTGTAAATATATATAATTGCGTAAAATTTGCTTTACAATACATAATATATTATATAAATATAACTTTTTGTACATTTTGTGCGAGAATCGCAAGCGCTTGCGAGGCATTTAGGAGAAACGAAACGGCGAGCGCGTCAATTGTAGATGATGGTTCGGCTTTTAAAAGGACAGTATGATTACCGCCTTGATGATTCGTGTTAACGAGAGGGAGACGCGAGAGTTAAGAGCAATGCGAACTCGCGCGAAGCGATTGATGACATCTGAAAAAGAGCTGCAACCAAAGTTGCTTGCCGTTGCTGCGATTTAATTGATCTTGGGGAGCGGTAGACATCTAATGAAAAGAGGATGCGCGTGAATATTAGCACCTCTTCTTTTATCTTCGAGTTGCGTCTCTTTCTATGTCACCGATATCTTAATTGTATAATACGATTGACCTACACGTATGGTATTTATTTTCTTTAATGTTTAGTGGTTATAAAAAATTATAAAAAATCACTATTCGTATGCAAGCATTTTAACATGCCAATAGATCGAAGTAGTTGGAGTAAACGATGTAACTGAGTCGATAAACGTCATGGATTAGTCTATCAAAGCGCTCTTTGTTCTTTTCTTTCACTGTGCTCTTCAATTCCTCATTAACCGTAAAACATCGTAAGCTAACATTACGATAGCCTATTAAGTTATTAACGTTCGTTTCCTAGACGGAATCCTGAATAAAACTATGCGAACCCGACTCTTTGATGTATAGAATTAATTCGTCGAATCGCGCAATTGCTTATGCATTGATTGATATTCACTAAATCCATAACTACTCACGGAAACTTGAAACGACATCTTTTCCTATCTTCAATATTTTATGTTTTCGTCTGTGTTCTTGTAACTTGAAATTTCATTGTAAGTTTTATTAAAAAATTTATAGTACATAAAATGATGATATAATTTTATTCACACTTCCATAAGCGTGTTTTGATTATGACAACAGAAAGTATATATTACTTCCCGAATTGCAGTTTTCATTCACCGCTGAATTTAAAATAAAGCATCATCAAACGATTGATTTTTTTTATACCCGTAAATTCAATATAAATTTAATATAATATTCTTATTTGAGGAGTTTTGCCAATTCAAATGTTCAAATACATATCAAGTTTTATAAATTTATATCTTCTAAGTATTCATCAAATATATAAATGATGTTAGCATATAATATAATAAAATTGAAGTTTGCAACAAAAATATCAATAAATTGATAATGAATCATTGTTTTATCCTAAACAATAATGCCTGACGCTACTGTTTTACAATTTCCTAATCCATGATACAATAACGACGATATTGATGTTGTGATAAAACTAATATTCTATTAGAAGATTGTTATTGATGAATAAAAAATGAATCTGTCAAAAAACATTTACACTGATGAATTATTTGTGCATTAGTGTGCGCACTGAAAATGGTGAGCAAAACGCGATTTCGCACAAAATGTGCGGCGAATATTTTTTTGCCCACTGAACATTATTTTGTGCTAATTCGGGTATCAGTCACACTTTTTGGCAGCTCTGCAAGACAAACATTGATTATATAATTGAAGTTTGATACTCAACTTCTATGAGTCAATTTTAATATCTCTCTTGACAGATGTTAGTTCTAATCAAATATCAAGATTCTTTCTGAAGTGACATATCTTGGGATATGACATAAATTAGCATAAATAATAAAATTTATATTTTTGGATTTATTATTGAGGGTTAGGCTGTAATATGCACAGATACTTCTGCCCTGTACTACGAATTCGGAACACTGCCCGGCGATTTTCTATATTTTAAACTCTCGGCTGGAGCCGCACCTGAATTGAGGCTTCGAAGTTCGAGATGGCCGCGGCCATCCTTTTTCGGCCCAAGCCTGTAGTTAAAAGCTCACACAACAGTCGGTAACACATACAATCAACGGTTAAGACTTGATGAGCGATCAAAAATGTTGCAAACAGAGTTGCTGAGAGTTGTATACGCTGTGTGGTGTAAGGATGTTTTTACGGCGATCAAATCCACAGAACTGAGTAAAATAAAAATGGGTAACAAGAATTTACAGAATGCAAAGAATGAAAATATACCCGAATGGATATATTGAAGTCAATAATTGAAGCTGTTCGAGATTGACTGCCATCGAAATTTCTAGCCAATAATAATTTGTTTATTGTTAATTTCGTTCTTTCCTGAGTGACCCCCCTTCATCCCCACGCTCCCCGTCCACGACCAGGTCGCACCATGCATGTTTCGATTTCTTGTGTTTACTGACACTTAGTGCAGGCATTTTTTGCATACTATTGCATAATAGTATTTTTCATCACATGTGTGGAAAAACAACGTCCAAAGATCAACTTTTTCGACACAGTGATGAAAAATACTGTTCGAACTGTCTCAAATAGTACTTTTTACGTTATTCGGTGCGTGGGATGTCTTCTCACAGTCTAGTGCCTTTTTCAAATGTCCTTGTAACGAGCACTCATAAAATAAAATATCGTATCCAACTAGGGCGTTAAAACTTGAACTCTAGTGAGAACGTTTGACACTCGTCGTCGCGCTGGCTTCTCCTGCCACTCGTATAGACGCGACCACACGCATTTTTCACGTACTGAGTGCATAATATACTATTACATCACGCGTGAGAAAAATCAACGTCCAAAGATAAATTTTTCTGCACACAGTGATGAAAAATATCGCATGCAACTCGTGCGGAACGTTTTACGCTCATGTTCCATAAATAACTCCAGTTGTTGGAAAAAGCAGTGTGTTGTTATAAAACTATTTAAAGATGTTATTTTTCAATCATACTGATATTTAAAAGAAAAGAAAAGGTAGGGTTCTGCAACTGTATCTGCATTTACCAACATTAAAGGTTGGTTGAATGGTTTACCAACAAAAACATTTTTAAATTTTTGAGTTTTCCAATTTTATATAAGGTTACTGAACCCAGCAATTTGGCACTGTTCCAATGTGGCACTTTTCTCAGATTTTGTATTTCTAATGTTCCTGGGCACCAGTCGTACTTGAGTTATGTTAGCAGTATTATAAAAAAAATTTCCTTCGATTCCTCGCCCATTTAGCCCTTGAAAATAACTACTAAACTCTACTAAACTCTTCCACAACAGTTTGAAGTTTCACTCTCTGATTTTTTTCTTTTTTTCTTATTTCTCTATGCAAATTCAATCACAATAATCAGGTGTAATCATTCTCATTTCTTGACATGTGACTACACCAATAATGTAAAAACATCTCTTCTTTCGATTGGTCACATCAGTTCTCTCCAAACTATTTTCTATCTCACTCAAAATAATCTTTTCCGCATGAAATATAATCGTACTCAATGTGGCCCTTTATGCGATTATAAATCGAAAGATTGAGTCAAGTGTATCAATATTTAAGAAATAAACGTTGAGTTCTCATAGACATGCTAAGATATGTATTTTCCGGTTAAATGTTAGAAATTTTTGATAAATATTTATGGAAACTAGTTGGAAAAACAAATCAGGGACGTCTTGAATAAAACCTTCTTCAAAATTTATATTGTACTTTAACAATAACAACAATAGACAGTTCTGAATACTAATTAATTGAAGCAAATACAAAAATTAAAAACAATTCTTACTAATTAGCAGCTTGAATAACTAGAGTTTCACAAAAATCCCTCATATGTTTACTAGTTTAAACAATTTAAGGAACTTGTAAAGTGAAACATTGCTTATTCGTTTATTTTTGTCGAATTTATCAATAAATAATCAAGTAAATCGTATACTTATATTTTTATATGAATTCATCTGACCACTTCAAACTATTTTCCCTCGAATATAGACAGGTACTCAATATAAGTTTTCTTATTTTTATATATCAATCATTTCAATAGTTTTTTTTTGTCGAGTGAACCCAATAATGGCCACCCTCTAAATCATTGATTTTTTTGTAATTGCACGAGTCTATCGATCTAAAAATGCAATATTTTAAACATGCCATTACTCAGCGTAGAAAATTCAGATGCGGCTTGACTCATTTCAAAGGTATTGAGTAGACCTTTCATTTCCCACCAACAGCGTTGGAAAATTCACATTTAACGGGATGTAATGACTGTTCGCACTTAAGTGACCTATATTGAGTACACCTACCTTACATATCATGAATGCAAGTAATCGTAGTTCAGAGTATGTTTCTGTTCAATAAATCTGTTGGTCTATTAAAAGTTAGTTTGTTACTGTGAAACTTTTATGCAAATATGTTTCAGAGTTATAATGTACTTATTCAAAAATGAAAATCTTCCGAATAATGTTTCATACGCTTGGAGAAATAATCTCAAAAGTATAAATAATCACTCGGTCTCGTAGAACTCAGAAGTAACTTGAATTTGTATACACAATGTCTGTGAATTTTCAGAGACATTGTGTAACGTGAAGAAGCTAACAGTTTAAATTAGAATTGATTTCCATCAAAAAAGAACAAGAGAGTTTTGGAATCTTAAAATGATTGGATCTAAATTCCGTTCAACTTTGATATAACTTGAGCTAAAGATACATATAACGTCGTCATAAACAACGTCAACTTGGCAGATTGAAATTGACTGATACACGATCAAAGTTATGAGCAAAAGCAAAAGTAACCAAATACCAGTAAGCCGAGC
Organism: Aphelinus atriplicis; assembly: GCA_020882685.1. Lineage (NCBI taxonomy): Eukaryota > Metazoa > Arthropoda > Insecta > Hymenoptera > Aphelinidae > Aphelinus > Aphelinus atriplicis. The sequence goes on along the minus strand of CM037074.1, from coordinate 44,086,126 downwards.
GCTAGCTCAAAGTTGGCAGAGTGCTACGTTCAAAGCTATATATCATGCTTATAGCTATGATGATGCAATTCGCAAACAGTATATTTGGTCTAGTGCGGCTTCGTTACTAGGCCCCGTCCCCCCGTCCCCCAATTACGAGCTCGCTCACGACTTGATGCTGCTCGGACAGTAAAAGCTAATGGGCCGCGCGAAACGCTCTAGGGTTAATCACAATGGAGCCGGCGAAAAATCACTGGCAGCTCGGCGCGCGAAGGGATAACTCTTATTGTTGGTGCGCGCGCGCGCGCGCGGGTGAGATCGGTATCGGCAGCTCACGTCCGCGGCGTTAACGAGCGGCGCATAATGCTCAGATCGCCGTGAGATAGAACAAACGGGCAAAGACGAGCGCGAAAGCCGCGTCACGCGGCGGAATATAGCCGACGTAATAATCCGTGTTCCCATTATTATTACGACAGTGCGCGACTATTACGCAATAAACGCGGCTGCTGCTGGGCTGCTGAAGCGCGGCCAAGAGCAAAACAGGTTCGCGTACTTTGTGCGCGAGCGCCCCTCATTTCGACTCGTCTGCCCCATTCTCCCCGCGTCAGCGGGCTCTTCCTTCCGCTTGCCCGCGAGCCTCGGCTCTTTCGCACGTCGAGCCGGCTCGCGGCGCGCGTTCGTCTGCGCATCAGACTCCGTCAATCAGCTGAATGAGTGGCCGCTCCGCGCGCGAGGTATCATCACATGGGAATTTCCCTCATTCCGACTGATCGGACAATTACTTACGCTCGCCCGCAGCCACGGCAAGCTTCATTTTCGGTCGTACGGCCGAGTGCAGTGTACATTATCAGGGATCTGGGCCATTCCTTCATTGTATTGACGTTCATCTTCCGGCGCCTCGGGAAATTCTGTACAACTCGAGTGCAAGACACAACGGTTTCCTGACCTATTTTGGGAAAGCTTGTGCAATTTCGATTATCTCATTTACATCATATACACTTACGAATTTTTTAATATAAAAGTGTACGATTTCATACTTCTCTCCTAGGTAATTTGTTGGGCTATCCATTTGCTTCGTCAAGTTTATCACGAGTTTATAACATGAAATGTGTATGAGAACTGAGTCGTTTTTTGCCGATACTTATTGAATTACCAATCATGTACTCTAATTACTCGAATAATTTCATTAGTTTTAATAAACGATGCTTTAACTCGTATACTGTTCTCGGCAATCAATGTTTGTGGTCACTAAAGTAACTTTATTGGCTTTTCATATCACTTTGACGTGCTCCCAATTAATAAAATCACCAGTGCAATTAACGAACCCCTGATGATTTTTTTCAGTCAGATAGAAATTCATGCTGTGAGTTTTTTTGTGCAGATATGATTAGTCCCTTCGATAATTATTTTAACATGAGGCCATTCTCCCCATGAAATCAACATATTTGTGAGAATATAAATACTATCTTGCATCTCGATTTGATATGTCTAATAATTTGACATTTAAAATCAACGATTATTCTTGGTTTGCTCAAGTGTGAAATGAATCGCGTCATCGCTCATCCTGTGACTTAGACAAAGCTTTGACATTGACAATGTTACGTCAAGGTAATAGGCAGAAGAGTAAATGATTTCAATACTTGTGCGCATAATCGATTTAGATAATCTAAGATGTAATAATGATTATGATTTGTGAATTATAAAAGATTTTAGCAATTTAAACAACTTTATTGGATCTTCATTTATTTTACCAGAATTGATTTTCGCCGTTTAAACTTGATACAGTGCATTACATCAACACTAAACTAACAATAATTCCATAAAATTGAGTCGTCTGTAGAAAATTACGATTTTTCGATAAAAGAGTATTTATTTGCTAGAAAGCCCTTTGTTGGGAAAATAAAATAATTTAGTATGTATAATATGCATTAGCACCTGATGTATCTACGACACAAATTTTGTTCTTTCTACTATCACAATTATTTTCAATTTTAAAGTTGCGATCAATTCCGCATACTGCGAGTGATTTTTGTTTACATTACTAATGAGGCTATAATATATAGCTACGTAATGCACAAATTTGAATAGATTGTCTTGAGTAGTCATTACTGAATACCTTTGTGAGTATAATCGTGAATATTGCATGCCTAAAGAATTTGTTCTCATCCTGATTGATTCAGAGACTAATATTGAAACATCACAGTGGAATTGATTGCTTTTAACAAAGAGGTGTTTGATCTCGAAGAATATTACAAAACTTAGAAGTGTCATTGTTCATAACTAGCGAACGGTATAAGAGCACTGCTGAAGTTTATAACTATATTCAAAATTTCTAGAATCGATACTGACTGCTGGAGAAAAAATATTTGTTGACATTAGTATTCCTTATTATAAGAAGAATTACTACGTGGTTCCAATACTGAGGTACATACATAAAAAAAATTTTAATCCACCTTGATATATCTATGTTTGATCAATTTTTTGCTGAGATCTGTGTATTATTGGGAATCAGGATAGTCACGCATATGTACGTATTCTAATAGTGCAGGTTTTCATGCAACGTAGGCTCATTGACTCGTATGCAGAAGGAAGTCTGGGCGAATGATGAATGGTGGTATGAATTAAGCAGGGGGTACGAGCCGGAAGTGTTCGAAAATGGACTGAGACTAGACAGGGACTGACTGGAGCTCATTCGAGGATTATCTTCGTCTTCAAAGTTGAATTGACTCTAGTATAATATAGATAGCCGATACGTCCAAGCATATTAACTATTGTGCCTCGTTGTTCGGGGTTGAGATTTTCTTCTAATTCGATCGATCCAATAGCCGGATAAGAGTACATCCCAAATGCACAGAAAAGGACTATGAGATTCCTCAGCTAGACTGGGTGTGACTGAGTGCAGGCAGAAAACATATAAGAGTGGAATCGGTATAAAATGATCTCGTAGTCTTCGCGATGGATGTATAAGTGAATGTTGGGATGAGTAAAACGTATATGAGATGCATGCTATATGGCGATCATATGCAAGAATGTAGTACACTAGAAGGAGAAGACACTACCTCCGTGTGTCCAATCACGATGAAACTTTGCATGAGAAGGTTCATGGGTAGCCTAATCTGCAGTTACGCAGCCCAACGTTTCGATTTTCTAGAGATATTTGTAAAATTTTATCGACCTTATCAATATACAGTATATCTGTATATTCCAGAATCCATAAATATAAGGTACCTGTACCCAATATGCGCCACCTAAGCGAGAAAGGTCACTACGCCGCGTCAAATGAATATTTTCTAACATAATTGGTGTCAAATGAAAGGTCTACTCAATACCTACAGAATGAGCTAAGTTTTTTTTTCGATTTGAACAGTTCTACGCTAAGATACCGCGGTTTAAAAAAAAAAAAAATTTTCGGGAAAAAATTTTTAGTGTACCCAATATGGCGCCACCCTGAAAATACTTCTTTTCATCCAATTTGAAGCATGAAGCATGTCTGAATGGATAAAATACAAACAAAAAATTATATTTCTGATATAATTTTATTGGAAAATACATTTTGTCTTTGATTAAACCATAGTAAATAGATTATATGAACTTCTAACAACCTAAATCAAATCAAGTTTTCAGTTAAAATTCATGAAAAACCGTTGTTTTTGAATTAACAAAATTAACTTATGCAACATCTAATTCCAATATTAATCTCTCAAATTGATGAACATTCTTATTTGTGTAATTTTAAATATAATTGAGATGTTCTCACTGAAATGGAAGAGTTCAATTAAAAAAATGTCCGAGCCTACTTGGGGCTAGCTATTGTCATGATGGTAGAAAAATTCTGTCTGATGTTTTTTCCTAGACAGTACTTATAAACGCATAACCTCAAAATTTTTCTGGTTATAGGATAGCCAATATCTGCTAAGCATTTAATTCGACTACATAATTCTTCGTTCTGTACTGTCGTTAACGCATATGGTCGACTCATTTTCCTTTTTTCGCTTATGTTTTGTTTGACATATCGTTGAAATGTTCGACGAGGTATCTTATATATAGTCGAAGCCATCCTCTGCGATATCTCACCTTTCTTGACCTGCTCCAAAGCTTGAACTAAATTCTCTTTCCACCATGTTTGGCGGATATTTACCATCAATGGGTTGATTGTAGCTTCTAGAGCAAGAAAATAGGGGTGGCGCATATTGGGTACATTTGATAAAAATAACGAAGAGCTATTGAAACGATTGATAAAAAGGTCATACAAAGAAAAATGTAGTAGATGATGTAGATGGGATGTCAAGGAATCGAATGATATGTCGCTCGATTTTTTTGGCCCAGTTTAAGGGTATTAAAAAAATTCGCACTTACCTGGGCGAAATTAGATCGAGAATGAAAATTGGCGAAAAAATGGAGAAAACGAGCTCTAACAAGTTGGTGTAAGGGTTTCCGATCGGTGAAAATGTTTTCTTTTTTCATTATTTAGCATTGCCGACAAGATTCTGTGCCGCGGCGATGCTCTAGACGCGCGTATATATGAAATACGAAGGGTGGCGCATATTGGGTCCTGGCGCATATTGGGTACACCTACCTTAAATATACTGTACTAGTAAAACCAATAATGATTCGTGAATATCTTCAGGGAAAAGAAACGTTGGACTGTGCGGCTGTAGATATGAGCTATTAGACTATACTCATGAACCATCTCCCAAAGTTTAATCGTGATTTAACACCCAGAGGTAGCATCCGCGCTCCTTGTAAGTAAAATGGTTATATTAACCTTTCAATTCTCTCGATTTACCTATTAACAAAGACTTTAGGATTATATTGCGATAACGTATTGCAAAATGCAGATATGCGTGAATTAAGAAAACGTTTGATGCATTCATAAATATTTTTATGTTATACGTAATCATAAACGCTCATTTCACGCACTCAAATCGGTGCGTGAAATTCGCGTAGATCACTTATAACATAAAATATCGTATGCAACTCGTGAAATCGCATTTCACGCACTAGTTGCATAATATACTATTGTCTGCTACTAATTTCTCGTAGATTCTAGTAGTTGGTTATCTTCCCTAATTGACTGAGATATCGATTTCTTCCGAAATGTAATGAAAAAAATCATGTTCCAAGAATAACCCATAAATCATCAGAAAAGCATCTATATGTTAATAACTTGAGTACAAATGCAATTGCAAAGCCACTCCTAAAATATGAGAAACTTTATGGCTACTGCAACTTTCCATCCTCACGAGATACAACGTTTTACATGATTTCCATTGCGATCTTTACAATTGAATATAAATTAGTTGCGCTTTGTAATACGGGGTCACTCATTCAACCATGGTTATGAAAGCCAATGTATGGATCTGAGTTTGCAACATTTATCGCATTTGATTATATTTTTCTTTGAAAATTACTGTTTGGAACTAAATTCACTTGCTAATAATGGGTGTAATTATAATTAATAAAGTATTAGATTCGGTTGTATTGAACTTATTTGAAGAAAAAAATCATTTTTTAAGATATAATATCTAGAGTCGACAGACAAAACATTGATTTTCAAAAGGATTTGGGCTGCTGCACGATGATTGAGCCAAAACTGGAGTAGGCGAGTTTAAAAGATACATTGCTACACCATACCTAACACCGACCAAGCTCGCATAGAATCACTACCAACTACACACTACACACTTGTATGATTTTCATCAGAGTAAAACAGCATCAGTCAATGCTAAAGCGAAAGCAGGGTTGTAAAACAAACAGAAAAGTTTTTTTTCCCGAAGCAAATCGCTGGGATTGATTTTTCGTGAGGGTTTTCATAACGAAACGTGGTCAGTGAGCCGCCGCCCACGTATCAAGTACGAGAAAGTAAAAGACGGATAAGTTTAAAGAATCTCGCTTTCTAGCTCATGATATGCAACGCACGTGGCTCTCGAACGGGGGGACCTCGGGAAAACGCCCACGCAGGACGAAAACGGGCGCGCAAAAGCCATTTGAAAATCTGATTGAAAACACGTTGTATGGTGCGGCCACGTGAGGTCCGAGTACAGACATCCGTCTCGTTGCGAAATCGAGCCAATAAATTGCGAGCGAAGGATAGGCACTTATTCACTCGCGCGGGAAACGCCGCGCGCCGGCTCCAACGGCTCGGTGTATACATATCTCGATCCGCGAGGCCTTGCGCTCGGAAAAGCTGCGCTGGAATTCGGTGAGACGAGAGCGAAAGAGACAAATAGACCGTGCACGGAATAAGGCCGTCGTTTTAATTCTACTTGGCTTATCCGAAACGAGCCCTCGAGGCGCTTTTTCCCTTGCGCCGGCTCCATTACATCTTGCTGGGATACAGTGTAGTGAATCACGGCTTTTTTCTACTTTTTAATTGACTTTATTGATAGCATTTGTTGTCGGCTCTTTTCAACGGGGAATATGCAAGATATGCTGCCGCACCGAGTTATTCGCATGACGATGATTTTTCTGACGGAATGTTTTGAACCCTACTGCTTTTATCTACACGAGATTTTTCAAATATCAACTGCACTTGATGTATACATTTGTAGTTATGAACAGTTTGTATAAGCAAGCCGACTATTATATGCGACTGGCAGATTGCATTGCGCGTGTTATAATTGAAATTTACATTTCTAGGTATGCATGATCAGGGTATCAAATTGAACGATGTTTTGAAACAAGAATATCACGATTAACAATATTTCATTATTTGAATGGAAGGAATTCAGATTTATTTGTTTCAATCTTCTTGATTTTATTGTTGCATGTAGGAAGCTTGTATTATTATTTCCAACTTTTCATTTCGGTAGGACAAATTCGAAAACAAACTTCATTGATGCTTCGATTTTAATCTTATAATTCAAGCATTTCCGGCTCTTGAATCTGATTGTTTACGTAAACGTCACTGGCAGACGTAAAGAAAAGATTGCGTTTATAATTAACTAGTATACACACCTTCACGTCTATAAATATCTATAAATAGATATAGTATTGGCAGAGTAGTGCTTATATTTTACAACAAATGTCTTACCAATTTTATTCATTGTATTAACTAGTTATGTTTACCAACTGTGCGGTTCATCCTCCATAAGAATTAATGATCATCATTACTTCTATTGTTCTTAAATTTATTCATCTACTTCTGTAAATGTAATCAATACAATATTACATTTTAGTCTTGTAACTTATCTACAATTTATTGATAAACAGAAAAATAGATTATTTGTGACTGAAGATTATTATTTCGTTTCCCTCTGAAGTATATATGATATGGCATGGGCATTTTTATGTAAATTTTAAAAATAAAAAAGAATAAAATTAGTTTTGAAGGCACAAGCTCGAAAATTTTTTTTGAGATAGATTTTGGTGTGAGTATCATGGGAAAAATTTTGTGAAGCTGAGTTACGTTCAGTTTTGGGTCTTTAAACAGCTCGTTAAAATGAGTTAAAAGGGGTCATAAATGGCAATGAAGTGACTCACTCGTCAAACTACGCACGAATTTTGCTTAATTCAGCGTGTTTTGGTTGGCAGAAAACTTTATAGGTAAAAATGAACGTAATGTTATGTTTATCGTACTAAAAGTACATTATGATGAATAAATTTATTCAATTGGAACGACCTTTTTTTTTATCTCGGAAGTACCTTTTTTTTAGCAATACGATAAAAATCAAGAGTTACATTGAAGTACCAATGTATATTCAATATACTCGAAAACTAGAAACAGTCATTGAACGCTGCAGAAGAAAAACCGAGTGACATTGAATGTTTTCAATAAGGAAGAATACGCTAATTTTTTCATCTTAGAAATCAAAAGTGCGTGTAAAATTAATAAGGTCGTATTTTTCTGATTTTCTATCCAATGAAGATTTCAGCTAATTATACGGGGGCATGAAATCTGCTGAATCTTTGAACGTTCATATCTTGTAAAAAAAATGAATGTGAACGAAAATAAAAAATCACGATCTACTTATTTTCTAATTGTTTATCTAATATGAACGTGAAAAAACTAGGTGTTGTTGAATTCTTCAACCCCAATCAAAAATGGACTCTTATTCTGAACAAGTATAGTTCATGAGTCTTATATATGGGACGTTCCACGTCAAGTGAGCATGGTCAAAATTTTGTTCGCAATTCTGCATTGACAAATTGATTGGTATCCATCCCCAGAATACTCAAAAATTTTTTCAGATTTTTAGGTGCATGTATGTGGAAGTTAGTCTATGCACTCAAAACCTGAATTATTCAAAATTTAACTTTTTTCTCAATTTTGAGAGCCCAAATAATCTTGTATATGTGTGAAAATGAAAAAAAGTTGAGAACAAAAATTATGCTGAATACTACAAAGATTATAAAAAAAAAATGTTTGACACCAGAATCCTCCATCCGGATAGGCTACTCTATTAATTAAACATGTTTCAACCAGTTTGGCTATGTTCGCTCACTTATTTTTGACCTTTCAAGTTATACGTACAAACCTTTGTTCGATAGCTTGAAAATGGTCTCATACATTTTTTGGAGAAATTCCAATATCTCCTGCAATTAATTGTTTAAATCTGCAATATCACAATCGCCTTCTTGTTAGTTTCAACATATCAGGTCCACGATGAAGCTCACAGTGAGGATATCATGCCTTCGGGTCATCAATCTCAGCCAAACTCTACAGATATGTTCCCTGACACTGGATCAAGCTGCCGGTAGAGTTTGGAGTTCCAGCGCTGCCTTGTTATAGAACTTTTTATGACTTTAGACTGAGGCTGAGCTATATATAGATATACATATCTGCCTTGATTTGTCTAAAATTCACATAATTTTCATAATTTCATCAAGAAAATGATGTATTTCACTTTGTTTGGTACTATGAATAAATATTAACTCATGTAATTGACTTATATTGTGTGAACTGCAAGGCTAAGGTTGGAAAAGCTATTGACCGGTTGTCTCAAATCACATTCCTGGTTAATGTTTATAATTTCATGTGTAAATAACTTGCATGTGATTTGAGACCACCCGTCAACAGCTGTTCACACAATATAAGTGGAACCATAAGTTAATATTCATTCATGGTACCAAACAAGGTGAAATACATATCATTTTCCTATATATAGCTCAGCCTCAGTCTAAAGTCATAAAAAGTTCTATAACAAGGCAGAGCTGGAACTCCAAACTCTACCGGTAGCTTGATCCAGTGTCAGGGAACATATCTGTAGAGTTTGGCTGAGATTGATGACCCGAAGGCATGATATCCTCACTGTGAGCTTCATCGTGGACCTGATATGTTGAAACTAACAAGAAGGGGATTGTGATATTGCAGATTTAAACAATTAATTGCAGGAGATATTGGAATTTCTCCAAAAAATGTATGAGACCATTTTCAAGCTATCGAAAAAGTTTTGTACGTATAACTTGAAAGGTCAAAAATAAGTGGGCGAACATAGCCAAACTGGTTGAAACATGTTTAATTAATAGAGTAGCCTATCCGGATGGAGGATTCTGGTGTCAAACATTTTTTTTTTATAATCTTTGTAGTATTCAGCGTAATTTTTGTTCTCAACTTTTTTTCATTTTCACACATATATACAAGATTATTTGGGCTCTCAAAATTGAGAAAAAAGTTAAATTTTGAATAATTCAGGTTTTGAGTGCATAGACTAACTTCCACATACATGCACCTAAAAATCTGAAAAAATTTTTGAGTATTCTGGGGATGGATACCAATCAATTTGTCAATGCAGAATTGCGAACAAAATTTTGACCATGCTCACTTGACGTGGAACGTCCCATATACGCTCTACTCACAAGATCTAAAGAAATAATGATATATCATTCATTACTAACTAGGAGGCCGCTTGGGATGCGGGTCACCGATCATGACCAAAATTTTTTTCCAGGTTCCTGGTGGCCATAGTAGAGAGAATCCAGAATATTAGGGTCCAACGCTCCCAAACTTCCCAGATATTAATTTATGTACCCTGGGTGGAGACGTTGTTCTCGTCCCAAATGACAATATGTCATCTGAGACGTATTTCCCTCACTGCACTGCACTTTCACTGTTCCAACTTGACCACCACATCACATTCTACCCTAGAAAACATATAGAAGCAGTAAATAGCGTGTACATGCAACAAATCTTTCTTTCATGTCTTACTCACATAGAGTAAAACATGAAATATATGGAAATATCAACGATTATCGACTTTTCATGCTGTGCTTGGATACTGAAGCAATAACAACACGTATCCAAGCACAAAGACTACAAATCTAGTATGATTGTACGACAATTCAGTGTCAGAATTGATTTTCACACATGAAAACTTCAATTCTGAACATTCGTCGACCAATATCATGCTATAACCAATAATTTTAAAACTTATCTACTCACAGTTTTGCTCCCACTTGAATGCAATTTCTGGCCCTGTGTAGCTGACCTGGAATACAAAAATTATCACAAAGCAACATATTCAAAAATATATATGTACACAGACAAAGGTTAAGTTTACTTATCTGAATTCCCTTGCGTCTTGAATGAAAATCCAACAGCTGCTGCACACGATGAAGATCCAAACCTGCTGGAAACACTTGAAAGAAAGTGGTGTACTTATAAACTTTCATTACAAATACTCAAACTGTTGTGAGTAAGCAATGTCTACTTGATAAGTACAACATCACATGTCTGACTGACTGTGTTTACAAACGACGCCTATGGTAACCTGCAGGGCGGAGTCGGTAACACAGGTACTGCCCTGCAGGTTACCATAAGCGTCGTTTGTAAACACCATGTTTAGTTTGACATGTGATGCTGTACTCATCAAGTAGACATTGCTTACTCACAACAGTTTGAGTATTTGTAATGAAAGTTTATAAGTACACCACTTTCTTTCAAGTGTTTCCAGCAGGTTTGGATCTTCATCGTGTGCAGCAGCTGATGGATTTTCATTCAAGACGCAAGGGAATTCAGATAAGTAAACTTAACCTTTGTCTGTGTACATATATATTTTTGAATATGTTGCTTTGTGATAATTTTTGTATTCCAGGTCAGCTACACAGGGCCAGTCAAGTTCAAGTGGGAGCAAAACTGTGAGTAGATAAGTTTTAAAATTATTGGTTATAGCATGATATTGGTCGACGAATGTTCAGAATTGAAGTTTTCATGTGTGAAAATCAATTCTGACACTGAATTGTCGTACAATCATACTAGATTTGTAGTCTTTGTGCTTGGATACGTGTTGTTATTGCTTCAGTATCCAAGCACAGCATGAAAAGTCGATAATCGTTGATATTTCCATATATTTCATGTTTTACTCTATGTGAGTAAGACATGAAAGAAAGATTTGTTGCATGTACACGCTATTTACTGCTTCTATATGTTTTCTAGGGTAGAATGTGATGTGGTGGTCAAGTTGGAACAGTGAAAGTGCAGTGCAGTGAGGGAAATACGTCTCAGATGACATATTGTCATTTGGGACGAGAACAACGTCTCCACCCAGGGTACATAAATTAATATCTGGGAAGTTTGGGAGCGTTGGACCCTAATATTCTGGATTCTCTCTACTATGGCCACCAGGAACCTGGAAAAAAATTTTGGTCATGATCGGTGACCCGCATCCCAAGCGGTCTCCTAGTAAGTATCAAAAACGTCTATGAACCTCAGATATCAACACTGTCGGAATTTTATTGAATATTGTCAAGGCTAGAGTTGAGTGCGATTGAACAATAATAACCTTCATGTTACGACTGAACGATTATCCATATAAATGCTATTTTAATTCGTACATGCTATTTTGATTTGTAATTGTGCAATCGTTGGCATATAACGATTTCACGATTACTTTTAATTTTATCTAGCTTATGAGAGTATTATTAGCTTATAAAATTAAAATAAACACACACACACACACACACACATTTTTGGATTTCCATGTTTTTCGACCCGTAGATTACGAAAATCGAGATCCAGAGGTCTGATTCGGTGGGTCGATTTTTGCCTCGATACAAAGCTTTCTCTTTGAGAATCAAAAGTAGTACTGAAAAGTGGACTTGATTATCGATTAATTAGCTCAAGGTGGTCGATAAAATAATTTTCTTATTATTCTTATAATTATTGTATTTCGAGAAAACAAACAGATGGTCTGGTTCTGATATAATGGAATTTATTTGTACATTTTCATCTCAACAATTTCCATTAGCATTTGCATTTAAATTTAGAGTATGAAGCATTACAGGGAGGCAATGCGAGAAAGCTACTTTTTTATTTAAATTCATAAAGAAATTATTTTACTGTTGAAAGATAGTTCAACTATTGAATCACATATCGTTATTTTTCATTGTTCACATAGCAACACCTTCTGGGTTAAAATTAATTATGTGAAAGAAGCGATAACTTTCTATTTGAATAGCGACAGCGCCTTTCTTGAACAATTCCTTTTCATGTGTTATGCCATTATCAACACAATAGACATCAGATTGGATATTGTTTATTTTGATTCTCAAACAGAGGAAAAATGGATTGGAGTATGTCGAAAACAGAGCTATCTCTTAATCTCTTCATGGAATTGAAATGACTCATTGCTCTAGCAATCGCATGTGGTTCTATTCACATTCATAGTTTCTGACGTACCTTGTATTCTGACTATTTGCATAGAACATAGTCTATGTCATCTGATTAATCATGTTATACTTGGCATCATTCATCTTCCAATTTCTCAACGATTCGTCTCAAGATCCTCAATTATTTAGCATGGAAAATTCGGTCGATAACATTATAAATACTAATATGTGTTCCTTTGAATTATTAATCAATTTTTTCCAACATATGACTTGAAGAAACTGATGCGCTTTAACATACTTCGCTCGGGTCATAGTCTCTCATTATGACGATAAACTCCTATGCAAACGAGGTGTATACAGAACTTTTAGTTACGAAGAAAAAAACAGCTTTTTTCGTCCGGTCATTGGACCTAGTCTTTGTCTCAGTACGAGCAAAGTACAATCTTATGTCCTAGCGTTTTTAAAGAATGACACTTTTCTCCCGCGGGGCTCAAAAAATTGTATAAGCAACTGGCTTATCAAAATGATTTGACACGTTAAAATTTGCAACCCTCGCTCCGCTTGAATCACTAACATATTTCAAGCACAAACCGCCTTACCTCTTTTAACCGCATACATTATTTCGTATTTTCACAAACTTGCAAAGAAAATTATCGATGAAAAATTTGTAATTTTAAGTTCGGACACAAAAATATTCTCAAACTGCCCGTAACAAAGTGCCAAGAAAGTTTTTTTCTAAATACGATCTTTTGATTATACGAAGGAACACCTCATTCTACACATGGGAAATTGTATACTTTTCAATCCACTAATTTTTAATTAAAAAAACGTCTTTTTATGGAATATTTGATTACAAGATAGCATTGTCATTGACAATAAGTATATATCTCACCACTGCTGATAGCCAAACAATCAGACAGACAGACAGACAGACACATTGTGAAACTAAATGAAAGCGTATATATAATAATCAAAGTGTTTTCGTGGATATCAATATGCATGCTCAAGTGTGTTCGACCTATGCATTATTCACGATTACGAGAGTAATTTTGTTTGCGGTTCACCTAGAATAGATCTACAGCGTGAGGAATGCTTACATACAAGGAAAACCATTTACGATAAGTAATAACAAAATTACCGCGAACTTAGCAATTCATCTTTAATCACTCTCGAATATACTCGGAATAAAAAATTCCATCTATTGAGCAGAGGAGTTTATAACTAATAATTTAATTCACGAAATACATGGAAAAATGTCACTGGACGTCGCTCTAGATACTCATGGTGTAACTACTTTAGATGAATATAGATTCGTTGCAAAGAGATGTTATTGCCTTTATCGTTTTTGATTATTCAGTCGATAAGCTGCTCCGTGTGTGTACTTGAAACGGAATCACTCGGTTGTGAGTAGAGTCGCTGGTACGCACATCCGTTGTTAAATGATGAACAAGTGGAAAAATCGGTTGGAAAGAGGAATCACACAGACACAAGATTGTACTGCGTTAACGTAACTCACGTGATATGCAAATGCGGAAACGCGGAGGAGGGAAGGCGGTGCGCGCAGCTGAGTTTCAAGTTGCAAGTTCGCCTGTGGCAAGCGAAAGAGATGGAGAGGAAGAGAGAGATGCCGATACGAGACCGCTGCGATGATGGATCATGATAAAAGTGCGGCGCGGCCTGTATCACTCAGTTTTTCTATGGTGCTGTTGATCCAGGCTGCGAAGATGATGCGTACGTGCGCTTGGGCGCAATAGAGGCAATTTGCCGAGCGCGGATTCTTCGGCGATGACGCGGCTCGCTGCAACAGCGGATCGTTGCATAATAAATTGATTGGCGTCTCTCTCTCTCTCTCTCTCTCTCTCTCTCTCTCTCTCTTGCCCCTTCTCACTCTTCCTCTGTATGCGGCACGCGTGCTTGCATTTATATACGCGAGCTCGCCTCGCCTCGCCCTTTTCTCGCCTTGCCCTGGCGAGCGATGAACTGCAAAGCTGCTGCACCGATCGGCATCCAGCTCTCGTTCGCGCGCATTGTCGCACTCGCGATGTCGCACAATCCGCTGAGCCCCTCACATCTGCGGCTCGCCAACTCAGCTATGTACCGTGGCCTCAATCACTGCTCACGCACCACTCATAACTTTCTTCTTCAACAATCCGTCATTTTCGCCTGAACGAGTGAGATATCGGTGCATCGACATTCTTCCCAATACATTATATTGTTGATTGTCACGGCAACCTACTTGCGCTTCTTATATTCAAATTTTTTTTTATCCGCCTTTGACATTGACTCAAACTATCTTGAGTAATGTTCAACTGCTATTCGTCTCCGTTCTCATAACAATTTAATAAAGTTTCAGCCACAGTTGCGATAGTGTGGGATAGCTTGAACCCAATTAAGGCGAAGTGCAATTGAAATTCACACCCATCCGCGGTACAAAACTTTGGATAAAGGAAAAATCGACAATATGCTGGGACTTCGATTGATATTTCAGAATTGTTATTTGAAATAACACCCATTTTAAATGATATACAATAGAAAAAATCTAACCCATGTTTCTATTTGCTTTCTCAAAGAGAAAGCTTTGTAATGGGGCAAAAATCGACCCAACGAATCAGACCTCGGGACCTCGATTTTCGTGATCTACGGGTCGAAAAACATGGAAATCCAAAAGTGTCTGTATGTATGTATGTGTGTGTGTGTGTGTGTGTGTGTGTGTGTGTGTGTGCGTCCCGTTTTTTTTTCGTCCACAATAACTCTCGAAGGAATGGTCCGATCGTCTTGAAATTTTGCTCACAGGTTAATCGCGGCAAAATCTCGGGCGAGTTCAATTTTCAGCGAAATCCGTTGTTTATTTCCTTAGCAACCGTTGTTAAGGTGTCTATTTTTTCGTTTCTTTCGTCCACGATAACTCCCGAAGGAATGATCCGATCGTCTTGAAATTTTGCACACCGGTTAGTTGTGACAAGATCTAGTCCGAGTTAAATTTTCAGCAAAATCCGTTGGTTATTTCGCTAGCAACCGTTCCTAACGTGTTTTCTCACAAATCCTTATGAGTGCTCATTGGGGCAAGCCGGAAAATCAGTTTTAAGTCACACTCGATGGCCAAGGACACTGAATTGTTGTATTTGCTCCATAGCAACGGTTGTTTACCTCCCTAGCAACAGTTACGAAGGTTGGAAATCATTAATTTATGACCCATTTCCATCATTTTCGACGGCAAAGGACACAAAATCTTCCCAATTAGCTCCTTAGCAACCGTTGTTCACCGCCCTAGCAACCGTTGCTAAGGGGGAAATAAATTGATGTAAGTTTCGTTTCCAGTATTTTCAACGTACTATAGAGAAAATTGGGAAAATTTGGTATCTTTTGCCGTCGAAAATGATCAAAATAGATTTTGAATTGATCATTTCCAACCTCAGCCGTCGAAAATGATCAAAAACGGACTTAAGGGCAGGGCGGATCGATTTTGACCGCTAACCGTATGACAGTCACAAGATGAATTGATCGAAAAATTATGCAGGTCCAAATGTCTTGCATCGTGTAGAACCTAGAACCGTTTGCTTTGTTGCATTTGATCAAATAATCAGAGAGCCCGGGCAGACATCAACACTCGCAACATAGTTTGGTCAATTGAAAAAGAACGACACTTTACACAGTCACAAAGATACGAATTGAATTGATTAAATAATTTTTTTGTAATTTTTGAAAAATAGATGATAGTATCTACGGTAGTGGAAAGGTGAAAATACAGGTTTGGGAAGCGTTTGTCGGTGATATTGAAGCCTCTTTGAGAAAGCATACTGCTAAGGCACTTGGCAGCGGTTTTTTCTTTAAATCCATCAGTGTTCCAAATCTTTTTTGAACGAACTAAAAACTCTTGCATACTCTCGTGTATTCAATAAACTATAATTATTGCTATTTATAGACTACATAGATAATTATGTGACCCCGTCTGATCGAAAAAGTATATTACAGCTCTTTTTACCTCGTTTATGGGCTGAAGTGTGTATTGGTATCCCGATTTCAAGGATCTGTTCAAAGTTTCATTAATATAAAGGATAAAATTACACATACTGATGCAAACATTGATGATGGTAATTTAATTATTTATAAATGAAAATATTTCCATGGTCAATTTTTAAAAGCACCTACGAGTAATATAAACATATCTTCTGAAATTGTCTTTATAGAATTGAATGGAGAACTACATTCCTCAATTGATCAAATTGCTGTTTTCAAGTATTATGCCAGCTATTTCTAGTCGCGTATAGCTCTGCCATTTCTAGTCAAGGTTAAAACGAAACTTCATAACGAATAATTCCTTTTCGATAGGTAACATATTGTGTTGATCAAAGAGGATCATTTAAAGGGTAATTAAATTTTTATAACTCTTGTAAGTATATCTTTAGTAGTCCATTTGTGTTTCTATCAACCGGTACTGATGAGCATACGTGAATTTTCTATGCAATCTGTCTAATGATGTAGCAATCATTATTTAATTCGTTGTATTTGAAACTCATTCAAAGATATATTTTCTGCCGTTGTCAGAATATTCTCTCAACTAAATCGTTCAAATTCATTTTTCTATATGTCATTGTCATTACGTTTGTGATAATACCGCAAGGTATTAGTGTACAGTTTAACGCCTTTAAATGTTACATATATTTGCCCATGTGAGTGTATATAGATCGCATATATATTTCATAGGCTTTCTGAAAAATTCTAAATAGTTTCTAAGTACTCAAACAGTCCATGTACACATTTCGATTTCTCTCTGCGTATAGATCTAGATCTATATGTGTAGATCTATACATGGTTACAGTTTACGTGCATAACATCGATAATGATCCACGAATTTCTATGAAAGTAGAGAAAATATATAAAGTTATAGAGCATTTGAATCAGCCTTAATCAAACAGCTGACGTGGAATTGAAATGTAGATAGCAAATTATATTCGGTCAATGCTCGTGAGTCTGCACTGGACGTTTCAAATCAATCAGCTTAAATGTATTAGAACAGATAGTTTTTATTGACAAAAAGCCGTTCATAACAGTGGTTGTAGTAATTACATGAATATCCGAATTTCGGAATTGTTAAATTTCTGTAGAGGACATAAACTCATGGAAAGTACCATATGACTATTGCACCTTTATAATGAAATTCGATTTAATTATTGTCATAAGATTATTGCTATGTAAGTCATCATTATCAAGTTTTTCTATTGTGATTTTGCAACCTTTTACACATTGCATGCGTGACTAGATTAATCAGGAGTATTCTCGAATAGAGACCTTTAAATCGTGGGCTTCGAGACATCACCCACGCCATAGAGCTATGTTTGTTCGTAGCATGAACATTTTTTACTTCTAGAATAGGTAAATAGCAGCCTGCTATTCAGCAAGTTTCCGAGTCGGTTAGCTTTGAGAAAAAAAATCACTTTGACCTTAATATTAAGTCTAGTTATGATATTTCTGTTTATTGAATTCCAATCTCATTTGAAAGCAAGTGTACAATTAAAATACTTAGATGATCTGTATTCTAAATCAAATGGTCATTTAAAAGTCTTCAAAAGTGAAGATATGCAATAATTATCTCATAAATATTGAAACGGCATAAAAAAAGATAAGATGATAATTTATTATTACCATTTTGGTTCTGAAACCGATTACAGAATCCAACTGGGCAATTCAAAAGATATTAATAAGATTACTCAAATTGTCCTCAAAGTCCATCAAATAGGTATAACGAATGGTATAACGCCTTTTCTATCGGTAGAAGTTGTTTGTAATTAAGGTAACTGTACTCAATTTGGCACTGTACCCAATATGGCACAATCGTCAGATTTCGTATTTCCGGTGCTCTCTGAGCATCAGTCGCTCTTGGGTTATGTTGGGGGAATTAAAAGAAAATTTTCGGTATCTTCCCCGCCCATTTAGCCCTTAAAACCACTCTCCTACAACACTTTGAAGTTTCACTTACTGATTTTTTCACCATTTTCTTATTTCACTTTTCACACTCAACCTCAAAAATCAGGTGTCAATAATTTTTATCTCTCAAAGTGTCATTACTCTTTTTTGTGTAAAAACATCTCAGCTTTCGATTGGTCTCATCAGTTTTCCTAAAATTATTTTTTATCCTCCTCAAATTGCTGTTTTTCGCATCAAAAAAAAGTGAACCCAATGTGCCCCTCTACGCGTTTTTAAATGGGAAGAATGAGTGAAATCATTGAATATTTGTATAGACATATTACGATGATTTAGACGCGTATTTTTGAGTTGTATGTTAAAAATTTTGTATAAATATCACTGGGAACATAATTGAGAGTTTATTTCAATGCCAATTGGATCGTCCCTGTAGGCCTATATAGGCTGTAGCTAATGATTAAAAAATTGTGCCAAATTGGGTACACGTTTTGTGCATTTAGCCTTTTTGCGTTTTTTTTTTAAATTGCGATTTTCGATAGGTTAAAGTAGTCGAATGATGATTATGAAGATGGTTTCTAATAGGTATTGAGCTAAGCTTTAAGATGCCATTCACAGAATTTTAAAATTCGAAGTCTATCATAGTCAAATTCGCGAAAAACCCTTAGGGGGGGGGCACATTGGGTACAGTTACCTTATTTAAGTCAAGACTACCGATGAATAGCAAATAAAAACTGGCTATTCATCGGTAGTCTTGAGTTAAATAATTTTTCATGTACAGTGTATCCATATTTATAACTTCTTGGATGTGTATATATATATATATATATATATATATATATATATATATATATATTATATATATATATATATATATATATATTATATATATATATATATATATATGGGCAATTCTCTGTGGGATCGAACATGAAAAAATTTGATTTGGCTCAAAATTTTTTTGTAAGTTCTAGGGCATCAAGCCGATTTCCCAGAATTTTTTTAGATTTTTTCGAGCACTTTAACCCCCTTTAATAAATAGGCAAAGTTGCTGATTTTGCTGTTTTTGCATTTTCAGAGGCATTTTCAACCTTAATTTACACCCTGAAAATGACCTCTGAGGCAAAAAATGAATGGGACACTCTTTTCTGCAAATTGCCTGAATTTTATAGAAAAATTATCTCCAAGGTCATTGGAGCACATTAAGTACTCCACATTACCAATTGGAGCCTCTATTTTTGAACCCTGGGAGTTCGCTCGTCAAGCCCCACACCACATGGGTACTAAAAGTTGTCCCAACTCATACCACATACAGCCTATATAGTGAAAAAATGGGCCTGGACTCTGGAAGCTCCCAAAAAATTAATATATTAACTAAAATAGGGGTAAAAACAGGCTAAAATGACAATTCAAGGAGAGCCTTGTACCGCCAACACTTCCAATTTTTGCAAACACTTGTCTGTGGTATTATAACAATTATCCACTGTAAAAACTCACATTCTATCATACTAATACATATCCTGAGTTGTCAATATCATATTTATATAGATCAAGCATTACTATACTACTTGACGCCACCTATCTTTCAGTAGTTACATGTATTGATGGTCAATATATTGGCTCTATTGTGTTAAAATGTACAAGAAACTACTAATAAAGTACATTGTCATGAATTGCATTCACTCGATAAGAAAGATTAATCCAGAAAGTAAAATGCATAGATATCATATGATTTTTTTAATATCAACAAGAAAATGCTGAAGTTCACTAAACATGGGTAATATTCATGAATGTGGGACTCATGAAATCCACTCATATTGTATAAACTGCATAGCTGAGGTCCAGGCAGCTATTGCCTGGTGGGCTCAAACTACAACTTCAAGTTATTTACTCATGGAATTAGCTAATGTGAATCAATCCACTTGAGAGTATGATCACTAAATGCGCAATTTGATAAGGAATTCAAATATATATAGTTTGCCAGTCCAGAAATAAGTTTGGAGCTTCCAAAGTAGCTTTGCATGTCTAAAAGTCTATGGTCGGTAACCTAACCTTTGCCAAACATGGGTCATATATATCTCCAGTATAGGCAAGTATAACGTTCACAAAGTGGTTTATAAAGTCATTTAAACACAGGCAAACTATATATATATTCGAATTCCTTATCAAATTGCGCATTTAGTTATCATACTCTCAAGTGGATTGATTCACATTAGCTAATTCCATGAGTAAATAACTTGAAGTTGTAGTTTGAGCCCACCAGGCAATAGCTGCCTGGACCTCAGCTATGCAGTTTATACAATATGAGTGGATTTCATGAGTCCCACATTCATGAATATTACCCATGTTTAGTGAACTTTAACATTTTCTTGTTGATATTAAAAAAATCATATGATATCTATGCACTGCCTAGTGTGTTATAAGGTGTACGTGTAATGCACAGCTTACAATTAACTTTTTGGATTAATCTTTCTTATCGAGTGAATGCAATTCATGACAATGTACTTTATTAGTAGTTTCTTGTACATTTTAACACAATAGAGCCAATATATTGACCATCAATACATGTAACTACTGAAAGATAGGTGGCGTCAAGTAGTATAGTAATGCTTGATCTATATAAATATGATATTGACAACTCAGGATATGTATTAGTATGATAGAATGTGAGTTTTTACAGTGGATAATTGTAATAATACCACAGACAAGCGTTTGCAAAAATTGGAAGTGTTGGCGGTACAAGGCTCTCCTTGAATTGTCATTTTAGCCTGTTTTTACCCCTATTTTAGTTAATATATTAATTTTTTGGGAGCTTCCAGAGTCCAGGCCCATTTTTTCACTATATAGGCTGTATGTGGTATGAGTTGGGACAACTTTTAGTACCCATGTGGTGTGGGGTTTGACGAGCGAACTCCCAGGGTTCAAAAATAGAGGCTCCAATTGGTAATGTGGAATACTTAATGTGCTCCAATGACCTTGGAGATAATTTTTCTATAAAATTCAGGCAATTTGCAGAAAAAAGTATTCCATTCATTTTTTGCCTCAGAGGTCATTTTCAGGGTGTAAATTAAGGTTGAAAATGCCTCTGAAAATGCGAAAACAGCAAAATCAGCAACTTTGCCTATTTATTAAAGGGGGTTAAAGTGCTCGAAAAAATCTAAAAAAATTCTGGGAAATCGGCTTGATGCCCTAGAACTTACAAAAAAATTTTGAGCCAAATCAAATTTTTTCATGTTCGATCCCACAGAGAATTGCCCATATATATATATATATATGGGTGATTCTCTGTCAAGTGAGAGAGTGAAAATGAAAAAAAATTCTGAAATTTTTTTAATGAATTCTAGAAGACTCCATCATGTTCCCTGAATTTTTTCAGAATTTTTTAGACCATATCGACGTGTCTTACGAAGAAAGACACATAACTGAATCTGTCCGCGAAGAAAGACACATATCCGAATCTGTCCGCGAAGAAAGACACAACTCGCAATCTAGCCACGAAGAAAGACACAACTCGCAATCTGGCCGCGAAGAAAGACAAATGTCGGAATTATTCTTCCGCGAATATTAACGAAAAAAGAGTTTAAACTGTAGAAAAGGCTTGTTTTTTTTTTGTCAATGATAACCTACTCATTCTTAGCTTTCATTCCATATATTTTTTCACCTTGGAAAATTGTGGGATGTGCGCCATGTATCCTTTTTGCGGCCAGACGCGAGTTGTGTCTTTCTTCGTGGCTAGATTGCGGGTTGTGTCTTTCTTCGTGGCTAGATTGCGAGTTGTGTCTTTCTTCGTGGCTAGATTGCGAGTTGTGTCTTTCTTCGTGGCTAGATTGTGAGATGTGTCTTTCTTCGCGGACAAATTGAGATGTGTCTTTCTTCGCGGACAGTTTGAGATGTGTCTTTCTTCGTAAGACACGTCGATATGTCCCATCCTGACAGAGGCTCAAAGTGGTGGAGTTTGCAATATTAGACATTTTTTCAGGACCTTTGATCTCAATTTTCAGCTATCTAGAGATGTTTTAGAGCAAAAACTCAAGAGAACTTTTTTACTGGAAAAATGCTAATTTTTTTAGAAAAATTGGTTCCAGGGTCATTGGTAGACATATAGCTATCACTTAACTTATTTCCAGGCTTAAAACTGTCCAAAAAGTGGTTTTGATCACCCGCAGCATAATGTGATACATACCAAAAGAAAGCTTATTTTATTACCAAAATGTCCTGACAAATCGCAGAGTGCTGCATTTGATCTATTTTTTGTAATCAACTAATACATTATGAGAATTAACGAAAATATTCTAAAAATGGGTGACCGCATACGCCACTTATAAGTATGCTTGTTACTCTGGTTTTCTCATAGAATTTGATTGTTTCGTGGCACTTGTACTTGGATACAAGTTGTTACTACTTTATTATCCAAGCCCAGAGTGAGAAGTCGTGAACCGTGTCTTTTTTAATAAATTTAGTTCACATATAAGTGGCGTATGCGGTCACCCATTTTTAGAATATTTTCATTAATTCTCATAATGTATTGGTTGATTACAAAAAATAGATCAAATGCAGCACTCTGCGATTAGTCAGGACATTTTGGTAATAAAATAAGCTTTCTTTTGGTATGTATCACATTACGCTGCGGGTGATCAAAACCACTTTTTGATCAGTTTTAAGCCTGGAAATAAGTTAAGTGATAGCTATATGTCTACCAATGACCCTGGAACCAATTTCTCTGAAAAAATTGGCATTTTTCCAGTAAAAAAGTTCTCTTGAGTTTTTGCTCTAAAACATCTCTAGATAGCTAAAAATTGAGGTCAAAGGTCCTGAAAAAATGTCTAATATTGCAAACTCCACCACTTTGAGCCTCTGTCAGGATGGGACATATGGTCTAAAAAATTCTGAAAAAATTCAGGGAACATGATGGAGTCTTCTAGAATTCATTAAAAAATTTTCAGAATTTTTTTTCATTTTCACTCTCTCACTTGACAGAGAATCACCCATATATTGATGTACTGTAAATGCCTAAGATCGATACTAAATTTCCTCAATATTGATCACCCGAAGATGACAACGTCTCCTAGTCAGCATATGGAATGATTATAAATGTGTCAGCTTTCGATCACTGAATAGCGATATTTTTTATGAAATATCTTCGAGCGTTCATAAATTCACTAGCCTAGTAGCGTGTAACCCAATAAAATCGTTGCATGATGTGGCAAAAAATCGATAAAAAAAGAAAGCAATCGAGAAAAAGTCAGAATGCAAAATCAAAAGGTATAGCAAAATGAGCACGAAAGCCGGCTCAAAAAATCACTCAACGTGATCACTGAAGCTCACAAAGTAGAGCAAGCTCAATGAATTGTAATAGATCTCTCGTCTAAACATGGCAGCCGCATTAAACTTGAAGAGCAAAAGCAGAAGTCATCCATACCCTTTTTTTCCTATCCGGTGTGGCACGTTCTGCGGATAATTTTCGCTGGATGACGTTGAGCAGGCCGACCAACTGCCCATCTCAACTACGCGACAAGGACGCAGTTGAGTAACAAGTCATAGTCTCGGCCGGGACTTTGCCAAAAACTTATAAATACCAAGCGGCTCGGGCTTGTAAAATTTGCGCATGACGCGCGTATAATAGAGATCAGCTTAAATGGATCGCAAGTGCTGCTCGTTGTCGGCCACATCTCGCCCCGATGTCAAAGCTCGTAGCACCACTGGTAGCTGTTGTTATTTTCCCTTTTATCCATTTGTTTTAAAGAATTGCTGCTGCTCCTCCTTACCCTCTCGTACCCTCTCTGTCGACCTTCCTAATCCTGTAAATGCTTGTCGTATCCAATAAATAAACTGATAACTGAAACAAACTTTCGATCGGATGCGAAATCAATTCATTTTTTAATAGATTCATCTTAATCCTTGAGTCTGTCATCACACATATGCCATACACACACGCACACGCGTTCGCAGTTTTGGGTGAAAGAGCTTAATGGAATCTTCAGGAATTAATATTTCCAGTATTGTTGTTTTAGCAGTCGATGCTATCGTATCGAATGCATTGAACTTTCTTTACGCCTAAGACACTTATTTCTAAACCATGGAAGAGGAAAACATGTGTTACACGCGTGATGCTTCAATAATCCACTGACTGCTAGGGAAAACATGCACTCGCTTGAACCCGCCAAAGAACTAAAATAGATTCTACGAGAATATGTCTATGCCCTATAATACAAATAAATTCAAACTTTACCATTTCCTATGTACAATGATGGGGTGCCCATATGGAGATATGAACATTCCGAGAAGGAAAGATTGACAGGGAAAGAGAGAACGAACGAAAATCATAATCTTGAAATTCTTTCATGTAATCCACTATTGCCACTAAATAATAAACAATTTTGAACAATATAAATTTAATTAAGAATGTCTGAACCGTATGATTCTTATTAAAATCAATACTTCAATCTAACTTCTACAGTCTAATGTGCTTAACATATTACAAAACTGATGATCAATTATATATTCATCTACGAAAATACCAATGCATCGAAAAGCTCAAGAGGTGCTGAGTTATTCTCGCCTCAACTATAAAGCAATCGTTCAACCCTCGTTCGTCATATGCTAAAATAACATGCCCTCAAAGACATTTGTATATTTTTACACAATAGTCTCGTCATATCAAAATAACGCTCATCCGGTTTTTCAGATGAATTGTGAAAAAAATCACTATTAGAACGACTCAAGTTATATTTACATTTTTTATTTCATTCTATCATAAACATGTATTTACATTCCACTCATTAACAGATAATAAGTTCTGAATGTTTTTATGATACCAAAATTTGCAATAAAAAACTATATATTATATCCGTTGATGAACACTCATTGCTCGAATTAATTTCAAATTGGGAATTACATTGAATTTATTTCCAGTGGGAGAAAGAAGCCAAAGAAGCAGAAAAATTGGAGAAGAAACGCAAGGCTGGAAAAGAAAAAGCTGGAAGTACTGACGATTTAGCAATGGCTATACTCAGTAAGAACAGGTCCAGAGCAGACGCAGCAGATAACTTCTTCGACTCTTTGATTGATAAGTACGCGAAAACAGCTGAAAAGTCGAAAAAAACTCCAACTTCTAAATCGGCGAGAAAGAAAACAACATAATTGTATTCATTTAATTTTTTTATTCAGTATCATTTTTAATGCTCTACTATGAGTAGAACACACTCATACAACTATTCCACATTGTTCTTATTTCATTATGATTGTTTATATTCTTCACACGTTTCGGTCACCAATCATGATAAAATTCATACTGATATTGTTTATGGGCACCGACATAAGTGGTGCAGCCACTCACATCCTGACGTTTCGACTATCTGGAGATATCGGTCTAATCATCAATGATTCTATGCATTTACAGTACATGATGTCTTATTGGTTAATGAATGTATAGATACACTGTATGCGCATCAAATCGATACTGTTTGACGAATACCTTTAAAAACAGGCTAAATATTTGTAAACTGTTTGCAGACTTAGAAACCATTTCAGAAAGTTTTATGATTATTGGTGAACTGAAGGTATAGCCATCACTTAGAAATTAGTAAATTTATGTACAACTACTCTGAATCGTTCTTTTATAGGATTAATATTTTGTTCGTTATGAGATTTGGAAATCAAATTGAAACTGAAAACTTGAAATCATTACTTATTTTTGTATGTCGATGGAAATTTTCCTTTGTGTAATAAATCGTTCTATTTTATAAAAACAATACTGATATTAGTATATTACACACCTGAGCAACATGCATATATTGTTTTTCGTCTCCTTCGGGAGAAAATGGCTATCATTTGCGGACGCCAGGGAGAAAAAGTAGCACTTTTCATTTAATCACATTTCCCAACTACATATATACACGTTACGTAACATTTTTAGGGCTTTCATCAAATTAGCTGCATAAAAATCAGATTTTCGTATTTTTAGAATTTGGTAAAAAGCCTCTAAGAAAATAGTTACGATATTTACTGAGATGATTGCCTATCAAAATATTCCGATTTATTTAAATGAAATATAAAAGTCCATGAAAGAACTACTTTTACTTGAATGATTCATGTTGGATGGTCACACCTATGCGTGAATTGACTGTAACAATTATTACGATTATCATGATTATAATAAATGTTCAGGTGAATTTTTTTCATACGAGCCAATATTAGTGCCAGTCATTTATCGATTGAGTTTATCCTGCTTTGCCGATCTTGTACAAGAGTATAGGCTATATACCGCGCGAGTAGTAAACTCTGTCGATAAGATTGAGTTTGAGAAGAATGTATTAGTGTTGGATGATAATATCAATGTTTGATGATAACCTACCTCCTTTAACAATTACAAAATGATACAAATTCTTAATCAAGACTGACGAGCGTATTTTATATGAAACGTTAAAATCTTAGAATCCTATCGTGAATCAAGCATCAATACTCACATAAGCGCGCCGAGCGTGCTTTGAAAAGAATATTGCCGTTTTTATACATTTTTTTTTTTTATTTTATTTAGGTTCTAATGAAAGTGTTGCATGGCTAATACATCTATCATGTCAAAATCAACCCTTTCTGGTTTTATTATAGTGTATTGAGCTTGGAGAATCTACTAATTGAGCCAGAATAGCTTAATTAATCGATGAAAAATTTGTTTTTCTTTTCGAAAATATCCTCGAAATAGTCCAACAATTTTTTAGGAATAATTTTGTTCAACCTGTGATTTGAAAATTGTTCAAATAGAGAGTTGGGATTTTCTTTCCAATTCTAGAACTAGTATTGATATGGAATATATGAATTTCGCCACTTGAAATTTTCGATAATGTTCAAGATCGATGATGAAAAAATTTTCTTATAACAATTTCATCATAAGAACCTGGTTTCAAAGTAGATGTATGTATCCATAGGTTAAATGGTTAGCAGCGTATAAATAATAAGTGGAATAAAGTATTGAAAAATTCATGAAATTTCGAGTATAATTGATTTAATTCTTGCTAATGTATATACATAATTTATAAATTCTCTTGTTCTACATACAAATAATACTATCTATTAGAAATAATAATAATAATAATCATTATTTATAGTACCGCAAGCTTGTGTAAAACATCTGCGTCGTTCTGATTCGTGCGTTGCGGATTTGTCGCGTTTGTATGCGTTAAAGTATGAAATTACAAAGTTATTAGGTCAAAATAACTCGAGTGTGTTTAACGAGAAAAATATTTCATTGCACAATGAGTCTCAACAAGTGATCGGGTAATTCACTGTAAACGAAAAAATTTAAATCGATTTCAATTCTTCCTTTCATTTATAAAAAATCATAAACGAGGAAAATCTCTATGTTGTTCCGATTATTTCCAAAATACTAAATTTTAAACCCCGTATACTTAGTCATTGGATGAGTAGTGAGAAATAACGGAAAATAGACAAGACAAGAAGACGGAAAAGTTGAAATAATAACGATCACCGGTAATTACAACAATGAACATTTCATCAACGTCCGGTTTTAGTCAATTGATTATAAATATGATACATATATATTTTTGCTATATATATCGATACGGGCCTACCTATATATAAATCATATGTACATATTCGCGGTCCGAGTGATCGAGCGATTCGATCGCTCGATTTCGTTCTACACTGGGAAACAGTCGCTCTTGTCAAGAGAAGCGAAAATTTCATCAATTTAAAAATACTAAGATACTTGATGTTCGCAGCCAGTCGATATTGAACATGGACTAATTTTTCCAAATAAAATCGCCTATACAGAATACATATACACGCATAAATATATGTGTGTATATATATATGTATGTATATGATACGCGCGATACTATATATATTACATCATGCACCAATTTACATTGAGCCGCGGTCGCCAAAGTTCTCTCATCAGTAAAAATGTTGTCTCTCGGTAATTACAAATTGTCGAGTCTCGTTTCTCGATGTGCTTGTATAATAATACGAATGCATGATTGAATTTAGAATTTTCTGACGTGAATTGTGTGACGAGTACGCTCGTAGGATATTCTCAATCGAGTCGTAATATTATAATGTATGTACGTACAATAGCTTAAAGTAAGTTTCGTCAAAATAAATTAATTTGTTAAAGATAATTTAATTCATTGACTTGATTAACATTTATTACACTGGTAGCTTGGAAAGCGCTGGGAAAGCGCTAATTTACAGTTACAATTCACTGTTTCGATTGCCGGAACGTATAAAGTATTTATAATAATAATTGGGCAGCTAAAGATGTTTCGAGAAAGAACCACTCTCTCCAATCGCGACATCCTAAGAATAATTACGTATATTACTAATAGTAATTGTAATGGAATAAAATTTAATAGCTACTAATGGATAAAACTAAATTAAACATAGTCAGACTCAAGCTCAAGTCAAAAGTGGTTCTTTCTGGATCGCGCGGTATAAACGACTATAACACACTATTAAATTGAGATAGCGACTCGATCGTTTTTATACAATGGAACAAACTATCCGGATAAATAAACATTTGAAATGCGCAACAAATGTGTGTGTGTGTGTGTGTGTGTTTCTGTGTGTGTGTGTTTCTGTGTGGTGTGCGTGTGTGTGTGTGTGTGCGTGTGTGTGTGTGTGGGTGTGGGTGTGTGCGCAGAGAGCAGCCCTGGACGAAAGCTGGTGCATCGCGCACTGACAGCAGGGCGCGCTCCATAATCGCACACAATTGGCTAAATCTAAAATAAATATCGTACAAAATATGTAGCTCGATGACTGGGTAGTCGTGTGGAAGGAGTTTGTGGCGTGAGATTGTGGCGCGCCAGCCAGTCGGCTCGACACGGCTAGTTGTAGAACAAACTGCTGGGCAGGAATATGGCGATGCGGCAGAGCATCCTGGCGTACCAGTGCATGCCCTCGTGGTAGGGGGCCACGTGCTCCGGGCTGGCCGGGCCGGGCAGCAGCTGGCTGAGGCCGTCGCCGAGGTGGGACCACAGCCTGAAGGGGAGGAACGCCAGGTGGGCCAGGCCGTGGCTGTTGAAGAGGGCGTAGCAGGAGGCGAGCACGTCGTCGACGAGGAGCGTGCCCTCGTAGGTGAGGGGCGCGTAGGCGCCCCGCTCGAGCACCAGCCGCGTCTCGGCGACCTCGTCCCAGCGCAGGCCGAGGCCCGGCCGCTGGGCGTCGACCTCGTTGCTCTCGGGGAGCTCGTGCCTGACGAGGACCCGGTCGCCCGGCCGGATCAGCGCCGCGAACTCGACGCCCTTGCCCTCGACCGGCACCAGGTGCGTCGGCGTCAGCGTCACCGTCTGGCCCGAGCGCGTGCGCAGCCGCACGAACTGGCGCGGCTCGAGGGGCACCCGGTCCAGGAACGCGATCACCTCGCTGAACACGACCTCGCCGCTCGACCGGTCCAGCGCCGCGACCCGCTCGCCCAGCCGCAGCTCGTCGAGCCGCTTGGGCCCGGTGCTCGTGCGCACCAGGCTCGAGCCCGGGAAGCACCCGCCCGACTTGCCCGCCGACGAGGATTCTGAAAGCCAACAACGCGCAACCGTTACTCCTCCTCTTTTCTCCTCGGCTTCGTAGCAAAGCTTGGTAAAATGTCCCAGATGTGACGACTCACCCGACTTGACCGAACAGTGTATGTGCGACCTGGACTCGTAGTAGACCCAGTCGAAGCCAGCCTCGACGGCGAGCCTGGCGAGCATGCCGTACTTGGCCCTGTCCCGGTCGCTCGTCGTCACGTCGACGGCTCGGCCCTCGTAGTGCAGCGATTCCACCGCGTGCTTGCCCTCCTCGTCCCAGCCCTCCGTCACCCGCAGCTTCACTCCTGGCCACTGGTTCATCACCGATATCGCCAATGTGTTCAGCTTCTCCTTACACCTCTGTAATCACAAATTTCAATCTCGTTCAAGTTACATTGCACGCAGGTTACATATGAAATTATCTTTGCACATGGGGGGGGGGGGCGGGGAATACCAAAGCGATTCGAATAACCTCGTGTTCCGATTTCCGGTTCTCTCCAAATGAAATAGGGCGTGCAGAGTCGAGAAAAGTAGCACATCCGTACTTTGCTGTTGGCCACAAAAATTTTATGAATTTCTACCGGCACGTTCTGAGCGAAAGAGAAAATTAATTACGAGAGCTGGTGGCGAGTCCGTCGATACATCAGGGGATACATCAGGCCTGGCGTACATATATGCAGTATTTACAAGAGCCCACGGGTGAAATAAATCACTGTCGGTGGGTCATAAAAGTTACGGTTAATGCACGGGGATCGCTATAATTCATAAACTTTCATTACGTCACGTTTGAAACGTGGCTGTGGGCGTGTGTACGCGGGGTCGCGCGCGCGCGCGGCTCCACGAGTCGTTCGCGCGGCGCGGCGCGGCGCCAGCTTACACGGATCAGTCAAACGTCAAGAGCGGGATCCACCGGATTCCATGTGCACGTCGCTGCTCGCGCGATACACGGCGCGTCATTCCTCTCTCGCGTAGCGGTAGCGCGACGATGCCGATTCAGTGATTCATTCATAGAGCGCAGCCTTTCATTCATATTCAAATAACCGGCCTCGCGAGCCGCTCATTTTACAAATGCGGAAGCGCCTCGTTCCCCGACTTTCTTTCTCTTGTGTGTGTGTGTGTGTGTGTGTGTACATATACGTATATACGCCTCTCGGGGGATTTTCCTTTTCCCTCAGTTTCCCGAATCTTTCTTGCCTTGTCTCCCGAGCCTCCACGACTTTTCTCCATTTTCCTCGCTTTTTATTATACTTGTAAATATAGCTTCGTTTGCATGGGCGACTCTGAGGCTGGGTGTGGGAAACACTGTAGCCCGCCTCGAATCGTCTCCTCCTTGCTATACCTTCCACAATATCCTCAAAGCGTACATTTTACTTCTTGTGTAAACACCGTTGCTTTGTACGAGAAATTAGTGAAAGTTTGTTTACTCCTGTACTCGTTGAAGGATTACTATTGAAGAATCCAGCCCCACCAGTTTGTGGCTGGAAATCAAAGGTGAGCCGTACGCTTTGAACCTTTTTGAATACGAAACACTAACGCTACGCAAACTGTTGTCCCCAGCTTCACAGTTGATGTACCATCCTTCAACGTCTCGCACAGACAATTAGTAAAATATTGTGCTTATCGAGTGTCGCTGCAGGCTTACTCTCTTAAATCCTTACTGTTAAAAATCACTGTCAGATGTTGGACGACAAATTTACCGGATAACAGTGAATTCCTCATGTAACTAAAGTGAATATTAGACTTTAGTTCCATGAATTTTGATAGAAAACATTTATACATCAATTCCACATTTTTACATCACGATTAGCAGTAAGCATGGTGTGAAGAGAAATTCTACTTTACTTACTGTGAATTTTATGTAAAAATATTTTCCATAAAAACTCATGAAAGTAAAGTGAAAATTCACTTTAGTTACACAAGAAATGCACTGTAATCCAGTGAATTTGCCATCCAGCTTCTTACAGTGATTTTTCACTGTAAGGATTTAAGAGAGTAGAAAAAAAATAAGGCGGTAAAAAAAAGGTTGATCGAACATCGGGCGAGGAGCTTATTCTCGCGGAGGTAACAAGCCACGTACAATAAGGCAATATCCTTTATTCGTTACGACTAGCAAATAGGTGTGCGGTAAAAATCGGAATTGGGCAAAGGCGGAAAGCAAGCAATAAAAAGTCACAGAGAGAATAAAAGGCGAATGGGCGTAAAGCCATACCGACAATTGGACAAACATGCGCGCGCGAGCGAGCCCGCAAAGCATATAGTCGGATGGTTAGCCCATGACAAGTTGGCCCTCGTGTAGGCATATTGTGCCGAGCGATTCAAGCCTCTTCTTCGAAAGTCAAAACAGCGCCACAAAAGAGGAAGAAGAGAAGAAAGAGGCCGCCCCGGAGGAGCAAACAAGGCCAATGACACGACAGGAACGACACCCCGAAAACGAAGAGTGGAGAGCGAGCGGATCGGTGCACGCACCGAAAGGATTTTTCAATGGACACGTAAAAGAGGCCTTGTTCCGTCCTGGCTGTGCGCGCATGACGAGGCAAGGGCCCCGGGAAAAAGAGACCGACTTGTGGACTTTGTTGGCGCGCCGACATAACAGCCAGCAAAGGAAAAAAAAACAGCTCGCGCACACGCAGCTCGGCCGGCAGATTGGCTGGTCGGTTTTCGAAAGGGCGGAAAAGCCCTTGACTCCCCTGAAAGCTGGGCGTTTGGCCCGGCTTTCCCTCTCCTTTCACTCGGGACGTGTATGCATACATGCGCTCGCGCGCGCTTTAGCAAACGGTGAGGTAAGCCGGCAGGAAAAAGGTAGCGGCGCGCGTTTTAACGTGATTGCCCGCAGCCGATATTGCCCCCGGGGATAATCGCGCGCGCGCGCGACACACATAGACTGCGGGAGCCGGGGGATTTCCCCATTTGGCCGAGCTCACATCCGCTCTGTCGCTCGAGCTCGCGCTTATAGCGTCAAACCTTCTGGGACGTGCGAGTCATTGTCGCGTGCGCCGCGCCGCTGCGTCTCGCGATTTTTCCGCTGGCCTGGCGCACCGCGTGTCTACCCACTCGAGCATGACTCTCCAGTTGGATTTGGGGTCTCGCGGGATCGCGACAATGAAGCCAGCGAGTCGGGCTGGTTTCGAAGGGGCGCGCGATTTCACAATCGATCCCACACGCGCTCCACTGCGGGCCTGCGCTTACGCTTTCTTCCACAGCCATGAATGAAACGCGGGAGAATTTGTGGCGAGCCTGGCTTTCTGCCTTTTACGCCGCTCGCGCGCGCCGACATCTTGCACTTGGTGTAATTGATGTTCAATGGACTGGAAGAATTTCCTCCCTTTCAATGGGGATTTTCTTGGCTGTGGGCCGGTGGTGCGCGCGCGCGCGCGCGTTTTCCGCCTTATGTGTCGACATAATACACCTCCCTGAATCCCTTAGACCTTCTCCACTTTGTTCCGCTCCATTCTATCCACTGTTGCATTACAAAACTGCCCATCTTTTGTCCGCCTGAACGAATTATACAAATATTTACCACGAAATATCAACATCGATTGTCATGCGCGCGCGGATCCAATTAATTATCTCAGGAAATTCGATTCAACTTTTAAATAAGTCACCCGCCATTTCTCGCCTGCGATCCAAACGAATTAGTGTCGAAAAAAGTGAAGGGAGGAAATCATTTTTCAATCTTATTCCTCGTGTAAAACGCATTTTTGAACACACCAGTCGAAAAATATGTATATATAAGGATTCGGCCAATCACTAGCGCGCAAAACAGTTACGCGTTTGGAGATACGTAATATCAGATAAAAAAAAAGCGACAAGATGAATGGGGCATAAATTTGAACGTCAATGAGCGGCTCCTTCACAAAGGAGAAAGAGAAAAGTTCGACTTATGAGCGGATAGATATGAAGATAAAAGGAGCGAAAACTGCAAAAACTCCTCAATAAAGAGTCAAAATTACGTCTCGCCAAAGTAACATGTAAAATCTCTCTTGGTTCTCACGATTTTTCCTCCATATTGCGATAAGGAAAAAAGGAATTAAAAACGTCACAATATACAGTTATGGCATGCCGCGTGCGCGAAATGTGAATGAGTCATTTTCATGCTATATACGAAAGCTATAAAGTGATTGACGCAATTCTCGGGTACCACAAAGCAATTATTGATTTTTAAATAGCTCGTTGGAATTCGAGCAAATGCCCAAGATTGAGTGCTTCCAGCTGGCTTGTAATGGATGTTGCGCAGCCGTGGAAAAATAGTGGGAAATACAAGAGGAAGACGAAGAAAAACTTGGGCCCATTTGAATGCGAGCAAAGCGTTCATCCTCTCGAGTTGAGCCGCGCGAGTGTGCGAATAGCTGCAGGCGCGGGAAGAAATGCAAAATCAGGTCAGTAGTGAGAATGGAAGATTCCCGAAGAAGAAAAATGAGAGTCCGGGACATCTGCAGGTGTTACTAGGACGAAATGAAAATTGGTGAAATGATTTGAATATGAATGGGCGACAGCGCGGCCGGTCCGAAACTTGTATTTCGAGCAAAGTGCGCGGCTTATGCGACTGGATCAGTCGAAACAAGGCTGTAGAAATGTAATGAGCCGAGAGGAGGGAGTTAGGGGAGTTGGGTGGCAGTGTATTTATCGTAGTGGAATAGAGCAGGGCGATTTAGCGTCCAAGCAAGGTGCAATAAAAGCGACGCCGCGCGGAGAATGGCGATGGGCAGTATGTGCAGGGCAGAGGAAGCGCGCGCGGCGCACGAGCGGCCCGAGAAGGGAGAAGCGGGCGAGCAAGCGGGCGAGCAAGAGAGAGAGCCAGAGGTCGCGGGAA
The DNA here is from genome assembly GCA_020882685.1 of Aphelinus atriplicis. NCBI lineage: Eukaryota > Metazoa > Arthropoda > Insecta > Hymenoptera > Aphelinidae > Aphelinus > Aphelinus atriplicis. Next base: position 44,051,353 of record CM037074.1, on the reverse strand, counting down.
GATGGGCGCGCGATGCGGGGAGCCCGGCAGGGGCCCGAGAGCTGTCGGCCGAGGCCGCAGCGGGACGCCCGCCAGCGGACGACACGCCAGCCCGATTCGCTCCGACCGAATCTCCGGGGCCCCTCTATTTACTAATATTTTGGCAGGCCCTCAGCTCTGGGCCGTGCGCGCGCGCGCGCGCGAGCCGCCAAAGCCGCCGGCCCGAACGCGCGAGACTACCTAATGGGACACAATGAAGCGAGCCGCGCCGCCGCCGCCGCCGTTGAATTTATACCTCGCTTGTGCGCCACTGTCCTCGCCTGCGCAGCCCACACTGCACGCGCACGGAACCGCGTCTTTCCATTGCTCTCTGCGGCCGAGCCATCTCCGATCGACAAATATCCATTGCCCATCACTAATTTCGACCCTAAAATGTGAATCGTGGCGCCCTATAACACCTTTTTTCTCTCTAATCAAAACCATATCCGTTGATGTCAGTGACGTTAACATTTACTATTCAGAAATTGATGCAACATTGCATTCTATATAATTGCGAGTAAGTGCGACAATTAAAATGTTTCAACAGAAACTTGCTCTCTTTAGTAAATCAGTATAATCTTTGTATACGCAAAAGTCAGACTGTTTACGCTGCGCGTGTGACTATCAAACTTCAGTTTCTCGTATAAATATTTGCTTGAATAATTGATGATGGTACGTGTAATGAAAATATGTTTTTGACTAATTGAAAAGAAAATGAATTGTATTCGACAGATATTGAGAAGGAGAATCGTATCCGTCATAAGCCATAAGTCAACACTGCAGGTTACCAAGAATACCGCAGTTCTAGCTGTTAGAGAATGACTATTCAAATGGAAATCATTATAGTAAACTGTTGGAGGGTTCGAACCGTGGATGCATGTTTGATGGTCGGATTTGCGGCTCATGAGTTGTTACAATATAATATTTATATGTCCACGAGACATTGGTACGAGCTGTTGATTTGATTGATGATCGACTGGCGTTCCACCGATTTCCCGAGTGCTCTGATTCTCCCGTGGGAAATGCCACACGCGCTGCGAAGAACGATCCACATACTGCTGCCAGGATGGAGCGTTCACTTTCATCTCAACTGACAATGCCAGTGTTATAATTGATAAAATGCACAGTACAGTTGTTTGGCGCGCGAGTGGAGGAAGGCTCGATGCCCCGGCGCAGTGATAACGGGGGCCCAGCTGTCGGTGCACGGGGCTTTGATGGGAAAAAGGTCGAGGTTGAGGGGAGAACGGGCTGTTTGGCGCGCGCGGGCGAGCTGCCGAGCTGCCGAGGTATCAAGGCTGGGTTTGGCGCGAGTATATAAGTTTGAAAGCGCGCATAACATTGCGGAGGAGAGACGCGGCGCGGCGCGGCGCGGCGGAGAGGAGAAAGAGAGGCTGCATCTCTCCATCTGGTCGCGCGCGGCGCAGCATCCGCGAGCCGTGGCCCCGCCCTCCCTCGCGCCGAGGTCCCTCCCCCTTCCCACTCCTCCTCGCGCGCTCCTCCGCCGCGCGTCTCGCTTGCTCATTTTCTCTCCCCCTCCACTCTCTCCTTTCCCATTTGTGTGCGGCCGCGAGCGTGTGCGCGCACGCCACGCCGCACAGCCCAGCTCGCGCGCGGCTCCTCCGCGCTCCGATTATTTCGTATTTTGATTTTCGCGCCCCTTCGTCCCTACAAGTATATACGCACACGAGTGCAGCTCGCTGCACCGCGATCCATTCACAACGTCGAGCTGGTAGCGTGCTCTCGCCACCTCCATCCCGTGCTCAGCCTGTGTATCACACTCGGCTCCTTTGAGCCGCGAGTCCTTGAACAAGTCTGCAAGCGAGTTTTTGACTAACGCGACTGTCCGCGAGTACACAGCAAAAACATATTTTTTCATTCGAGCTCGGAATTTTATTTTCGGATGCAACAAATCCAAGTACGACTTTCATTCATATTCGGCCTTTTTTCTTTAGATAAACTATTTTTCGTACTTACTGCACGAATGAAGTACTCGAATTGATACTTGTTTTTATCAGGTTAATCTTTATTTTATTTTATTTTGAAAAATATACGAGCGATAACTCTCTTAATTGAATAATATTGAGAACCAATTGAGAATGTAACTATTTCGACATTTTAATAGAATCAGCTATATGAAAAAGATACTTTTTAAATTTCTGATGAGTTTAATAGAGAGCTACGACTCTACAACTCTATAACTTTTTGACTGAAAAGTATTACGTTAAGAAAATTCATCGGTATCTGAACAGTAATATACAATGAATCATTTCACGGGTCATTTCTGTAACTACCATATATGATAAAAAGAATAACTTGGAAAATATAGTGGATTCGTTCCAAAAGTAATCAAATTATTTATGATCGAATTACAGTGTAATAAATTATAGTGTACAATAATTTGTTATTAATAATTAAAGAAGATTAAAGAAGACATACGAGAAATAACTGGAATTCTTGACTACGTTGTACAAAATGATGGGCATACATGTCCAATACCAATGCACATTGGAAAAAATTCAATATGGAAATATAATATCCCATGTGTGACGCTGTAAAAAAAGATCACTCTTCTACCATGAATGAATCTAGTTTTCTTTTTGCCCATTTTCTTTGTAAAATTGTTTAGTTTTGATCCGAATGCTAACCAAAAAAGTAACAGCAAACACTGACCATTTATACAATAGTCGCAGTTAATTTAGTGACTAGATTTGAAACTATTTTTGAAAACGTATCGCAAAACTGCGAAAACGTATCGAATCCGAAGAGATTCTTTTTTTAACTTCATTCAAGTACAATTGATTTTGAGTGCAACACTTTTGAGAAATCATTTTTGCTGTGTAATCGGTTACGATGCGGTTTAATTTCCCTCATGCCTTGTCATTAGCTCTTACAAATCCCAAAATTGTTGAGAAGAACATTCCAAACGAAGGCTTATGCACGAAGATAAATAGTGCGAGCGATAATTTGGAAGTCACTCGTTGGACTAATCAAACGCGTAATAACGCGTATGTATCCACAAAGTGGCTGTGTTGTTGAGTGAAACTTGAGCTCGGTCACGAGTCGCAGGTCTAAATTGGTCGTGAGGATTTATTGAATCGTGGGGGATGTGGGGCACGGGGGGTTGGCGAGGCAGAAGTATATAAAAATCCAATGAGCCGAGAGGAAGTTTAATGAGGAGAAAAACAAGGAGCCCGTGGAATGCTGCAGCTCGTCCCACGCAGCGCTGCGGTGCGGCGGTGGCACGTAGGTTCTGCGCACACAGTTACTGGCGCTCGCTCGCGCTCGCTCGCGCACGCGCGGCGTGGAATGCGCCGGGCGTATATTTGAGTCCATTAGCATAGGTGCGTGCGTGCGTGCGTGCGTGCGCGCGGCCGAGGGAAAAGCAAAAGGAAAAGGGCAGGTGAAATCGGAGTTAATGGGCGCGAGCGGGATCGACGACACATACGCGGCCGCGCGCGAGCCACGAGACGATGACGGGGCAACAAAGCGCGAGAATGGAGTCGCGGCCTCTCGAGTGTTTGCCCAGCTCTCGAGTCGCTGCTGCTGCTGCTGCTGCCGCGGTAGTCGAGTGGCGCGCGAACCGCCTCGAGCTCGATGGGCCCCGAAGCTGCTGACGTTCTCGCCGCGCGTCGATTCGGCTCCCACAAGCTGCTCGGGCTCGAGCAGCCACCGAGTCCACCGTGAGCTTCGTTGCAACTGCACGCGGGGGAGCTCGCGTGAACAGAGGAGTAGGAGAGTTGTGTACTTGTCGGGGCGTACACGCGTTGGGTTAATGCGCGCGGATGGGATGTATATGTATGCGGTGCGTCCGTCTGATATGTCAGCGTGTGTCGGGGGGCCGGTGTCGGGGGCCGGTGTCGGGGGCCGGTGTCGGGGGCCGGTGGGCCGACGACTATGCGAACGCAAAGCGACGGCTCGGGTTACATCCTCATTATATATTATATATACCTGGCCGCTGCATCCGTGATCCGAGTGATTCGAGCCTCGCCGGAGAAACAGATAGTCTGACGTATATCCGAGAGACGAGGCGGCGCGGCGCGGCGGGCTCGCTTCCAATCGCGCGCTTCCGCGACGATTTTCACCCGAGCGGGCCAAATAGTTGCGGCGAGCTCGAGTCGGGGGCTGGACAATGGAAATTCCCAATGAAATCCACCCGGAGGAATGTAAAAAGAGTACGGACAGTGGGGGCGCTCGAGCTCTCGTCAAGCCGTGCACGGCACAAATCGAGTTTGACGGAGCGCGAACGAATCAGTTTGCCGTGTGGGAATGGATTATTCGTGGTCGCGCAAAGGGCCACGTTACACCGACCATGATTCCTCTCCCATGCCCACCGGCCCGAGCCCGTTGCATTTCCAGCTGCCCCACGTACGTCCTCGAATCGTATCGTCCTCGCCGCAACTGGTGCACAGGGATATATACGCGCGTTATATACATACAGCCGCTACGAACTGTCAAACTATAGCATGTGTTGGCGGTGTTGGTGTATCGGTGGCGGAGCGGGCCCCAAAAATGTCAGCCGTCAGTGCGCGCGCGTCAGCTGACGTGGCGTCGGCGGCGGTCGATCGCGTGTGATCGCGGCTGGGTTCCGGTGTGGCCGGCCGGCGCCGCCGCCGCCGCCGCCGCCGCCGCCTCGCCTCATTCGAATTTGGTCAATCGATACGTTATACTCTGGCTAACATTACGTGTCGCGGGCGGATATTGTGTGTCAATTTGTCCGCTCGTATTTGCGTATAGCTTAGAGCGAGAGGGATCGAGCCGGCGTGCTCAAGCGCGATCCTCCGGTGAATTACACCGCGAAAGTCGATTATTTCGCACGGACGGGCGCGAGCTCCTTCCTCTCCGGCCGGATTTCACTGGCGATCTGGAATGTACCTCTCCTCCCCAGCCACCTCCTCAGCTGCCAAAGCACCAGCACCTCTACAACACCACGTTATAATTCGCGCGTTTGCTTTTTTACCCCCGCCCAAAGAGCGTCCGACCATCCGATTGTTCTCTGCACGCTGCAGTTTATTGTAATGGAGAACTCGAGCCGAATGACGACGATGATGAGATCGCACTATGGCCGTCTCTCGTTAGGCCCGCTAGCACTTTTCAGCCGCGCGACCGCATACACTTTTTCCCGTCGTTTGTTTATTCGGAGAACGGGCATGGGCGCGCTTTGAGGAACGTGATAGATGCGGTTATGCAAATGAATTAACTTTTTGCGGGCCTCGCTATGCGAATTCCGGCGCGTCAGTGTGTATATCGCGCCGAGCAGAAAAGAACGAGCTGCTGCCGCTGCTGCCGCTGCCGCATCCTCTCTCGCGACGGCTCTCGATTAATTTAACAACAGCCACCGGCGCGATCCGCTCGCACAAAGACAACGAGTCACACACCGAGTCGCGCGGCCTCGTGGATGGCGCACACATATACATATACTTAATCTTTTTTCTTTTCTCTCTTTCGTATTATATTTATACACCTTAACGGGTCGGCTCGAGTCGTTTTGGAGCCACTTAATTAATCTTTATTGCTTGATTTATACCGGTAAAATAATCATTAGCGCGAACAATCTCGCGGGCGTTCGCGTTATATTGTCTATTAATAAACGCGCAACAAAGCGCGGGCGAGCAAAAGGAAGGAAGAGCATATCGGTTGGCTCGTCGTGCTTGCGTGCGGGGCCATAAAGCAAAAAACTGAAATGAAGAAAGGCCAGGAGAAACGGAGAGCCGGCCCGTGCTCTGCAGAAATTTTACAGCGAGATAAACGAGCTGCTTCGTCCCAAAGTTAATCAATTTGGCAAAAAGAGGTGTGCAATAAACGGCGGAAAGCGCGCCGCCAGCGCAGTATAAATCGCGAGCGCGCGCGAGCCGCCTTGGCCGGCCGAGAGCCGAGGCTGCAGCGCAGACACGGGCACGGGCGGCGCGGCGCGGCCGAGCAGGGGGGGACAGCGAGCGAGAGAAAAAAGGACCGCGAGCCGGTGTGTGTGTGTGCGCGCGCGCGCACGCGTGTGTATACGTACACGTATACGTATATAAGAAGCAGCGAGCCAAGCCGAGCCTTCCCACGTCAATACCTCGGGCGACAATAAAATCCAAACAGCCTGTCACGCTAAATCAAAAACACTATTCGTCAAGCGTGTTTCCAGCCTGCTTATCGTGTTATATACCCTTTTGAAGAAGAGCTGAAAAAGAGCGGAGAGCCGAGAGTCGGCCACGCGGAAAAAGCAACAACGGCCTCTGATCGCGCGCGAGAAAGCGAGAGCTGCACGGCCGACCATGAAATCCGACACGATACCCGCCGCGCGCGCGCGCACCCATATATCCCCCTCCGTGATTTTGCTATTTTTAAACGACCCCCCCCACCCCACCCCACCCCACCTCTGACACCTAATTACCAAGCGGCAATTTTGATTCAATTGGCGTTTCTCCTTGCACCTGTTGTTTTTGTCACAGAAATAAATCGTCGCGGGGTGGGCGCAAACGTAAGTTTGGGGAAACGGAGGAGCGGCCGAGCCGGGGCGAAAATGGAGAAATCCGATCGGATGAACGAGAAGGTGGCTTCGATGATGCGTGAATCTGGAGCGGGGCGCGCGAGGAACACACAAAAGTGTCATTAGCGGGAAGATATGCGAGCGGAGGGATCGGATACTTATCGGGCCGACGGGGCTTTCCCGGCAGCTAATACATTTTGGTTGTTTTGTCGGGCTGCAGAGAAAAGGCTGCCGATCGGCCGGGGTTTTCCCCGAGTGTGTACAGGACCTGGGATGGGATCGGCGCGATAAGGGCAGCTCGCGCGGCTGCAGGCGGCAAGTGCAGCGCACGCGCGCGCCATCGTCCGGCCGAGCTCAAGCCATGGCCAGCCAGCCAGCCAGCCAGCCAGCCAGCCAGCCAGCGCTCGTTCCGGTTTAAAGCGCGCTCGGGACGAGCGAGGCAGATGGAGGCCCGGATAAAAGAGAAGAAAAGAGCTGGCGAGGCTGCTGCAGCCTGCCAGTAGGATATCGTCTTCCAAATCGCGGTCAGGATCAAGGATCGGGTTATTAGGATCGAAATGAATGTAAATCCCCTTAACACGATCCCCGGGCAAAACACGGCTACTCGAGCGCCCGCCCAAACTGCCCAGATTAGATACCGAGCTGTGCGCGCAATTCATTCACCTGCAGCCCCCCCGCACACCAGCCCCCACCAGCCCCCACCAGCCCCCCGAGATCCGCCCGAGATACACGAGGGCAACTCTCGCACCGCGACTGCCCCGATAACGAGCTCGAGCCCCTCCCTCACCCCTTACTCACTCCTCGCGGCTCCGGCTGCAGCCCCGGCTCCACTTTGTCAAGGTGAATCGGCCCACGGTCAATTGTATACATGCAGTATAAAGCCAGCTCGGCGTCGGTTTCGCGAGCAGGTACAGCCGTTCTCGTGTAACGCGTTAAACGCGCGCGACCAATTACACGGGCGCACGAGCACCGCGACAGCCCGTACTCGCGAGCCGTGTTTCCTCCGCGTCCCGCGCCAAACGAGCTGCGTCGACATCGCTGTGTACACGAGCGCCGTGCCTAATTAAGTCGTTCGCGCATTAACCAGCTCGGGCCGTCACTCGAGAGAGAGAGAGAGAGAGAGAGAGAGAACGATCAGCCCCGGCAGCGCCGATCTCGTTTTCACCTCGCCGCGGCAGCTCGAGCGTTACCAAACGACCCAACCGCGATACAATGAGTTTCGCGGGGCAAAATGAATTTACAAGAGTGAATGGGCCACGTGCAGGCAAGTTGGGCAACGTGTCTATCCCACAAATGCGCCCCGGCCGATGCCATCTTCGTTCGAGCTGCGATTACCGCGAAATTACACCATACGAAACTAGTCTAATTTGCCCCGTGGCGTTATTACGTCTCGCGGAGAGTCGCAATAAGAGCATCCCAGATAGAGAGAGAGAGAGAGAGAGAGAGAGAGAGCGAGCGGCCAGTTGAGCGACTCGAGTTGCGATATACATATCCATTAGCTCAACAAATTACTCGGGGCGCTTTGGCGCGGATTGGCGCGAAAGCATCTCGAGGTGGCGCGCGGGGAAAACACCGCGGATCGAGCCATCCGATTACACACGCGATACGCGCGCGGCGCGGGCAACGCGTGTAATTGGCGCCGGCGCCCCGGCCGCGGGGACCCACTCGCTCACGATAATTAATTGTGCGCTCGCGCGAGAGACCGTGTAATCGCGCCCCGACGCGTTTGTACCAATTGCGCCTCTCGTACGCGCCCGACCGACGCACGCCAATACGTTTATTTGTCCCACAGCTCGCGCGTCAACGCGCGCCGCCCCATTAATCTTGTCCCTGCCGCGCGCGCGCGCGCGCTCCCGATCCCGCGTCTTTCCCATAATCGATATTGACATTATTTTGCCGCTTCCAATTAGAAAGTCGCGTTCAACATCCGTTCGATCCTCGCGAGACTCCAGCCGGCTCAGCTCGTTTTATCAAGTACGTCTTGATTCGAAATTAACCAATTTAAACGACTCGCTTTTATCATTTTTGACGCGACTAAAGTGAATAATCTACGATTGCGAACTTATTCAATCAATCCCTTTCACCTTCCCATCCATTTTGCAAAATCTTATACCAGTAATCGATACTATTTCAATTAGTCTTTGAAATTTGTATGCCTCGTAAATCTGTCGAGTAACGATTCTCGTTGTAAGTTTCACTGTGCAAATGTTATTTTATTTACGTACTTCTCATTTGTTAATTACACAAGTCGATTACACAGATGGATTAGTGCGAATAAAGTGCCAACTCTTGCCCCATCTTATAGTCTCTCTTTATATCCTTCGATCCGTTACATCATTAAGTTGTACGTCTCGCACGTTAATTGCCATCGTTATGCAAGGTGATTCGAATTAAGAATGTTTGTTTATTAAATCAACTTGCATGGTACGATTGCATCTCGATTCGTATAGCATACGCGTCTGTATATCCATATTTTTTTTTTTTTTTTTTTTTTAACTTGACAGAATTATCCTCGTGCAAACCATTATAAATTTATGTGTTTGCACGAGGATATATTTGATTGATAAAAACTATACTGAGAGAGAACAAACGACTAGTCTTCAATCGAAATAGGCCAAGAAAGTGGAATGTGACGTGAAATACAAATGGTACAATAGCGCGTCTCGGGTATAAAAATATACCCCATACAGAGGATGATTTTTTACGGAAGTGATTGGGAGGGGGGGCATATGAAAGTTATGTCGCAAATGGGAAAATGAAAAGACGTCACAATCCTCAACATGTGTTATTATGCATTTTATCATGTATGTAGATCACGACTTGTTATTACCGGAATGTCTCAAGCCATGTACTAAACATATCAAATTAGTATAGTTACCGGCATAGTTACGTCTGCGGAAAATTTGTAGATTGGTGTTATTAAAGTAATTAGATGTTTTCCTTTCTCTTACTTGGCTCGTGTCTCACCAGTAAATAACAGTATTGAACGTTTTATCACTTGGGCGGCAGTAATTGCACCAATATCATTCACATTCGAAATGAGTCTCTTACATTAAAGCATAACGTAATTATGAAAGCCACTTGGATTTAGATCGTCTGATGTATAATTATACTTGGGGCAAATGATTGAACGTGCAACGAATGAGCTACGGCTGTTGGAAGTCTGCGTTTGAGCTTATAAACAGTATAGTAAATGAAGAATGTAAAATTTTTCTGTCAATAAACCTGAATCACTCGAATGTGGGTCTTGATTATCACAGCTTATTACCTAAAATCCGTAAAAGCTCACGAAATCAACTTTACAGGAGAAATACTTACTGGGTGAGTGGTTGCACAACCTTTGGGTCTCATCAATCGCACGATGAATCTTTGTGAGATGGTTCTTGGGTATAGCTTACTAATGTTCCGATTTCTCGCTGAGATATTCTGTCAATTTATACGTGATTTTATGTGAATTCACAGTATATTTATAAAAATGGCAATTCTCGTACTTACGTACATACGAGAATTCATGCTACAAATCAAGGATGATTTGGTTTGGTTGAAGATGAAGCAGAATATCCCAATAACCGTCTGACAAAGTTTGATCTTGCTCGAGTGGTGGGACCGGGATGTTGTGCTGCCACTTGCAGCTAGTAAGTTATAGTGAATCTAGAACATTGAGCCCCCCGTGGGGTGAATCGCAGTGTCGTGTAGTGTGAATTTTCGGCTAACAAGCTCAATAGGACGGAGGTTGGGGTGGAGCGTGCAAGTTCAAAGCGGTGCAGAAACAAAAGGTGCGGGTAGATCAGAGGAGAGTGAGGCTGGTGGCGGCGGCAGCGGGGCAATGGGAAAGGAGCGGAAGCACGAGCTGGACCGCAAGGGACAGAGCCCGAATGTAAATAGAGCCGCGATAAGCGAGCTGGTCTCTCGGAAAAGAAGAAAGCGAGCTGGAGAGTCGGGCAATAAGAAAAAGTGGCAGAAGCGCGGCGAGAATGAAGGAGCTGCAGCAGCTTCCCTCCGAAACAAGCGTCGCGCTCGGGCAAAGTGTTTAAGCGCGTTATCTGCGTCGGGGGCGCGCGGCTAAGTGTTGCTCCACGTTAGTTGCCGTGTGGGCTCGCGCGCGCGAACGCGACGCGCCGCAGACAAACAGGTGGGACACACACACACACACACACACACACACACACACACACACACACACACACGTAGGGTTAAGCTATAAGTAGCCGCTTATCTGGGGACAGCATCGCCGCCCGCCTGCGCCTGCTCTTCCAGGCTCCGTCCGCGCGCCAAACAGCCTTCGATATCCCCTCCCGCGGCCAGTCGCTTTTCACCTCCTATCATATATACCTGGTAGCCGCGCACCTATAGGATGTATACCCAACCCGGCCGAATTCCGGCCGAAGCAGTTTATGGCCAATGAGTATGTGCAAAGAGGCGTTTGAGAAAAATGTTCGGTGTTATCCGGTGGCGCGAGCGAGCGCGCGCGCGCGCGCCAGCGCCTAGCCGCGTGATTTGTTGTGTCGAATCGTAAAGGTGGGCCCGAAAACTTCATTATGTCACTCAAACAGTGGGGATCGCGTTTCGTGTATGCTCGGTGCTTGGGGCGAAAATTTATTGCCCTTGGAAGTCGCCGACAAAGTGGAGGCAAGCCTCGGCGGCGGACGCGCATCGGGCAGCTATTGTGCCGGGGAAAAAAGCACCAGTCATTAACGGAAACTCGACTTCTCGAGAAACCCAATATCCAAATATTTGACGCCCACCGGTAAACAGTGCAAGCCTTCCTTTTCACGAGAAATAGAAAAGCCCGGAGTGTTCTCGCACACAATTAACAGGCCGTCCCAAGTAAATTTGCCGAGCAACAAAATACGGGAAATCGCCTTTGGGCTCTCTTTTTCCCCGGCGCAACACTCTCTCTCCCTCTCAAAAGCAACAAAAGCCAAACCGACCGTTGACATTTGCATGGAGCCGAGAAGAGAACGCGCTGCTCGATTCCCAGGCGCCGCGATTGATCAAACCGAGCGCCTGCAACAAACTCTGCGTCGGCATTGATATACTTGCGACGCGTTTTAGAGTCGGGGACCGAGAGATGAGTTACAGAGGGCGAGTGGACACGAGTGGACACGAGCGCGGCCGTGTCGTGAGCGCGTGAATTATAGACGCGCGAGCACAGCATAGCGCGCTCGGGGCGTGTATTTTTCCGCGCGCATAACAGGAGGAGAAACACTGCGCGGGCATGAGCGAATGCAAACGCAGGCTCACACGCGAGAGGAGAGGCAGCCGGAGGAAAGGGAAGAGAAGCAAAATTGCTCGGGCCGCGGCAGAGTCGATGTCCCGAGGCTGTTTCCGCGTGTGCGGCGTGACTCACCGCACCCGCAACAATTCCCTCAAATCAAAGCTCGGCCGATCGTCCCGCGGCTTATCCGACTGCAGCTCGTGCATGTAACGGTAAAGCCGTTGTCGCGCGCGGCTTCACCTGCCCCGACAGCTCGGGCATATCGGGTTATCCTCGAGTCAACTGGCTCGAGAGCCGCGCAGCAGCTCGGATTCGGCCGTACGGCCAATCTGCCGCGCGGAGAAAGCCGAGCGATGGAGGAATTTCGCAGCCGACGGCGCAGTCGACGGGGAACATTGGCGAGAGGCGTGCAGGGCAAGCGAGCCGGGCGTTTTCCCGAAGGCATAAAAAACTAATACGCGCGCGCGCGGCAGTTTGGTGCCGGTCCGAGAGCTGAGCCGGTATCGCGCCCCGACAGTTTAGCCCGGCACAAAACCAAGGTGTCCGACAGCCTAGTATCCTCTGAATGGGCTCGAGTCGAGCTCCGGCTGCTGCAGTCAAAGCTCAAACGAATAGACGAGTGTGTGTGTGTGTGTGTGTGTGTGTGTGTGTGTGTGTGCAGCGAGAGCCGAAAATATTTGTGCGCGCGAGTCGATTAGTCGCGGCCGTCTGTGTGCGCTGGGTTGGTTGGACGGGCGCGCAGCGGGCGCAGCGCTGGGGGACAGGCCGCATTAGCCCCCCGGGAAAGCGGCCGTGGGCCGCCGCTGCGCAGCGGCTCCTCTGATTTTTTCCCTCGGCTTTGTCTTCTCGTCTGCGTCCAGGGGCGCGAGCGTCGTCGAGTAGCGCTTTTCCAAAACCGAAAAAACAGCTCCCGACTGCTCCCGCGAGCTGATTTACGGCCCGGCCCCCGCTCCTTTCGCAACGACACTTCTCCCTGCTCTGCACGCAAACTGCCGCGACTCGCGCTGAAAGGATGATCTATGCGTATACCTACACGTGTGTGTGTATACATGACCTTCGCTATATTTATTATGCGCGCGCGCAGTCTCGGCGACACAATGTTCGTAGCGCTGAATGAAGCCGCTCGAGTGGTCCTCCGCAGCCTATATAGGCCCGCGCGCACCGTATCTAATCTCCGCGATACACATGCAGTTAGTCGGGTTTTTCCCTGCTCCCCAACTGCCGGTGCCCGGCTCTAATTGGCTTTCCAACCGGAAACCGATAGCCATATCTCCGACAAATTCACACCTCACACTTTGGCTTTAATCGGCTCGTTTGCGCGCGGCGCTCGCGTGAAATCGAACAAGCACCACCAGCTAGCTCTCGTCCCGAGTCGGCCCGAGTTTTAATTAATCCGAATTATCCGTTTGCCAACTTTTATCTGAATCGAATGGCCGTCCGGCGATCGAGTGACTCGCTGCACCACATCTCAGGTGAACGAGTTTCGATCGATATAACATGAAATCAATTTATATTAATCATCAGCTTCTATTGATTCGTTTGGCCCGAAGGTCATTCTGCAGAATGCAGATGGGACACGTTCCACCTCAAGTGGGCACAGTCAAAATTTTGTTTGTAATTCTGTTTGGACAAATCAATGATATCCATCACCAGAACACTCAACATTTTTTTCAGATTTTTATGTGCATGTATGGGAAAGTTAGTACATGAACTCAAAACATGAATTTTTCAAAATTTGACCTTTTTTCAATTTGGAGAGCCCAAATAATCTTGTATACATGTGAAAATGAAAAAAAATGATGAGGACAAAAGTTATGCTAAACAGTACAAATATTATGAAAAAAAATTGTTTGACACTACAATCTCTCCATCCTGATTGGCTACTCTATCAATTAAACATGTTTGCAGAATTGCAAACGCAACTTTGACTGTGCCCACCTGACGTGGAACGTCCCAAGTGTAATGTCGGAAATGGGAGAATTAAAAAAATCCAGATATAGAGTAGCTGAGGTGATTTGGCAGTGACTGGAGCATGTATTGATAAGGCGTAGAGTGGCATAGTTGGTTGGTGCAGTAAATTATCTCCGGGCAAAAAGAGTGAAAAGGGAAAAAAGTTGTTTGCAGTGGTCCGGGCTATAAATAAGGCCGAGGAAGCAATTAAGCGCGAGAATGTAACGTACATTGGTGTGCACTCGCTTAGACTGGAGCATGGATGAATGGTGAGTGAGTTTGCGATAGGGCAATAAATCGGTGCACATCAGCCGATCGTAAAACGCCCGGACAAAAGTGGCGCGTGAGATGTGCGCAAGGGGTTGTAAAAGCCGAGGGATAAAAAAAGAGTATAGGGAGGAAGGCAGAGGGGTGCGCGGCAGGAACAATGTCGGGCTCGCGAGAAGTGCAGCTCTCAGTGTGACTCGGGGCGGTTCCGGGGAGCGCGGCACTGCAGACACGAGAGCCTGGTGGAAGCGCGGCCTTCGGCAGCGCGAGCTTGTTGGGCCAACATCAGCTGCGTGGCGGATTTTTGATTTAGCGCGTGGGGCGCGAGCAGCGGGCGGCAGCTGGGACACAATGGCCGACGGAAGCTGGCAGAGGGCCTTCCGGGGAGCGCGGCACAATGGGGGCGAGTGGCTTGGCGAATGGGCCGACGACAGCTCCCGGCCGGGGTGGTCGCGGCGCGCTCCGACTTTGAGACGACCGCCTGTCACAACTGCAGCGCGGCGGTGGCGGCGGCCCGGACACTGGTTGTTGCTGGCCGGGCCCGCGTGGCCCGTGGCGCCACGGGCCCATTGTCGCCCGGCCGTTTAATCTTCGCCGCGCGGACGTGTGTTCGGCTGGGCGGCTCCCAGCCAGTGCGCGGCCGCGGCCTTCACGCCGATCGGACGAGCAGATCGCCCGGCCGCACCCCGACACAATGCTGCGGGCCCAATTTCACAGCAGCTAGCTGTGCCGCGCGCGGCTTATTTATGGCGCGTTTAGCGCGCGCACACACACGGCACTTTCTCATCTCGGCTGACTCTGGAATTTCAACCTCTCCCGCCCCGACGCGCGCCGATTTTTCCCTTTTTACCGGGATCTCCGCCGGGCCACTTTTACTGCACTTTTCTGCCCTTGCCAGCTGCCTGATCAGCCACGCGCGCCCATTTGCAAAATCTTTACCGCGAATAAAACTTTCTCTCCCGCTCTTTCTCGCTCGCTCGCTTGCTTGCCGAGCCAACCGGGGGAGAACGTAATTCTTCAGCTCGCTCGGCCAAAAGAAACCATAATTCGATCGATAGGATCGATCCCGTATCGCCCCCCACCGAGGTGTTGATAATTCGCTCGAGCATTGTTTTGGCTTTAATGCTCAGTAACTACCTCCACGTCACGAGTTTCACAGCCATAAAATACGTGATTCATTCCTTCCTTTCAGCTCGCCGTTTTTTCCTTATTCCCTCTCTCATTTACTCTGCTATAAACATCCGCGTTTATTTTCTCCGATTTGCTCTTGATTGAATTCATTCGCGATTGCGCGCGCGCGCCCACCTTTCCCAAGCTAAATCTTTTCCCATTAATATTTCGCTGAGTAATATTTGTCCCGTCAACACAGATACACGAAATTATGAAAATCTTCTCGCGCGTCAGCTGACCGTCGTCGAAAACGTTTCGTAATTGAGTGTATATACGACTTTGTGGTAAATTTACTCGAAGACGATAAACCGCCGCGGAGATATTTGTTTTTCTCAAAGCTTTACACGCAAATTTTGTCCGAGAAATCACTTTGAATCGATGTTTCGAGCACCTCGAGGTGATTTCAAACGAAACGGCCAAGTCACGGTTTGCTGTACTTTCGTCCCATGCGGGATTTCAACTGCGTGTGATATATTCCGAGAACGAGCTATGAAAAAAATCAATGAAAAAAACGGGCGGGCGGAAGAAAAATCAGCCGAAATACAAGCGAACATGTAAATGAGCTATTGATTAACGTGGCTGGAGAAGCCATAAAGTAAACGGTGTTGGGTGTAGTATTCGGAGTGGCAGGTGGTGACGCGCGATAAACGAATTTCCCGATATGCGGGGAAACTTTTCTCGGGAGCGGCGGCGTCGGCGGCGGCGCAGACGTGTGTCGGGCGGGTTTGTCGGGCTCGTTAACGCCTCTCGCGGGACAGCTCGTGCCAGCACGGCTGCAGCAGCGCTCGAGCATCCTCGCTCATATAGGTATACCTATACGCTGCACAAACAGCGCGGCGGAGAGAGCCGGGGCCTCGGGTCTCTCTCTCTCTCTCTCTCTCTCTCTCTCTCTCTCTCTCTCGGGCGGTGTGGAGCCCGTGTATTTACCATAATGCCGGGCGCGAGCGCAGGCGCGACATGTGTACAACAAGCGTTGTGTTACAGCCACGCCAGCCGTTGACCACGAGAAAGGCTTAAGCCCCGAGCTGTTGCGTAAGTCCCGCGCGTAAATCACGGTGGAAACTCGTACGATTCTCTCTCTCTCTCTCTCTCTCTCTCTCTCTCTCTATCTGTCGCTATCATAACTAATGCCTCATCTCTCCCTGTTTTCAAAAAACTATTATTTCTTCACCTCCTTGCTTGCGACCGTGGGGAGAGCTTGCACTGTTCTTAAATCTTAAATCATTAAATCAATAGTTCACTTCTTTTAAATCATTATGCCCTGTGTTTTTTGTTTTTTTTTTTCTCTATGCCTCATTTTACTCGAACTAATGCCAACCAGACTCTTACTCTTAAGTTAGATATAAGTAATTATATGTACTACTGATTATATTGTACAACACAATGTACAGGAAATAAACCAATCTAATCTAATCTAATCTAATCTCTCTCTCTCTCTCTCTCTCTCTCTCTCTCTTTCTCTGCGGCGCGTTATTTTTTATTCCCCAGCCGTAAGCCGAAAGCTCGAGGACGTGTTGTTGTCGCGGGATTACCCAGTGTACCCGCGCCGTTTTTTCCCCTCCCAACCCCCCGCCTACCAAGCCAACCTAAGAGTTTTTCGCTGTTCCGTTGGAACGAGCCAACTTTTATCTGCGCTTTTTATTTACCCTGTCGCCCCGTGCAGTTGTCATGTATGTATGCAGTTGCTGAACCGCCACGACTCGATTTGTGTGAATTTTCAGTTTGGAGCGCGATCAAACACATGGGAAACGAAACAAAAGTATTACGTTCAAGCTGGGTTGTGCAAGTGCGTGAATCAACGTGGATATGTGCGCTTTGATTTAGATCGAATAGCAGAACTCATTTACACGATTATTCATCGCGACAGCTCGTAATTATACATGCAGTGTTGATGTAGTTTGGATGATTGTCGTAGGCGCGATCTCGAGCCAATATACTAACGATAAATTGTATGGAGGATACGCGAGGATGTGTCGTAGTTTTGAAAAGGATATTGTCGCGCGCGCGGGCGCGAGAGCGAGCGGTAAAAGCACAGCTGGATAGTTAACGCGTGATATAGCGCGGAGAAAGCGTGAGGTCGGGAGAGGATATGAGTGACACGGGCCGGGGGAAGGAGCGAAGCGTGTTGACGCTTCTGGATAAAATGAGGAAAAAAACGCAGTGGATCGGATCAAAGGAGTGGAGCGCGCCAAGCGGAGAAGTGGCACTATCCAATATGATTAATCTGAAGCAAACGAGTTTACGATATTTATTATTAAATTTCCATGCGCGGACACTTATAACGCGAGCGAGCGAGCCGTATACTCATCAATCATATACCCCCGAATAATACCCGGCAGAGCGTCAAAGCGCGCGCGCGCGCGCGTCCGCGAACGACGAGAGACTCGCAAGCAGAGCCGGAGAGGGAGATCGGGAGGAACAGAGAGCTTGTGTACAGGGAAAGTCACTTAACGCGGCGTGCACACATGTGCGCCCGCGGGATTGACTTTAATCGAGATTACCGCGAGATATCAGCACAATTCCACGGCTCGATCGCGCGCGGCCCAAATTTCCTTATACGCATATAGGCCGGGCACATTGGCCCCACACGACAATCCTGTGTCATAATAACGTGTTCGCCAACGAGACAACGCGCAATTTCGCTAATAGCTGTGCGCCCCGGCCGGATATACCGCGCTCGAGCCTCATTATTAACCCGGCCACGCGTGTCCCGCTAATACGACGTTAATTCGTGCGATTACTGTTGCTTTTAACTGCCCGGCTAATTCATCACACCATCAAACGTATAATATATCCGAGATTGCGCAAAAGAGTGGCGGTCGATAAGACAAGTTGGGTTTGTGCGTGTGTGCGTGTGTGCGTGTGTGTGTGTGTGTGTGTGTGTGTGTGTAACGTATGAATAACGTATGAGCGAGGCTGGAAGAGAGAGCAGCTTTTTGCAGGGACACTGGTTCGTTCAATTTGTAGAAATAGAAGCAGAATCGAGGTATAGGTATAGGATGGTGGATCAGCAGCCCAGGAGCGTTTAATTCCTGGCAAGCAATCATGGCCGATCACATTTCCAGTTATAATGGAAGTTTTCGCGTGAGCGTGCACGTATGTCCGTATGGCCGCGAGAGTCCTTCTAAATGGCGCAAGGGAGGCGGCGAGGGGGCGACGCACGACCGTCAGAAGAAAACGGCATTATAGCGCGCGCGCGCGCGACTCGACAAGAAGTTAAATTAATTACCGCGAGCCGATGGTGGGAACGCACAAGCGCCTCCGTGCGGAATGGCACCGGTATATCCACCTGACATTCCCATACGCCGATCCTCGCGACCACCACCTCATTCTTTCCTCTTTTGATTCCTTCCTGTGCGCCTCCTTTTTCTCGCCCAGTTTCTCCGTAAAATCGGATGAGCAGCAGCTCGAGCAACACATTTCCCCCCGACTGCAGCCCCGCTCAATTGTTTCCATCCATCGTCAGTTGGACATTGTAGCCGCTTTGAATCAACAATCGACTGTTTGTGATCGTCGGAGCTTGCAATATAGACGTTACAATGCGCGCGCAGCATTAGCTGATATGCTGATTTGTGGGCTGGAGCACTGCGGGGCAGCAGCGGCCAGGCATAATGAACTTATAATTTATTGTAATACAGGCCGGTCGGTGCATGCATTCGATCCCCGGCAGATACATACCTCACTCTGCGCGGATAGTTGTGTGTTGGGAGGGAGGGAGGGAGGGCGCGCGCGAGCCGTGACGCGCTGCGCGGGGACCGCCCGAGCGGGCTTTCTCTCTGTCTCGCTCTCAAATTAGCCGGATAAATAAGCGCGCAGGGGTTTTTTGGGCCGGCTCCGCTGGCAGGGTCGCCGCGGCTGCCGCTGGTGGCACTGGGCATGTTGGCCTGTCGTCGCGCCCGAGGAATTCCAGTCGCGCTCGTCGTTCGTTAACGCGCGCCCGTCTAAAAAGCGGCGGCGGCGGCGCGCGCGGCTCGTCGCGTGACAAGTCTCCTCCTCCCGCCGCGGCCGCCGCAGCTCGGGGGCTTTTTTGCTTGCCGAGCTCCGCGGTTGCTCGTGTTTTTTCACCGGGCCCCCTCGAGAGGGAGGGACACAGAGAGAGAGAGAGAGAGAGCCTCCACGCGCTCGTTTATTTTGTCTCTTTGATAATTGGCGGCGCAAGCTCGAGCCCCGCGCGCAGAATTTTTAAACGCCCCGTGACCGGCCGGCTCTTTCGGAACTGGTGCGAGCGAGCGCGAGCGCACGTCATGTCGAGAGCCGCGAGACCAGCCGGGCGCTACCTTTTTGCCCGGCTCCGCGCGAGCTCCCGCATTTTTTCACCTGCCTGATTTATCGCCGCTCCGATTCGACACTGCTCCCTTTCTCTCCCTACCTCCCTCTCTCCTCTCCTCCTATTCTCCTCCAATTCTCCTCCAATTCTCCTCCGATCGCTAATCCGTGATTTTGCGCTTTCCGAGAATAGATCCGGCTCAAAGTACCATCTACCCACGGCGAGTCCGCGCTCGGCGAATCCAAGCTGGCGCGCGCCCATCCAAGAGCGGCACCGATTTCACCTCGTCGGCGCACGAGCGCTGTCCAAACATCGACGAGTCGAGCTCGCGCGCGCGCGCGAGATGATCTGTTTTGTCAGGCGAGAGCTCATCAACGGGGCCAAAACACACACAAATCGCTGGGTGTCGTTCCCCGAAAAGCCGCCGCCGCCATGCCCGCGCTTCCACGGCTAATATCCGTACAGCGAGGGGCGAGCGGCCGCGATCAGGTGTTGGCCGAGCGGCACAGATGCGGCGCAAGGGGCTGGCTCGATGCCTCAAAAAGCCCCGCGAGCGTTGCCGCCCCGTTAATTAGCCGCTCTCCCAAATAACCCAACTCGACCGACCCGGACGCGCAACTCACCTCTCGCAGCTATCCGCGCGCGCGCGCGAGCCTATGAATAGCCGCTAGACACTCGCGCGCGCGCGCGCTGGCCCAATTTCCTTTTACCCCCGATAAACCTATATCTACGTCCCGCGGCTCTTTTCATTTTACACATCGAGAAAATAAATAGCGGCAAATAATTCACACGAGACCCGGTCGACACGTAGAATATGCAAGCTGTACAGTACGCGCGCACACGAGCTGAATGAAAACTACAAGCGGGACAGACCGGTTGATGCAAAAAGTACGCATGTGTGCAAACAAAGGATAAAAAGAGAAAAAAACAGTGCCTAGGAGAGGAGAACAGAAGTGGGAGAGATCCAAGGGAGCCAGATGAAAAAGAAGAAGCGTACGTGTGTGTGTGTGTGTGTGTGTGTGTGTATAGGTGAAGCGCCGGGGTCTCTGATGAACCAAACTGTTCTCGCTCGCTCTCTCTCTCTCTCTCTCTCTCTCTCTCTCTCTCTCCGATTCTCTCTCACGAGCTGTCTGTTACTCGACACTTTATGCGGAGATAATGATACGGCCAGGCGGACAAAAAGTTTTGATGGAAATTAACGAGATCGAGGAGGCCGGATCGCTGCTCTCGCTCGCGCGAGCACCGGCCCAATCGAATTCCCCCGGCCGTGTCCCGCCGTCCTCGTCCTCGTCCTCGCCGTCACGCGCTCCACACACATGCAAGCAAACCCAGCTGGATTCGATTTCTCAACTGTCCCAAGCTGACTTTTCGACTGGCCGCGGTTTTTCGATCGGGTTTCACTTTGTTAGCGCTAGCTCTTCTTCATAATTCCCACCAGCCCCCAACGTTATTCCTTTATTTATTTCCAATATCCTGCGGTCCCCGCGACTCACGGGATCCCCGAGCGCGCGTCCACTCGCGCCAGACGTTCGACGCGGAAATTCGAGGAAATGCCCGTGAAGCGCATAACTCACGGAAATCCCGAAGATCCTCCGGCGGCCGCGGATGAATGGAGCAGTCGACTCGATGAGATAAAATTACCGGCTCATTCAGGCTGCAGCGCGGCCGCGCTCTGAGGGCGACAAAGTATCCGCGCGACACAATGCGCTTGACGAGCCGCAGTCAAATCAACGTACGATCGCTGTTCGGTCGAGCGTGAACATCACACGGTGTATAAATAAGAATGAGGATGTTTTGGGCCGAGTAGTATAGAGGGACTGCAGCTGAAAAGACGAGCGGCCCTGTGTGTAGACTCGATACTACGAGGGGAAAGCCGCACGAGTCACGCGGAGGGCGGGTTTTCACACGCGTCGGCGTCGGTGGCGCGCGCGAGCCCATAAATATCCTTAAGGATGTTTGGGCTCGGGCCACGGGCACATATCTCCGGGCCGGATCGTCCGCCGTAGAAACAAGAGCGAGCTGAAGGGCCCGTGTCGCGCGCGCCCGTCCTCCCGAGCCCGCCGGGGAGCCATTGTCCGGCTCGCGCGCCCGCGCCACCATATACCAGCTGTATGTGGAAATTAATCGAACCTCACCGAGCCACACACACGCACCACTGTACCACAGCCCGCTCTAATTACCGATCGTCCATCTAACCTATGCTACACGCGTTCGTATTTTATCCGAGTAGCATCGAGCTGCTGCAGCTCGCGCGCGATTACATTATACATGCTCTCCACCCGTGCAGATTACCACTGCACCCCAATCTCCATATTCCCGCGCATCTACATACATACATTATTATAAATATATTTGTCGGGTTGGAAATTCAAGTATTTTCCCTCGGAAATTATCTGACGATAAACACATATTACGTCCGATTAGCGGATAGTGCAGCGCGCGCGCTCGAGGGAAAGTGTATGTGTACTGAACATGTGGCTTTCGGTGAAATTGCCTGGAGAGAACCTTATGGGTATAAACTCGAGGATTTTGATTTTTCCGCATTGGACAAAGTATATAAGCGATGATCTGTGTACACATATAATAAGGCGCGCTCGAGCACGCGGCTGAATCAGTGTGAATCAACACTCACTGTGGGATTTGAGAGATAAGGCGTTAGATTAACGGTGCTTGGTTAATGGCCGCGCGCGCGCGCGGCATATGCTCGTGTACGGCGGCGCGAGGACGGGCAATTGATTTAATGAGAGGCCGCCACGGACACTGGCCGAATAATCCACCGCGGCGCGTAATTTCTTGTTTTCACGCATAATTCGTGCTATTAACTCGGCAACCGAGCACACTGTTCAATTTTAATTTGTATACATATAAAAACTCTGCGAGTTAAGGCTAACTGATTTAAGACGACGTGGCCGGGATTTATGCACGAGGAGGTAATTAACCAACTTGTCCGGGCGCGAGCGTCACAAATTCCAACGATGAAAAATCTTCGGGAGCTCGCGCGCGCCTGCGCAAACGAAAGTGCGCCGCGAGCTGTACTCGAATGTGATTCGCGTATAGGATATATTGTTGTTGTCGTAACGATGCGGCCAGATCGATAGGTCGGATATGAATATTGAGATGGATGGGGGGCTAGCTGCAAGATGACAGGTACATGATTTAAAAAAGCAAAAGTGGCCGGAGATAAAAATCAGGGCAAGCCCGTCGAACAAATTGAATTCCCGATGTTAAAAGCGCCGGGGAAATTTCCATACTAATAATGCGCTCGCGCTCGCGCCTGCGAGATGTATAGCTTGTGTGTTTAGAAGATATATGTCGTACGTGTGTGTGTGTGTGTATAGGGATACACGTCGGCGCGTCGCGGCCGCCCGTTGATCAACCCTTTCGGCCGGCTCGAGTTCGGAGACGCGCTGCATGTATATGTATACATATACACGAGCTGCTGATGATTGTACTCTGTTCCACATATCGTATGCGGAGAGAAAGAGTGAGGTAGAGATTTAGAAAGAGAGAAAGAGCTACATGCGCGGATAGATAGTCGTTGGGCGGGGAAGTCGAGGCAGACACAGCGAGCTACACATGTATGTATATATGTGCTGGGTGCAGTGAGACGACAATGGTGTTATTATATTGGCGGACGTGGCTGGGCAAATAGCCGCGCGCGACTGGCGAACGCCCCGCGGGCCCCGTCACAATAGTCGAGCGCCGCCGCCGCCGCCGCCGCCGCGCCGGCTATGAATTATGCAATTATTTATTTAGCTGCCGTGCGGCCGTGTGCGCGTGTAGCACATTGTAAGCGCAGCGATATGCCGCTCGCCCGGCCGGCCGCCCGCGCTGACTCATATCGTCGCTCGGCCGAGCTCGAGCTGCAGCCCGCGCGCGCAACCAGCCTTGATTCATTGTGCCCGCTCAGGCTACGAATAACTCGTGTATGCACGTGTATACATACGCACAGCTGACCCACAACGGGCCGACTCGGGGGAGTCGCGATCGCCTCGAGCCCCGCACGCGCAATTTGTCCCCTTGACATATTGCTCAAGGGGCCACCAATATACGCGCAGCTCGCTCAACTCATCCCGCCCAACTCTTTTTCCTTCCTTTTTCCCTTTCTCTTTGCCTCGATACTCGAGAGCGATTATCCTTTGTTCGCACCCGAATGTACGCGCGGCACACCGTGAGAATTTTCATATGTATAGCATGTTTCGCACTTTGGCGTATGTTTTCCAAGCTCGTCGCTTCGTACTCGCGCGCTCAAACCGAGAGCCAACTGAAAATTCAGCTGGACGATCGCGAGTGAGTTACGGGTGTAAGAGCTGTGTACACGTGCGCGTCTCGTTGCAATCGTCTCAAGCGGACCAGGGGCGGGTTCTGCGAATAAGCTGCGGTGACGTATCCTCCACGGCTCTCTTCCTTTTTCCTCCTTTTCTCCCGCATATATAATTGATGGCAGGACGCGCAACTCTCGCTAGATAAGGAGGAAATAAATTACACGCGAGGCTGGCCCGTGCTCGAGCGAGGCCCAACAACGCACGTCAAGGCGACATGTCTGTTTTCTCCCTCATTTTTCCCGAGCTCTGCACTCGAGCTACAACTCCTTTTTTTATTGCCGTAAAAAAGTCCGTAATACCGAATTAGCTCGTGAATTCTCGTGATCGATCCCCATCGATTCGCGCTGGGAAAATATAGAGAGACTAACCGGCAAAGTATTAATTGCCCGATTTGCCAATCAAATATTTTTGTCATTGAGATTGGCTCGAGTAACCATGTCAAACATTATTGGTACCATGAATTTTCCATGCATCATCAATCATATTAATATTGATGTAGGAAGTATCGATTCGCGGATACTTTAGTAAAATGACTTGGACAGAGTTGACAATCAATTGGATGAAAATTGAAAAGAGCATATCTGACGAAATTCGGAGAACATTGAGGATTCACTGGTCGGAGGTGACAAGTCTCGAGGATAAAGGTAGAAACGTGACGAGGAGCAGTTGGGAGGGTAAGGCGGGCGTGTGTGGCGGGGCGTTTGGGATTAATGGGAGCTGGCCGGGCTAATCTGGACAGAGGACATTACTAATTAGATGGGAGAGATCGCGGCTCGGGGCGGCGGCGTTTGGCATATCAGGGCTCGATCGGACTGCAGGGAGCTGGCGCATTCTCAGCCGATCCGAGCGCATGTATGAGGTGCGCGCGCGCGCGCGCGGCACGGGGAGGGGAGCTGCCGACGAAAAAAGACCTGGCTCGGGTGGTGCTCGCTCGAGAGAGCGAGAAAGTGCGAGCCCGAGGGCCCGAGAGCCCGAGTGCGCGCGACCGGGGCAAAACGAGCAGCGCGACCCGCGACCAGCGACAAAAAGGAGGATGCGCGCGCTTTCGCGCGAGCGAGCGAGCGAGCGAGCGGCAGGAGCGGTGGCGGCGGCGGTGGCGGCGGCGGTGGCGGCTGCGGCAAAAAGGCCAACTCGACCGCGCGGAGAGCTTGAAGAATCCGACGGAATACGATAGGGCGCTGCTTAGGCTGCCGCGAGCGCGATCGCCGCCGCCGCCGCGCGCGCAGTGTGTGTGCGTATATATAGAGGACGCGGGGCCCGCGTATCATGGCGAGATCCTTTCCCACGTCGGTCCTCTCTCTCTCTCTCGCTCGGCGGGGCTCGAGGCGAACGAGGCGAACGAGGCGAGAGCGAGGCCGGCCGACGAGGGCCGAGAGCCGCGCGCGGCGGCGTTGCTGGTCATCGGATCCGTTCGGCTCGCGCGAGCGCCGCGCCAGGAAGGAAGTGGTCGGCGCGTATCGCTTTACCGCCAAACACAAACACGACGACGCGCGGCCACGTAAGCCCCGAGAGCACCAGCCCACTTTCGCCCGGGCCGACCCCTTGTCCCGTGCTCACCCCCCTGCACAGCTCGACCATTTTTTTTGCAGTTCTTGATAGACCTCGGCGGGTATCATCCCCGAGAGACTAATTTCCCTACGCGCCTCTTCTAACAGCAACTTTTACCTGTGCGCTCGCGCCTACACTCGACTCTGCACGTATTCTTCGCTCTTCTGCAGTTCTTCCCATCCCGCCCGAGCCGCTCGAGCATACTCAACTCGTTCATACTTGTTCGCCAGCTGTTTTTACGATTCAAGCCAAACCAATAGCTGACATCATTTGGCCTTCCTCCAAATATACGTGTATATATATAACTACAAATACGCCGTTGAGCTGTCTGGCCCTGCAGGTAGCGCGTGTGATTTTATCGCTATGCACACACACATACGCATCGATCGAGCAGCTCAGCCCCCCGAAAATCACATTTAAGCCAGCTGTCGAGCTTAGCAGCTTCGATTGCGCGATCGACAAGATATATAAGGCTGTATATGGGGTGCAGTGGGTGCACGCAGTGCAACCAGGCCAGATCGGTAACACCGCGAGTACATCGCGGTGCGCAGGCGGCAGGAGTACCCAGGCGGAGGGTCCCGGGGCTTGTCTGCAGTGTGCACGCGCGGCCCGACCAAAGGCAGCGGAGAGCCAACGATGAAGCGAGAGAGCGAGAGAAAGCACGCCAGAGGGAGAGAGAGAGACGGTCGGCCATGGCCGGGCCCAGCGCCATCGCGTTCCTTTGACCCGCGGCTGACCCCGTCTGCTTCTCTCCCCTGCGCGCGCGCGCTGCATCATGGCGCTCATCCATCCTTTCTCCTCCTCCTCCTCCTCCTCCTCCTCCTCTTCCTCCCCCTCCTCCATCTCCTCCTGCTGCCGCTGCCCCTCTGCGGCTTCTCCTCGCGTCGACCCGTGCCGCGTCCGCGCGGCCCGCACACACGTACCCAACGTATAAATACGTACACGGGAAAGCCGCTCTCCGACCATGTGCTCCGGCGCGCCAACATCGGGCCAGCTTCCAGCCCGTTTTTCTCGCTTCGCCTTGTGCGTGATGCAGCTCTCGCTCAGACTCAACAAGCCGAGCTTGAAAAATCCGAGCTCCGCTGCGCGGCTGCCGCGTGTTTTACAAACATCCCCCAGCTCGAGCCAGTGTAGCTGCCCGAGCATACGTTCTCTCGCGATCCTTGCGATATTACGCTCAACAGCCAACGTTCGCGTCGCGCGCGCGACCCAACAACCAAGCTTATAGCGGCCAATGACGTTTGTCAAACCTGAAGAATCTGCGAGCTACGAGCTGTGCCCGGCAAAGCATACCCAATTCGACGCAATATAATTTATGAACCAAGCGAGCCGCGAGATTGTCGCCCATGTACCTTTATATACATCGAGAGTGTAACGCGTGTAGATGAGCTGGCGCGAGTGATTTGCCGCGTTTATTGGCCCGCGCATTATATATACAGACAGATATGCGCGCGCTCGCCACGTCTCTCGAGCGCGGCTTTTTTCTCACGCTCTCGCTCGCTCGCTCGCGCCAGTGTACGCGTGTGAGTGTATACTTATACGTCTTTTATATTGACTCACGCGAGCCGGGCGCGTTATCTCTGTGCAGCGTTACTTAGCACCTGTGTACTTTATGGACTGCGCGGCTCTCGGTCTCGGTCTCGCGCGGCCTCGCCAAACACGCACTTTTCTTTCGTATTCCCTTGGGGGCTCCATTCGTTGACAGCGCCGCGGCGATCGCTCGCCGGTAAATTGAGCGAGCGTCATCTCCCTGCCCGTCTCCCGTTAATTGTATTATTTATCCCCCCCCCCGGGGCTCCGCATCTTGTTAACAAAAAATTAATGATTTCCAACGCGAGGCACGAGCGAGCGCTTTGCTAATTATAATAAGCAAAAATTATTGAACGTTTGGGACTGTAACAGTCTAATGAAATCCGCGTCTGTCGCGTACAGGTGCGCGAATACCACGAGAGCATATGCACGTGCTCACACGTGCGGCGAATGAATACTGGAATGAAGCGATCCGCGAGAGAGAAAGAGAGAGATTGAATGACAATGGGTCGCAATGACACATGCACTCGGCGCCGTTATTGCTCATCCGCGAGCAGATAGATCCGATTCGATCGTTACGGCGTGTACCCGGCCGGGCCGTATATAGTCGATCAGCAGCGGCGCTATAATACGAGCTCGCGCGCCGAGTGGGTATATTTAGTTACGTCCGCAACTATAAAACACGCACGGAGCGCCCACACGGCACATAGATAAAGTATCAATTTGCGACGTGTCTATCACGTGCAGCCGAGCTGCAGCTCTATCGATTGTGTTGAGCGCAGCGCGCGGGGCAATGCTCGCGACGACGACGACGAGCAAGCGTAAATAAACGCCACGTGCAACTCGGCCGTATCCTCTTACCCCCGTCCACTGTTCTCTCCTCCGATGCCCGAGTTTCGCACTGCACATCAACTGCACTCATACCCATGTGCGGCTTATCGCTAGTCCGAGCGTATAACTATATGAGCAGCTTGAAGAAAAGAAAAGCGGCAACTGCGCCATTCCGAGAAGCTGTATACGCGTCGATTAGATCGAATGTACAGCTGCGCCCGTTCTCAAATCAGATGGTGAAGATTGTGAAGGGCGCCGCGATGCTTGGCCCGCGGGCTGCACTGCAGGCATACATATTCAATGGACATTCCTCGAGGCGGAGAGTGATGAACGGTATTCGTTTAGAGACCCTCCCAAACTTATAGTTCCGGAGTGGAAAAGCTCGAGTGTGGCGAGGCAAACGGGTCGCACTACTACTTATATGACGTGATTCAAATTAGTACAGAGTGACTGGCGAACGATGATATCCATTAGAGCTGGTTGGCGCGCATCAATCTTCCGGCCGTTGGGCATTTAACTGCGCGACGATCGCGTGTATCGCGACAGTCTGTACATATATATATATATCCATTACAGCAGCACCCTCAGCTTTCTGCCTAATCAGAGCCGCTTACTCAGGCGGCTGCTCTATATACGTACGTATAATATAGGAGCTCGGCGAGCGAGAGAGAGAGAGAGAGAGAGAGAGCCAGGCGTTATCTGCTGACTGACCGCGGCGACCGGCCGGGGCCGATATGTATCGTGTTTCCACAGCGCCTGTTGCGCTTGCCGGGCTGCAGCGAGCGGCGCGCGGTGGAGGAAGTGTGACTCGTCGGACTCGTCTTTTTTCAGCTCTTATATATGTGCCTCCAGCGCCGGCCGGCTGCTCGCGCGCCCATGTTACTGTACATATGTATAGGTGTGCGCGAGTGCGTGACTCAGGCTCGCGCCGCCGAGCTTTTCGCACCTGCTCGTTCCATTACGGAGCGCGCGAGCTCGAGTTACGCGCGACTGCATCGGGCCGACCTGTTGCTCCGCGGGGGCCAGCGCTGGTCCGATTTGCCCCCGCACTGCAGTGTATACTCGCGCGCGGGCACACACACGTTGAACGGGAACAAAGGCAACTGCAGAGGGAACAGAGGGAAGAGGCGTGGAGAGAGGCTCGCGTGCATAAACGTACGCGGCGAGCTGAAAAAAACGCCGGGGAACGAGGGAAAGAAGCGAGGGAGGCAGGGAGGCAGGGAGAGAATACGTCATTAGGTTTATTTGCCGTAATTGGAGGAGCTTTAGCGCGCCAAACCAAACACCGGTTATGGCCGCCATAAACCTACCCACAATCACTTAGGCGCTCGAGCGCGCGCGCGCGCGCGAGCCGCTGCAGCTTTTTACCCCGCGCGCCACCGATCCGCGCTCCTTTATTCAGCTCCTCCGCGCTTCCTCCGGCTGCAGCCGCGATTTTTTAGCCGCCCTCTGGCCTCCGCAGCCCAGCGCTTCTATCAAGCACTCCCGTAGCTCCGAGGACTTTTTGCCGGGATTATTTCTCTCGGCTCGAGCCTCGTTTTGCACGGCTGATCTCGCTGCAGCCCAGCTGATCCGGATGACCGATTGCCGCAATCGCCAGTTCGAGCTTCGAGGAAACTTTCCAATTACAGATATACGCTTTGCAGCTTTCGTGGCAACTCGCGGGCCGATCGAGCTGCCACGGATTGCCGGCGATAATATTGCTAGACCCCTGTGAATCACATCAGGGATCCGGCGCGCGCAGACTGTCCACGGCGGCTCGGGCGAACAAAGCTGCGGGTGTCCGAGTTCGAGTGCGCGTTAGAAATACGTGCATTCGCCGCCGCCGCGGCTGTTTACACTCGAGATAAGCTATCGCGGCGATTTTTGAAACAACGTAACCCGAGATAAAAAAAACCGAGCTCCCAGGTGTCCGAATGAACGCACACACCAAGGCTACTGCGTACGAGTCAATCGATTATGTATAGGGAAAACAAGTCTGGCTCGATACAATGATGTTCGACCAACGAGTGTTGATCGATGCGTGCTGCAATAATCGGTGCACTCGAATAAGCGTTTTGGAACAGGGGCACAGGAAGGAATTGCGATGATCCGCGTGGGTGCGCGAGCGGAGGTGAATGACGGCCGTGCACAGGGCAAAACGCTCGGGAGCGAGGAGCGCGCGAGTTAGTCGGCTCGTTATCAGCCGGGGCTGCGAGCGCCGGTCCAGCCCCAGCGGCCGTGCATGCATCACACGGAATTGTCTCGCTCGTCCTCGGTACGGGCCGGGACTTATTGCCAAGTGCCCGGCGAGACGAGACGGCCAAGGCCCAAGGCCGCGCTCTCCTTCTTTCTCTCGCAACCAGCCGCGGCTCGCGAGCGCGCGCAGCTAAGATAGCGCGAGGCAGATAGCGCGAGCGCCGCGGCCGGTCGCGCGAGTGGCTCGGCCGCGGAAAAGCGCCGCACCGAGCTCCGATTACGCCGCGTAGTCGCGCGCCCTGGCGCCTACGTCACGCTCCCTCCGCTCGATAATCTATCAAGTTTTACGGATTCGAGTGGATAACTAATAGAGCTACACACTTCTCGATCCAGCCGCGACTCTACGGCCAGAAAGAATATATTGATCGAGTCCCGATTGCTTTTTACAACTGGCTTTTTCCACTCAACACTCGACGTGCGTTCAGTTTTTTCGCGTACCGTTCGCGGCCGTTCGGCGAGGGTCAATTAAGCGAAAAGTTGACGAATCAAGCCGATTCACACGCGGAGATCCGTTAAACGAGTACGGATTTAACGTACGGTAAACACGCGAAAAAGTAGGTCTGCCTGCACACACACACACGCACGCACGCACGCACACACTGTTCACCTGTTGATTATTCTCGTGGCATTGCACTCCGAGTCGATAATCTCGTTTCGCTCCTAAATCACGACGTTTGTTGAATGTGCAGGGAATAGATTGGTACGCGGTCGCGGGGAGAATGAGCGAGGCTTGGCAATTCGAACGTGGGTAGGTGAAAAGTTGGCAATCGATTGATGAGCGGGCCTGGGCCGTGCTCCGAAATACTTGCCGACGGCAGGAGGATTCATTGGGGGAACGGAACGGAACGGAACGGATGGGAAGTCCATATCGCGAGTTGACAAGCGTATTTACTTTTTGTGTCCCGGGTGGTTCTGGCGCGTTTCTGGCCATTGAACGTGTTGTGATTGATAATTATTTGGGCGCGAGGGCTCACCTGTGTCATGAGGCGGTCGGCGCCGGTGCCCTCCTCGTCCTTGAATATGATGTCGGCGTTGTAGTTGGGCACGAGGTCGCGGAAGCGCTTGTCGCTCCGGGAGACCCTGCCCTCGGAGAGGCCGCTCGCCGGCAGCGTGTTCTCCGAGACGTTGGGCACGTGCTGCTTGAAGACGAGGGGCGTGAGCTTGCGCAGGATGGGCCTGCGCCCGCCGCCCCGGCCCGGGCCGCAGCCGCGGGCCAGCCCGGCCAGGGCGCCCAGCAGCACGAGCCAGGCCAGCAGGCCCCAGGCCCGGGGCCGCCGCCCCGCCGACCCGCCGACGCCCAGCATCCTCCGGCTACGTCCTGCTCTGCGGCTCGGGCGCTGCACCGGCCGCCCGCGCCCCGGGCATCACTCCCCGGTTCCCCCACCGGCCCCCAGCACTCCTCACTCGCGCGACCTCCGCCCGCTCGGCGCAGCTTCGTCCTCGTCCTGCCAGCTCGCGCACGCGCGCGCGACCTGCGACCTCGACTCGACTCGCGACACCTCTCTCTGCTCGGGCACGCGCGCAACGGCTGCTCGGTCCGGCTCGATTCACGCCGGCGACGGAGCGACGACTGACGACAAGGTCGTCGGCCACGCGGCCACCACCGCCTCTGCCACCACCACCACCAGCGCCGCCGCCACCGCCGCCACCGCCGCCGCCACCGGGCCGGCTCGCTCCGGAAGCTTTCCACACCGAGCCCAACCGAGCCGCACCGAGCCGGCGGGAAATGCAAAGATGGGCTTTCACGGGCCGCGGGCTCTCCCCCACCCCAACACTCGGCGCCCCCGCGCTCCCATTGGCCGGGGGGCGGGCCGCCCTCCAGCGCAGGTGCAGCCAAGCTGGAGGGGCGGCCAATCTCCGCCGGACCCGCGCCGCTCTCCGCCGCTCTCCGCCGCTCTCCGCCGCTCTCCGCCGCTCTTCCCTCCCTCCCGCCCTCTCTCCGGCTCGAGCTCCCTCGCTCCGGCTCGCTTCGCTCTTGCTCCACATCGCGCAATTCGCGCAACTCCGTCTCAGCTGCCCGCGATTGCCGCCCAATTCATGATACACCCTCATCCTCGCATCCTCCTCCTCCTCCTCCTCCTCCTCCGCTGCTCTTATTCACACTACGTATAACCACCATTCATCCTTCTATCGTTCCAATTTCCATATTTTTCAATTGCTGCAGCCCTGTTCGCTGTAGACCCGCCGATCAAATTTTTTCTCCTTCACAAAAATCACAACCCATGCAACTTTCATACTCACAAACATTGCATCATCTTCTCATTTATTTATTTTCTGCTGGAATTCAACCAATTTCAAATTTGATTTTTCGTTCGACCGAAATCAAAGTCGAAAATCAAAAAATGTTGGACGCAAATAGAATAACAGTCAGTAACATAATATTTATCAAGTCTTACATTTATCATCGTCTCTTCTATAACAAACACCTTTGTTACACTTCGTTCCAGTTCTTTAACATGATGTTATACCTACAAATGATTTACAATAACATAGCCATACGGAATAATATAATCTTTTTTAAATATAAAGTTTAACAATTAATTTAATTACTTAATTGACGATATTTTGAATTACTAAACAATAAGTTAGAAACCACAGTAACAAAATCGTTGCCTATACGTTGACACAAAGCTTTTTAAAAAGAAAAAAAGAAATTGTACAAAATTGTTCATGTTTTTTCCGTAATTGTTAAAAAGTAAATAAAATTACGTGAACAAAAAACTAGAATTTTATGAAAGAACTAGTATTGATTTAGTGTTGATCCAACCTTGGTTCGAAATTTCTCAATGAAAGTATATTTTTTTCGAAGTAGAGCTGCGCTGGTCCCAAATGTCTGGAATTCCAAAATTCGTCATAGTATTCACCGAAGCGCTCTGCTGATTTCCGGACCCAGCATGAGAAGAATCCATTGAAAATTACGCTCTGAACAGCTCGATGCATTGTTGCGGTGAAAGTAAAAATTTGGTATTTTTTTCCATTGGGAACATTTTTTTTCTCTTAGGCACTTCTTTGAGGCGCTGAGGAATCTATTCCTCGCACTATATCTTCAAAAATTAAATGATTCTAAAGTTTTTCAGTTACAAAATAAACATTAATTATCAACATTTTTATCCACATGTGACTATATACTTACTTCCATGCGGAAGAATCTCATCTTTTGAATAGTAAAATTAGTTTTTTCCGAAATATTCTTATTTTACTGTAGATCCAATATATTTGCATATAACTCAAGACCATGGTGGCCATGGAATGAATCCTAAATACGAGAACCGTAATGAAAAATTAGTGATTTTTTTTTGTTTCCAGTTTTGAAAATAATTAGAAAACCGAAAATTATATCAATAGTTATTACCACTCTTTCAGCAGTTGTGAGTTCATTAATAGAATTTCATTAGTCATTTAATAGATTTTCCCAATAACTATTTCATCATTCTATGCGCTTTCAGAGACATAATAACGTCCAGCCCTTTTAAAAATCATTGATTTTTCTTTTGAATAAATAAATCTAATGGTCAATCGCTGGCTGCAAGACATTTAATGTGTTACAAACTGCGTTGAAAAATTCACTTGTAGTGCAATGTAGTTACTGTTCGAGTTTTGTACAACACCCGAAATGCAAATATTGAAAACTACTTGATTTATAGGGAAAAAATATTTTCCAGAGATGACATATCAATTGATACGAAATACGAGTATCTTGATCCGGAAATGAAATCTAAGTTGTTGGGAACTCCCAAGATAGCGTTTCACAATCTGCTGTAATTTACTGGGAAGAACAATGAGCTTGCAAGCCTTGAAAAAAATCGGTAAGCCAAATCAGTTCTCCATCTACCCATTGAGAGTTAAGATCTTGATGTGTAATGATAAGAAAATGTGAATCGACATTATCGTTGTCCTGTTTTGCATCAAAAATAGTACATTATGCAGGTGAGGAAGGTTAGGCGTTTTTGGCACCTCCAACATTTTTCGTGCCGAATGATATCGAGGTGCTTATAAGGTATCTGCGAGTAATACGGCCAACTTGACAGTTATTCATCTTTTTCAGCTTTTGGAAAACCGTTTTACTCGAAATTATTCTCAGTTATTTCTTCATGAGTGAAGATTTTTTTTTCATCGAACAATTCAAGTATTCAACATTTGTTTTGGAAATCAAAAATGACTGAAGAAAATTTACTGGGGCATAAAATTAAAGTGTGCGATGTGCTCTACAAGATCTTGTTACAATTGCTGTCCCAACATACTCGTACATTTGCACGCATTAAAATCACGTCAACATTTTGCCTGGATTATGCTAGTAAAACGACCCGTTTGCGGGAAATATTGTGTGTAGTAAGAAATGGCCTCTTTGCTTCCGTAAGTAGTCCAAGAAATACGTTGACGTTATCTCAACGTGCGAAAATGCATGTTGAGGGAAAAATTGCACCGGAATCGTGTTGAGCACATCGAATACTTCGACTTTATCTTCCGGCCAAATTTTTTCGATGAATCTACAGATATGGATACCTAGAAGTAGAACCCGGACTCACAGTATTTCTGAAAGAAAAATTCGTTCTTGAAAAAATAAGTTGAGCGTTATACCTGTTCAAAACGGATACTATTGGCGGGAATCTAGTATAATCTATCATGTCTTTACTCAGTGAAAGCAAGCGAATCGTAAACCGAAGCTGGACGCGTTGCACTCAATTGAAAGATACATAGGTGTCCTTTTTATCTGTTTGATCTGTGTTACCCACAATGAGCTGATTTTTCGTCACCAGTGGTCGAAAAGTATAATTTTCTGCAAACGTGTCAGGGAAGTTGGGACTTTTCTCCCGCTAGGATGGAAGGTGAACTTTCGCTGCTAGTATAATATGTGTCGCTCGAGCCGCGCCGATAAGCGGCGTTGCACACGTGCGTTTCGATGAGGAAGTAGTTCTCGAATGCGTGGCTCGCGTATGCGCGCACTTATGCGGCAAAAATACGGTGGCGGACGTCGATCAGTCTCAACACCTACGCCGAGTCTGGCACTCTCTGCTCTTTGGCGATGAATCAACGTCCGATTATACGCCGCGGCCGCCTGATTATATATTACCAACCTACCCGCGCAGGCGCCAACTTTGACGAATGCCCCACGTAGCTAGCTGGCTAGTGTGCGTATACATGTATGTGCGTCACGGGGGCGAACTCCTTTCTGAGGACGACTTTCTCCTCTTTCGTGCAAGCTCCAGCGAAGTAGCTCTTGTCGTGCTTGTTCATCATGATTCCGCGAGAAACAAGAACTCGTGAAAAAAAACTGAAATTATCTGTTGATTTTGACTTTTTAAATTTCCAATCGTGAATTACGTAAACGTGGATGCTTCGTTAGTTATGAACGAGCTACTTCCGTAACACACATGCAGATATGTACGGACGATATGAACACAATTTAATCTACGAATTATGCGCGAGTGTTGTCCGATTTAATACTTCAATATTTTTCACCTTGAATTGATAGGACTATCATTAATTGCACTTACTTTACAATGTTTTAGCGCTGACGTGTATCGCTCAAACGAGATTGCGCATAAAGATAGGGATGTCAGATAACCCGAGTTATATACTATATTCTTCAAATCGAGGCAAAATTTCGGTTACAAAAAAAAATCAAATTATTTGAATACCTAATTTCTGGGGATTATTGGGATAAGCCATAGCTCTGAAGTTTATATTCTAATATCAATGCGTCTAGGAATATTCACGATCAAAAATGAACTGGTAACAAGGAAATTTCTTAATTTTCTTTTTATATAAGTAATCTTGATTTGAACAGCATATAGACACTTTTTAGGAGTGTTAATGTAAAGCTACTAATGTATAGTAACACTCTCTTAATGTATAATTACTAATGATCATACACGATCAAATGTTTCTGAGAGTGCTAAGTAACGTAATTATAGTCTCGAAACAAAGCTACTACTGGTCATATATACTTTTGAAATGACTTCTCATTCGCAATCTTAAAATATAGAAGTATCCAAGTGAAGAATGGTAGAGTATAATATAAGAACAATTTTTGGATATACATTTTACGCTAATAAAACCTTCATCAACAGACCCTTCATCGCTCTCTGGACTCTTCGGTCACTTATTAAAAAAAAGCCTGAATATTACTGCAAAATAAACTCCAGATTCGACACATTGCACAAACCCTAGATCAGTTACTCTCAAAATTGATTGAAATCTAGAAAGCGTAATTTCCATCAAACTATGGCAACTCGATGAGAGATATCACTTAACGAAAAAGCCATCGTTAAAGGACATGACCTCAATGAGATCATTACTCCCAAAGGCTCCCATTTTAATATTTTTTGATTGAATATTTACTATTGTTCGTGAGTCATGTCATTTTCTCTAATGAATAGTAGATTTTAACTATTAGTAATTCAGACAGTAGTCACTAGTATTAATGATAAATCCAACCATATCCGTGAATGAGTGTGGGAACGAAATTCCTTTAATCAATGATTTGCAGGAATAGTCTCTTCGCCATTCTCAAAAATACGGATGGTTTAAAATGAAGGAATTTTGGGAAAAAAATATCCATTTAAAAATACATTTCTTTTTCAACATTCTTTGTTGGTCTTTCATTTTACTCTAAGCCACATGGGGTGGGGGGGGGGGAGGAGTCCCCGAAATCAAGTTACGTGGTTTGTGGATGCTCCCCAAGTGAGGTACATACTATTCCAAAGTTGAATGGCCTCCACATCAAACCGGCCTAAGCATCTGCGAAATTTTATTTTAGACATATCGCTTTGAAAATTTCATAGATTCTTATCGAAGCGTCCTTTAGAAATCGGGATTCGAAAATTTAAGAACACACACTTACACACACGCATACATATGCGTGCAAACATTTTTAGTGATCATCATATTTTGTGATTTTAAGTCCGAAAATATTGGAGTATAATTTTATTGATTTGAGAACTTCCAAGAGCTAAAAACACAAGGGTAAGAAATGAAAACTGTTATTTTTATTGATTGGTTTTTGAAACGAGTAATAATGAAAATTGATACACGTATTACCTGTTGAAAGCGAGGAGCTTCTCACTTCGGCACTCCCTCAAAACTTCGAAGATACTCCCATCATTTTTTTTGTATTTATATTCAATTTTTGAGAATAAACTTTGATAAAGCGTCTTAATAACTTACAGTCAGTATCTATAATTTTATTTTCGTCCCAGCGGCAGTTAAGTGCCTACTTTGCGTCCTGGCGATTGCAAAGAATGGCACTTTTCTGCCGTGGGGTACGAAAAATAGTATATGCACCTTGCTCATCTAGGCTATTTCGGCACGCGCAAACTTGCAATCCTCGCTGCGCTCGGATCGCAAACGTTTTTCGTGCCGAAATCGCCTAACCTCGCTCGGGTGCATAATATACTATTCTAAGGCATTCGTGAGCTTTTTGATTCTTTGAAAGTACAATATATTTTGATAAAATGAAATAAAAAGTATGGAAATGAAATAGTTATGAAATATTATCTCAGGATGGTTTATTAATATTTAGTGAATAAAATACTATTTCTGTGTGATTTAAATCGACAAGAATCAACAAAAGTTTTTGAGAGTTATGAAGATGAAATTTTTATAAGACTCCACTCCCTACCTTTATAATAGTTGGGGACTATTCATGAATAAAAATGGCAAAAATTATCAATAACAGTAAAGAACTACTTAATGATAAGACAAATGTTTACTATTTGATAGTAAATTTATTTTTACTAATAAATAGTGAAATTTCGTTGATAAATTAACCACAATTATCATTTTCAACATCGAATAAGTTAATTAACAAATTTATGTAGAGAAATAAATAATAATAATAAAATGTTTATGATGGTGAATATCTGTTACTGACAAATTATGCGATTTTGACTAATGAATGATAAATATACATTATTAAAAAATAAATTTCAACTATTTTAAGTTCAAACAGTAAATAAGCATTAGATCAAGATGTCGGAAGATATTTTTATAGTAATTATAACAATTCTATTTCTTGTCATTTCCTGAACAAGTAAATATAGATAACAAAGAAAGGGTTGATTTTTTTAACCCGTGTCTTCTATGAAATCGACAGTTTTATTGTAAAGTTCTATTACTATGAAGTAAGATTACATCGCTCCGTTTCACGAATCATTGATATATTGTAAGAAAATAGTAGCTTATCAGTTATATCGATTTTTGTTTTGATATAAGGTACCTGAACACAATATGCGCCACCTAAGCGAGAAAGGTCACTACACCACGTAAGATAAAAATTTTTAACGCGATTGGTGTCAAATGAAAGGTCTACTCAATACCTTCAAAATAAGCTAAGTCTCATTTAATTTGAACAGTTTTACGCTGAGATACAGCATTTGAAAAAAAAAATTTTCGGGAAAAAATTTTGAGTGTACCCAATATGGCGCCACCCTCAAAATATTTCTTTTCATCCAGTTTGTCGCATGAAGCATGTCTGAAATGAATAAAATACAAATAAAAGAGTATATTTCTGATATCATTTTATTGAAAAATACATTTTGTCTTTGATTAAACCATATTAAATACACTGTATAACTTCTAACAACCTAAATCAAGTCAAGCTTTCAGTTAAAATTCATGAAAAAACGTTGTTTTTGAATCAACAAAATTAACTTATGCAACATTTAATTACAATATTAATCTCTCAACTTGATGAATATTCTTTTTAGTGTAATTTTAAATATAATTGAGATGTTCTCACTGAAATAGAAGAGTTAAATTTTAAAAATGTCCGAGCCCATTTGAGACTAGCTATTGTCTTGATGGTAGAAAAATTCTGTCTGATGTTTTTTCCTAGACAGTACTTATAAACGCATAACCTCAAAATTTTTCTCGTCATATATGATAGGATAGCCAATATCTGTTAAGCGTTTAATTCGACTACACAATTCTTCGTTCTGTACTGTCGTTAACGCATATGGTCGACTCATTTTCCTTCTTTCGGATATGTTTTGTTTAACATATCGTTGAAATGTTCGACGAGGCATCTTATATATAGTCGAAGCCATCCTCTGCGATATCCCACCTTTCTTGACCTGCTCCAGAGCTTGAACTAAATTTTCTTTCGACCCTGTTGGGCGGATATTTGCTATCAATGGGTTGATTGTAGCAGCTAGAACAATAAAATAGGGGTGGCGCATATTGGGTACATTTGATAAAAATAACGAAGAGCTATTGAAACGGTTGATAAAAAGGGCGTAAGATGAAAAAAAAAAAAATTGGATGATGTAGATGGGATGTCAAGGAATCGAATGATATGTCGCTCGATTTTTTGGCCCAGTTTAAGGGTATTAAAAAAACCGCTGCCAAGTGCCTCAGCAGTATGCTTTCTCAAAGTATTGCAATTGAACCTCAACTTGCATTAATCACCACTCTTTGAGAAAGCAAAATGAACCTCTAACTCATTTCCTCCACTCCATAGTAACGGTTGCTATGGTAAATATCCGAGCTTCGGTGTTCTTACTTCTTAGTCGTCAACAGTTCCGAAAATGGACCTCTAACTGACTTTTCCCACTCCATAGTAACGGTTGCTAAGGACGTAAACAATGGTTGCTATGGTAAATGTCGGAGCTTCGATGTTCTCACTTCTTAGTCACCAACAGTTCCAAAAATGGACTTCAAACTGACTTTTCCCACTCCATAGTAACGGTTGCTAAGGACGTAAACAACGGTTGCTATGGTAAATGTCGGAGCTTCGACGTTATTACTTCTTAGTCATCAACAGTTCCGAAAATGGACCTCCAACTGACTTTTCACACTCCATAGTAACGGTTGCTAAGGACGTAAACAACGGTTGCTATGGTAAATGTCGGAGCTTCGATGTTCTTACTTCTTAGTCATCAACAGTTCCAAAAATGAACCTCCAACTGACTTTTCCATTCCCTAGTTACGGTTGCAAGCGATATAAACACCGGTTGCTAGAGACATCAACAATGGTTTCTACGGGAAAGGTCTCTTTGATTGTTATAGAATCCCATAAATATACAAACCCAAATGATCATTTATCATGAATTATATGGGAACTTATCGAAAACACGCTAGCAACGGTTGCCATGGAATCAAACAACGGATGTTGCTGAACACCGAACTCGGTTCACATCTGCCGGAGACCGACCTGTGTGCAAAATTTCAGGACGATCGGACCATTCCTTCGAAAATTAACGTACGACAAAAAAAGTCAGTCTGAAGCTGAATTTTGTATCTCCATAGCAACGGTTGCTAGGAGAATAAACAATGGTTGTTCCAAAATGAATGTCTTATCGATTCTCATCGATCGTCGTCGAAAGAATTGGAGACCCATCGTGCATTGATGATGATTTTTGGAGCTTTTATCAAAAACACGTTAGCAACGGTTGCTAGAGAAATAAACAACGGAATTGGCTGAAAATTGAACTCGACCGAGACTTTGCGGCGACTAACCTGTGTGCAAAATTTCAGGACGATCGGACAATTCCTTCGAGAGTTATCGTACGACAAAAAAGTGCACGTACGTACGTACGTACGTACATACATACAGACATTTTTGGATTTCCATGTTTTTCGACCCGTAGATTACGAAAATCGAGGTCCCGAAGTCCGATTCGGTGGGTCGATTTTTACCCCGTTACAAAGCTTTCTCTTTGAGAAAGCAAAATTCTCACTTACCTGAGCGAAATTAGATCGAGAATGAAAATTGGTGAAAAAATGGAGAAAACGAGCTCTAACAAGTTGGTGTAAGAGTTTTCGATCGGGGAAAATGTTTTCTTTCTTCATTATTTAGTATAAGATAAGATCCTGTGCCGCGGCGATGCTCTAGACGCGCGTATATATGAAATACGAAGGGTGGCGCATATTGGGTACACCTACCTTATAAGCAGTTGCATTTCCAGTGATTTAACATGATTATAATCAGTCGTTTGTGATTCTTTGAATGTGAACATGCGTCAATAAAAACTTTTATTTTCTATTGAAATCATTGAGATACATCTTTCCAATCGATTCATTTGTGTTCAAAGTTTTTAACTGGATGATCAATTATTATACTCAGAATTGAAAACCTTATCACATTTCAAGTGTCTAAGTTCAGATAAAAAAAACAATACCGATACATTGTAAGTATTATTTTGTAATCGCATGATTATAGATTCAATCTTGTGACCTTTGTAGATAAATGCTTTGATCGATTGGATAAATAATGCTAATCTATAATCAATTGAGAAATTTAAATAAGCAAGAGTACTGTATCAGGATTTTATGTCACGCCGAAAAGTTAGTTGCTGTTCAATCTAACGATTAGATTGCTCAGGAAAAAACATAATAATCTTAATCATTATTGATTTCTTGTATAGACTAGGATATATTTACGTACGTAATGCAGAAATCCATGGGTAAATTTATACTCTGTGTATGAAAGTGTAATCGTTGCATAATAAGATGTTATATAATATAAATAATATCTTGAGAAAATGACGGGACTTTATCGTATACGTGGTTGTAAATATAGATTTTTTTTTGGGGGGGGAGAGATTAGAAGGGACGATTATATGTGCTTGTATATGAGGCTTTAAATGATTTTTCTTCAGTGTAAAGTAACGGAGAGAATTAGTTGGCCGATTTTGGGGAGGGAGAGAAAGAGGGAGAGACAGCCAGGGTGTAAGG
Source organism: Aphelinus atriplicis (assembly GCA_020882685.1). Taxonomy (NCBI): domain Eukaryota; kingdom Metazoa; phylum Arthropoda; class Insecta; order Hymenoptera; family Aphelinidae; genus Aphelinus; species Aphelinus atriplicis. Next base: position 44,009,843 of record CM037074.1, on the reverse strand, counting down.
GAGTTTGAGCAGGTAATAGGGACAAACGAGTAAAGGTGGATGAGTAGTCGTGTCAAATATGTGTAGCTCTGCCTATCCAAGTTGTTGCAACTTGGGACGGGAGTGTCTGTAATACGTGCGGTGTATTGTTTTTGGAAGATCGAGCGCGGGCTGTTGGGAAGAGGTCGAACAGGGCCTCGGGTCGATTTTGCGAGCTGGGCCCTGTGGCGCCGTGCACACCTCCGCGCGGCTCGCCCGCGGCAGGCTGGGCGAGGCTAATACACACAAGAAGCTCCGCGGCGCGTGTTGAGCTTGGATAGCAAGGACACGTATATGCGCGCGGCACGGCCCGAGCCGGGTCGGTTCGAAGGAGAAGCGCTCGCGCACGCGTTGGCGCGGTGCGTAATGGACCGGGCAAATATTTATCATTGGCCGGGCAATTTAAGGTGCGTTTAGCAAACGGAAGAGAGCGCGAGGGAAAATAAACAAGAGGGGAGCAGGGCGGCCAGGTGAAAAAGTGCGAGAAGGACGCGCGCGAGCGCGCGCGCGCATGTGCGTGCAAAGAGACGATCGCTGCTCTCGCGCGGCAGCCAGGGGCAGCGCGCGGCCGGGAGATAGTCGCTCAAAGAGGCCGCCCCGTCTGCAGTGGGCTCGCTGGGGCTCGCGCGCCACCGAGCAGCCATCGGTGAGGCCAATAATAGCCGCACAATTTATATACCTGCGGCTGTGCGTGCGGGCAGCCGAGAGCGAGTTTGAGCGAGAGTCGGAGCGAGAGAAAGAGGGGAACGGGATCGGGAACGGAATCGGAATCGGGAGCGCGGCCGCGGCGTCTCCCTACTCGCGCGCGCCGCCGGCCGCCGGCCGCGGAGTGTGTGCAACGGGACCCGCGCCGACAGCTCGAGAGTCCCCCGGGACTGCAGCAGCCTTGCAGCCTTGCAGCCTTGCAGCCGCTCTCTGATTGAGCCGAGGCGAATCGGCCGCCCCGATATCTGCATCCCGTTTCCCGACGCTCCAGCTGCTCGCGCCCACCAGTCTCACCTAATAACGCGCCCATGAATGAGCCGGTTCGTCTGCAGCTTCGTCTGCAGCTTCGTCGGTTAAGCAGGCCCAGCTCGTATTTTTCCCCTACCCCCCCTACTTCCCCCCGACACTTTTACCAGCCATTCAACTTGGCGCGGGCACGACTCGAGCCGCCTCTCGCGCCACGCATCAATCACTCGAGCCCCAGCTTTGATCGAGTTATTCCTCCCACCCCCGAGATTATTCGCTCGACAAATGAATCGACGACGATTAAACCTGCGGCGTATTACGATCGCACGTCGCTTCTACTCGAATGCTCAAATATCATTCAACAATTGTCGACCATGTTCATGCGATTGCTCAGCGTTTTCCATCGCAGTTATTGAATAATCCGGTGGATTCGTATACACGCAGGGCCATATCTATCTATGCGAACGGAGAGGCTGAATGATGAATACAAAAATGTACGAAAAGGGCGAGTACGTTTCTATTAAATGGTGCTCGGGCGCGCGCGCGCGCGCAGTACGAGCGCCGAGTGAATAAATCATCGCGCGCGCGCGCGCATCAGTCTAAATATTGAAAGGAGGCTTAGCGTGTTTGACAATGCGCGTGTGGTTGGCCGCTCACAAGTGGCGGAGCGAGTGAAAGAAAGATAGGCATATAATACACAGAGTTTCTTTAAACGTCCCTTTCATATGCATAACAGGTACTAATGAAGCATACAATCAATCGCGCGGCGAGCCGAGGTGTATTTAAAAGAGAGAAGCCGAGCGTGCGTGTGGTGTGGTGTGTGGTGTGCCGAGCGGGCCCGACCAACACAGGGGGCCGCGCAGCAATATTAATCGCGCCTTCGGAATATCTCTCAAAGCAGCGGGACATGGGAAAAAGCACGTAGAGCCGCCGCGCGCCGAGGTGATGGCTCAGGTAAGCGGGCCAGCCGATATGCCACGGAGAGCGAGGGAGTGAGAGCGAATTTACGCGTGTGTGCGTCGGCGAGGACGCGTGCAACGCGCGCCACACGAGCACACATTAGCCCTATATAGCCGCAGTACAGCAGCAGCAGCGGCGGCGCGCCACACGAATGCAGTGTATAGCCACGAGAAAGAAAGAGAGAGAGAGAGAGAGAGAGGTGAGCGAGTGGTAGCTGGCCCGCGCGCGCGCGCGCGAGTTGGGGTGAAAGAGAGAAGGCGTCGACGCGGCGAGGTGCGCGCCGAGGAATGCGGAGGTTCCTCCGGACGCCAAACGGCCAGAGAGAGAAGGAGAAAGAGAACGAGACGCAGCGAGACAGAGAAGAACTGCTGTTGTAGCTGCTGTTGCTGCTGCTGCTGCTGCTGCTGCTGCACTGCTGATGTTGCTGCTGCTGCTGCTGCTGCTGCTGCTGCTGCTGCTGCTGGCTGGCTGGACCAGAATTTTTCCAGTCTCTCAAATGACACCGCAACCGAACGAGCCCGATGCTAAGGAGCCCGCAAGAAAGACTTGGTGGGAAAGAGAGAGAGAGAGAGAGAGAGAGAGAGAGAGAGAGAGAGAGAGAGAGAGAGAGAGAGAGAAAGAGTGGGGGGGAAGATGAGAGATCTTTGCCTCTCAGTCGAGCTGTGGCTCTTTGTTGAGGAACGCGCCGCCAACAGTAGAAGGAGAGGCAAAATGGCCAGCCGAGAGCTAGAGAGAGAAGACCATCCATCACGCAACGCTCAAAGCCCGAGTGCTGCGGCGATGTGTAAAGCCGGCCGTGCGGCCGCGGCGGCGCGCGAGCCAGCCACTCGAGCCGCAAACTCAGCCCAAATATTGTGAAAGGTCTAGGAAAGCCAAAAAAATACGAAATGAATTTGCCGGCCTCCGCTACAATGAAGCATGGGCGAGCGGGCCAAACGCGCGAGCTCTGTTATCGCTGCGCGGCGCCAACTCTCCGGCCACTCTTCAACTGCGCACACTCGATCCCGCGCCCCTTGCTCAGATCCTCATGGGATGCCTCAGGCCACCCCTGATATCGCTTGCGCGTGACGCCCTTCTTCTCCGCGTCCCACATCTATATACTAAGTAATTAGCTCGCTCTTCACCACCGATTAAACACACAAAGAGCAATATGATAGTTACACATGTCCCTGATGCCTGTATACGTATATGCCAGTCAATTATATTGTTGTGTGCAGATATACGCGCACTTTGAATTGTATATGTAAGAACAATGAAAACCAACCCACTACTTGGAGCGTGAAACGGGGAAAAAATGCAGTAGGCTCGCAGCCACAAAGCATCGGATCATCACGTCAGCGAGTTTCACGCCTGACGCTCTCGCAGGACCAGTCAAATCAAGTCAGCCGAGAGCTCTCGAGTCAGCCACGAAGAAAAGAGAAAACAATGACAATTCTCGTTCGGCCAAGTCAAACGTCATTCATACGGCATAACCAGCCGCGAGATCTCTCTGTAAAGAAAGATCGAGGAGCGAGCGGGATGTATGAATATGAACGACGAAAACGAGCGAGTGGGTAAGAGAGGAAAGAACCGAAACGAGTCAAGCGGCCTGGAGGTTGAACAATAACAATCAGCAGATGAGTAAACCAGTTAGTTTTACCAATAGCGCAACAAACAATTGTCGCATGAGATATTTTGAGAAGGGATAATGAGTTAGGGAAATGCTACTCTCTAAATTCCTTACAATGACAATTTCACTGTAATATTCAGTTCCAATATTTTCACTGCAGTTACAGTGAACTTTTACTGTAACTACAGTGAATTTCAAACGATAAATATAAAACAAACGATTTCAAGGTAATACAGTGAACGACAATTGACTAAAACTTACCGTGAATATTCACTGTATTACAGTAAAATTTACTGTACAAGGTAAGTGCAGTCAATATGCACGGTGTCAGCTAATACGGCCTTTTTATGATATCTTGTAATGGTGCACAATTTTCGGCTCAAGTCGCTTTTAGGTATGTCAGTGTACATACTTACAGTGAATTGTTCACTATACTACAGTGAAATGTTACTGTAACATTCAGTTCCAACATTTTCACTGTAGTTACAGTAACTACAGTGAATTTTGACTGCAACTACGGTGAATTTTAAACTATGAATGTAAAATTATCGATTTCACTACAAATTACAGTGACTTTTCTCTGTAAAACAGTGATCGAGAATTGACTGGAAGAATAGACTGGAGTCAGATTTCACTGTAAGGAATTTAGAGACTTGATGTAAGATAACTGCAGCCAATGCGCCACCCCCTAAGGGTTTTTCACAAATTTGACTAAGATAAACTTGGAATTTTTAAATTCTGCGAACGGAATCTTAAAGTTTAGCTATCAGAAACCTTCTCTATAGTTGTCACTCGGCCATTTTAACCTATTAAAAATGTCTATTTAAAAAAATCGCAAATAGGCCAAGTGCACTACAGGTGCAGTCAATTTGGCACGAAAAATACATGTCTAAATTATCGTGATATGTCTATAAAAATATTCAACGATTTTACTCAGTCTTTCGATTTATAATCGCATGAAATTTATAAGCTCACATTGGCTTCACTTATTTTTGATGCGAAAAAGAGCAATTTGAGTAGGATAAAAAATAGTTTTGGGAAAACTGATGTGACCAATCTAAAGATGAGATAAAAAGGAAATAAAAGGGTGAAAAAAACGTGCCAAATTGTCTGCAGTGCCAAATTGTCTGCAGTTACCTTAGTACTAGAAAAAGACGTTTGGTCGCAGCACCAATATCGAATTTTCACTCTATGCGAGCGACACTTGGAGTAATGATAAATATTAATTTATCGGCCTTGTTGAACCATGCATTTCAATAAAAAAGTGAGATGGCGTGCACGCTCCTCGGATTGGATGCGAACCAGCATTCTCCTGACACTTAGAGTAGTTTGAAGTTAAATGGTGCATTTTCTTACGTTTCTCATCATTTATTACTTAAAATAGATGTTGGCTTCTGCTCTTTATCCATGTAACTACTCGATCTGATGTAAAACTAAGGTGACTGCAGTCAATATGGCGCAGTAGCCATGAATAAATCACTTTTCTCATGTTTCGTATTTTCGGTGAGCTGTCACCAGTCGCAGTTGGGTTGTGTTGACTGCATCAAAAGTAAATTTTTGGTCGCTTTCTCGCTCATTTAGCACTTAAAACCACTCCTTTACAACACTTTGAACTGAAACTATCTACTTTTTTCCTTCTTTTCTCATTTCACTCTGCTAATTGAATTACAATAAATCAATGTAATCATTCCCATCTTTTTTACAACTGACTACTTTACCTCGTGTGAAAACATCTCATCTTTCGTTTGGTCACCTCAGTTATTATATACAGTTATTATATTACTTTTTCGTCTGCAATAAAATGGAACTCGGCTCGTACGGCTGATCACATGGAAAACCTCAGCAATACCTCAAATATTTAAAGTTCGTGAATAATTAATAGATATTTAGATAAAAATATCAATATGAGTCGATTTTCCATTGTTTTTGATTCCGATTTTGTCAGATAGTGAAAATATCTGAATTGATGAAAGTGACCCAGGACTGGGATACATTGAGAGCGTTAAATTATATTATAAGAAATGCCACTGACTACCCAATTTTTATAATGCTCGATTTGAGTGACTTTGGTTAATTGGCATTTTGAATGGGTTAAAATGGGCAAATGATGATCACAGCGTTGGTTTCTGGTAGGTCTCGAGCTATCCTTTAAATTTGCCAAAAAAAATCCTTAGCAGGTGGCACGTTTGGTGCAGTTACCTTATCTCATCTTTTAAATGGTCGGAGCCAATTTTCTTGGCTGTAAGTACTATTTTCTTTTATGCGACGCAATTGCAGCCAATACGGCCGTGTATAATGTACCACCTATACGGCTCATGATGCAAAATCAGTGATTTTTTTAATTTTTAATTTTGTACATGTCAACCAATTTGGGACTTGGAGATTTGTGGACTTGGAGTTTCTATTAATGTAAGGTAATTCAGTGAGTTAGAATGGCCAAATAATGCTTACAGTTAATATTTCAGTTACGAGTCGATCGGTGATATATTTTGATGGCCCGTTTGCAGAATTACAAAATTTTAATTTTCTCACACAATTTTTTCAGTCGCATTCGCGATGGATTTTTGGTGGGAAGGGGGGGGGGTCGTGGTGCTTGTACTAACATGATAACGGAAGTATAGAGCGGCAAGATTGAATTTATCAAAATGTCAATCAAGCGTAACTCATGAACTCGAAGTAACTCTTAAACTCAAGCGTAACTCATAAACTCTAAGTAACTCTTGTTTCAAAGTTTGCGAATCCTACAAGTAGATGAAGCTCGAATGTGGGTAGGCATTATACTTTACTATAGCAAGACACATTAAGATAGACGCATGAAGAGGTGAAAATGGTTTAAATCTCAATTCGAGTCGTTTGGTATTGTTAAATTTGAGTCATTGCTTCGAAGTAGACGGAATCTACCTTTTAGTAGATGTACCCCGGGTATGGTAAGACGCGTATGTTGTGCAGTATCTTGAACGATTTGGAAATGTTTTGACAAAGTTCATGGATTTTCTTTGACAATAATCATCAACAACGTGAACATTTTTGGTATATTTTGTAAACTAATCCATTGAAACCCCGGAAAATTCTTTGGGTCGAAAATGTTTTGGGTCACGTGAATAGATTAATAGACACAGGTTAGACGAGATGGATTTAAGAGGATAGAGGTTCAAAAGTGCAAACGAATGCAAATAGAGTGTTGATAAAGGTTGAAGTAGAGTATTAGGGTCGGAGGAAGAATTGTGATAAGGATGAAGCGATAAGATGTTAAACGAGGGGAGCAGCTAGAGTTTGTGGCGTTAGGGGGACGGTGGAGGGGATAAAAAGTATGCGGGCGCGCGCGCAACAGAGAGAGAGAGAGAGAGAGAGAGAGAGAGAGAGAGAAAGAAAGGAGCTGGAGCGGAGGAAGTGTTGAAAAAACAAGTGGCGAAAGTAGGAGGCGGACGGGAGGCGCGCAGGTTGGTGCTTGGGTCGCGCGGGGACCACACGGGTCGCGGCACGCGCGCGCTCTACCGGGGTGGCCCAGCGGCGCTTAGCTCGGCAGCTGTCGGCGGCTGTCGGCAGCGCTCGGCACGCTCCTCGGGGCCCAGTGCCTCTCCGGCCGCTCGGGCCTCTCGGGACGCTCGGGCCCACACAGCTCGCGCGCACGCGCGCCCGCGTCTGGGTGGCATTCGCTGGCAGGACGGTCCCGTCGACGGGCCCGCTGGACCGACACCAGCCTCGTGTCGCTTCCAATTGGCAATGAGGCGTCGCACAGCTGCGCCGCGGGGCCCAACCTGGTGCAGCTCCTTTTCTCCCCGCACACCCGCCGACTGGTTTTGTATTAGTACCTCTTGTGTACATGTATATAGCACCAGCACCAGCTCCTTTCGCCGCGTCTCGCGCTGTATATATATACTACTCTCGCTCGCGTTGCGCCCGCTCGGCCACTGCGTTGTCGTCGCGCCCTCTCACTCGCGCAAACAAGCGCCCATTGTCTCATCCTCCTTTCCTTCGCCTCTCTCTCTCTCTCTCCCTTTCTCTTGCTCTCTCGCTCTTTATCTCTCTCTCTCTTTCTCTCTCTCTCCCCCTCCCACTCCCGCTGACGCTCGGCCGAGTCGAGGGTCCGGGCCGTGAGAGAGTGAAAGAGAGAAGGTGCAAGAAAAAAAATGCCTCGAGTTAGCGAGCGTATACGAGCATCGGACGTTTTTCTCACGTCCGCCGCCGCCGATCTTTCGGCCCCGCGAGACAGAGAGAACGACCGCTATAGCGCGCCGACACACACACACACACACACACACACAGAGGCAGGCTCGCACGCACGAGGCATTACCTCACACACCACTCAAAATCGCTTACGGCTGCTCCTTAAACCTTCCTCGATATTTAATGCGGTAGATTCGCGAGAACCGGGCCAGGGGACCTTGTGAAAACTCGACACTCTCTTGCCCTGCCTGATTGATTACGTCCACTAAATTCAGCTGGATTTGGAATCGCGTGCCTCGAATCGTTCCCAGAACTGACGCAAGTATCGCGGCACGAGTCACAGGCAGCGCATGTGAAAATCCGCAGCAGCCTGCCTCGACAGGAAATCCCGTCCAATCCGAATATTGTGAGAGTAAAATTAAAAGAAACAAAATAAGAAAAAAAAACTCAAGCGCCCACCGCTATTGGGCATCGAGCTGTTGAATTATATTTATCCCGGACCGTGTATCTCGAGATCACGTGATAAAAACCAGCCAATCAACGAATCGATCAATGATTTATAATGCAGCATTCGATCAAAAGATTCTGATTACCGATCGACCGTATAATTTCATAATAGCTTTTCAAGTGTGGCTTACCTACTTAGTCCGGACACATGAAAGCTCTCCAACACCCCACAAAAATATATGCTTATACCTTTGAAAACATGGTAATTCGTTAAAAAATTAATCATTTCATATTTTGTCAAGTGCACTTTGTAAAATTACTCATTATGCATTTTATGATCTATTTGGTTTTTTGTTTCAAAACGTCCTTGACTATCTCTGATTAGGGTTAGTTATATACTCAAAGTTCAGGCAGATTATGAATTTATTCGTAATTCATGTTTATCAATCGTGAAAATGAGCTCTCATCTACGCATATGCTTCCATGCCCGCATACGTAAACTCGACGACATTTTAATGATAATATTATCATATTAATGCTGTACTGAACTTGTTTGCTTTCCACGTGAAAGCCACATGTATATGTATTGATGTGCGTTTTGAAACGAGTCAATTCAAAGAGTTTTTTTTTCATGGATAACTGTTGGTATGTGAGTATCGCGCGAATCGGATAAAATAATGATCGCGGTTCAATGAATCGTGCGTAACAGACTGAGCAGAGATCGGGGTCGCACTGATCATAGCTCGAGCGAGGATCGATTTAAATGTGTACCAATGAAGGGAGACAAGTTGTTTGGCGGGAATGCTAATTTGTCGAGTGGAGCTTCTATTTTCAGTGTCCTAGTGCGAGAATGAGAGAGAAGGATCAGAGAAGGAGAGAAGGAGAGAGCGCGCGCGCGGCGGAGCCAGTCGAGCAGAAGCAGAAGCCGCAGTAGCCTCCTGCGCTTTGTAACGCGCTTCGAGTAGATAGTGTGCTGCGCGCGGCGGAGATGCATTATGCGCGTATGACCCGTATGGTCAGAGACAAAGGAATAAGGAATGGGCCGGTCGAGTGCAGTAAGGGGGTTTGCTCTCTGCTTTCTCTCTCTCTCTCTCTCTCTCTCTCGCTCTTCTTCTCTGCCGCTCTGCAGCGCGTTGCGTGCGCGCAAAGTGCGCGAGGACATGCATATGGAGTCGCGGCAAGGGCAACTACAGCCGCGCAGCGTTCGGAGCTGGCACCAACGCCAGACACGAGCCACACGGACGTGGAAAGCGAAGGAGGTGTGCGTGCGGCAGGAGAGAATCGGATGGAAAAAGTGTGCCAGATCGCGGAGCAGCCAGCCCAGCTCGACTCGAGCTGGATTTGCCCGAGGTTCGGGCAGCCGGCCCAGTGTATACGCATGTGATGCTGGACACTCTCGGATCGCACGTCCGCGCGCGCGCGAGCTCACCTGGGCCCGCTGCCACCCTCTCGACAAGTTTCCCACGAGAGGCCCGCCGCCGCCGCCGCCGCCTTCTGGAATGTCGCTCCCTCTCTCTCTCTCTCTCTCTCTTTGCCAACTCGTGCTGGCCTCCTCCTCCTCCACCACTTCCCCGAGTTGCTTCTTTTTCTCACTCCTACTCCTCCTCCTCCTCCTCCTCGTGGTGCAGCTGTTCCCCTCCTTTGGCCACAGTCGGAGCTACTCCGCGGCGCTGGTGCCGCTATACTTGTCCAGATCGGCTCTCGCTTCCCCTTCGCGCAGCCGTTTTCGCCTCCGAAACTCACCCCTCCGACGAATCGGCTGATCCTCCCGCTGCCCGACGCCGATATCATCCTTCTCGTGCAGCAGCGTACGCTCGTGCTAGACCCTACAAAGACGATTACAAATGCTCGCGGCTCGAGGAGCGCGGAGATAACGCGGCCGGGATTTCGCCCATTTCAATTGGCCGCTCGCGGCGTCTCGCCATTTCGTATCCCGCGCACCGTAGCGCGGCTTTTTGCCTCCGGCCGACATGGGACGAGCATCCCTCGCCGCATGGCGCGCCACTCTCTACTCCCCGCGCGGCCTCCCGACTCAATTCGCGCTGCTCCGCGCAATAGCTATGTCGAGCATTCGCCAAACGCACCAGCCCACCGTCTCTCCAGCTGCACGTGTCGCTCCAAAGAAATCGACAACTTCTCAGCGATTCGCTTTTTACCCTCTCCCCTTCTCTCCCTGCAGTTCGCTCGAGTTCGTCTCTTTCATTCGTCATCCAAATACATCGAAAACTCCGTAACCAACTGTACCCCAAAATATACTTTTCTACGGTTCTTTCAATTTCATGAGATTTCATCGTGTTTCCAACGGCGAACGGAGCCATAGAATCGAGTGGAAAAAAATTCGGATGAGGTCAGGGGGAAAAATGCGGAGAATGCAATACCCGAGATCAGTTCACACGTTATGACTCTTTGCGCATCAGCGTCGGTCGTCGGAAGGCTTCCGAGATTTCCTCAATATTTTACGTGCCACCTCGATGGCCCAGCATTTGGACTAACACATATCTTCTTAGCATTTTTCTTAGAAATACTTTCATAGACCGATTGATGTAATTGCTGTCAACGTCTGTATCCCTAGTCCCTTTTTATTTGTTCTTCAGAAAAAAAATCACTAAAGTCCTAGATATGTTACATGTAAAACAATCACAACATAAAAACTAAGAGGACGTTCTTTCATTAGTGGGAAATGACTGCCTTTTACGATATATGTATGTATCAAATCACAATACATTTTTTCAACCTTCTTCAAATAAATCAAGTTGTAAAAAAATTTTCAAGAAACAAAGTTCGTAAAAATTTTCTGATGCAATAATGATAGGGTACTTCGACCTTTTCACTGTTTATATTTCGATTCTCCGAGTCATTTTGATTTTTACGTACAAAGTATAGGCTTGGAAGGGATTCATTATCAATAATAATAATAATAATAATAATAAAGATTGAATCGTAAGACATTGTGTATCTCACCTGTCCACGTGATACGTAATGTTAAATCAATAAACTTCAGATTCCTTTCCTCTTCAAATTATTTCGTGGCGACGATATATATATATATATATATATCCTCAAAAAAACCTTTTTTAGAAAAAGTAAAAATGTTGCGTCAAGCATGTGGCAGAACTAGTTTATCTCTTATATTGCTTAAAAAAAAATGAAATCCATAATAGACACATGAGTCAATTTATTATTTCATCAGTATTCATTCTGATTAATTCCTCATATAGTTAGAGTATTACGTATTCTTATTACAGTTTAGATACTATAGGAGACGTTGTCAACTTTAACTAACCAATTACGAAAAAACTTACCAGAATGCTCTTAGGTACCTCATCAATTATTTGAAGAACTAATGACGAACCAAATTGACGCCACTTGGTAGGATCGAATATCTTTGAATGCCTTATTAAACTGACATATAATATTCTTCATTACCTATTTATTTCATTACCTATTTATTTCTAGTTAAACGGTTTCACAACCTCTCCTCAATCGTTTGATTTATGTCAAATATATTTTTGTATCGTAATTGCAATGCAGTTAATCCTATAATTCAGATAGACTTTATATATTCTTCTATTATCAATACTTTCATTGTCTTTCAAAGAGACAAATATTAATAATTGAAACTATTGATCATATGTCTCAGTAAATTATAAATATTTCTATCATATTTCTATGATAATTTTCACATCCAGTGATTTAGTGAAATATTATTATTCTTAAGACGTTAAAAATGCCTACCAAGTGGCGTCAATTTGGTTCGTCATTAGTTCTTCAAATAATTGATGAGGTACCTAAGAGCATTCTGGTAAGTTTTTTCGTAATTGGTTAGTTAAAGTTGACAACGTCTCCTATAGTATCTAAACTGTAATAAGAATACGTAATACTCTAACTATATGAGGAATTAATCAGAATGAATACTGATGAAATAATAAATTGACTCATGTGTCTATTATGGATTTCATTTTTTTTTAAGCAATATAAGAGATAAACTAGTTCTGCCACATGCTTGACGCAACATTTTTACTTTTTCTAAAAAAGGTTTTTTTGAGGATTTCAATCCTTTTTGCGGAGTATAATATATTATGAAAATAATAATCAATAAAATGTATATGCATTAGCGTCAGTAATAAAATTAAATAGATATTTTTCCAAAATGCAAATATTTATATGGATGAGCGATACACAAAATAAATATATGTAATCAGTAGAAAATAATTAATCTATTATCTGAATTTAAGACAAGACATCAAAATTTATCCCATGTTTTCTTCTAACTATTTTTACATAGGCAAATGGTGGTTTAGGATGGCGATGTCGGCGTGTCGACTGAATATTTGAATAAGGATATAACCTGATACCCGATAATGTCCAGGTGGCTAGGGTCGCTGATGACAGTGTCCTGAGGATGCGCTTCTGGTATTTTTGTTTGAGGAAGCTGACTACTTTGACTACCTGGACATCATTAAGGTCCAGAGTCAGCTACTTGGAACACCGTCATCGGGTACCCTGACTACCTGGACATCGTTCGGGTCCAGGGTCAGCTTTTCCAAGTCAAAATACGAGGAGCGCACCCTTGGAACACCGTCATCGGGTACCCTGGCTACCTGGACATCGTTCGGGTTCAGGGTCAGGTACTCCAACCAAAAATACCAGGAGCGCACGCTTGGAACACCGTCATCGGGTACCCTGGCACCTGGACATCGTTCGGGTCCAGGGTCAGCTACTTCAAGCGAAAATTCCAGGAGCGCACCCTTGGAACACCGTCATCGGGTACCCTGGCTACCTGGACATCGTTCGGGTCCAGGGTCAGGTACTCCAACCAAAAATACCAGGAGCGCACCCTTGGAACACCGTCATCGGGTACCCTGGCTACCTGGACATCGTTCGGGTCCAGGGTCAGCTGCTTCAAGCGAAAATTCCAGGAGCGCACCCTTGGAACACCGTCATCGGGTACCCTGGCTACCTGGACATCGTTCGGGTCCAGGGTCAGGTACTCCAACCAAAAATACTAGGAGCGCACCCTTGGAACACCGTCATCGGGTACTCTGGCTACCTGGACATCGTTCGGGTCCAGGGTCAGCTGCTTCAAGCGAAAATTCCAGGAGCGCACCCTTGGAACACCGTCATCGGGTACCCTGACTACCTGGACATCGTTCGGGTCCAGGGTCAGCTTTTCCAAGTCAAAATACGAGGAGCGCACCCTTGGAACACCGTCATCGGGTACCCTGGCTACCTGGACATCGTTCGGGTCCAGGGTCAGGTACTCCAACCAAAAATACCAGGAGCGCACCCTTGGAACACCGTCATCGGGTACCCTGGCTACCTGGACATCGTTCGGGTCCAGGGTCAGCTGCTTCAAGCGAAAATTCCAGGAGCGCACCCTTGGAACACCGTCATCGGGTACCCTGACTACCTGGACATCGTTCGGGTCCAGGGTCAGCTTTTCCAAGTCAAAATACGAGGAGCGCACCCTTGGAACACCGTCATCGGGTACCCTGGCTACCTGGACATCGTTCGGGTCCAGGGTCAGGTACTCCAACCAAAAATACCAGGAGCGCACCCTTGGAACACCGTCATCGGGTACCCTGGCTACCTGGACATCGTTCGGGTCCAGGTTCAGCTGCTTCAAGCGAAAATTCCAGGAGCGCACCCTTGGAACACCGTCATCGGGTACCCTGACTACCTGGACATCGTTCGGGTCCAGGGTCAGCTTTTCCAAGCCAAAATACGAGGAGCGCACCCTCGGGACGCTGCCTTCTGCGACACTAGCTACTTGGATATTATCGGGTATTAGGATATATGCTTATTCAAATAAAACTTAAGTCGACACGCCGACATCGGCATCCTAAACTACCATTTGCCCGTGTAAAATCAATTATAAAAAAAAAACATGGAATGAACTTTGATATGTCTTGTCTTATCTTCTGTAAGTTTGAAAAATCTGCATTACTTTTCGTTGAATCTATGGGACACGGTCAATAGTTTTGCCATATTCTTTCTAACTATAATACATTAACAATTTTCTTTCAATCCCATGGTTTCAAATCTACGCGGGAAGCAAGAGCATGTAAACGTGTTACGTACTATGCGTGAACATAGCTGCTTTATCAGGCTACCGCGGCTTACTTCATGGTCCTAAGAAAAATTGATCTGAACAAAATCTCGTCGGGAGAAAAAACTAGTAGATCGCTTGACACGGCACTCCAAACTCATTATTGCGAACGAGTTTTTGAGTATTTCTTTTTGTCAATCGCTCAAATGGGATGCTAGATGATCATGAAATCATGTTTCGCATCCAAAAACAGTCGTTTTGGCTAAATTAATGCCAATGTAAAAATCGAGCGTGCGATCTCAAACATTATATAGTTGCGGTGTCTTCTGCTTGACGCATGGAACACTACCGCGTTCCGTGATAGTAAACTCTGTCTGGATTGCCTATATTATACATACATTGCAGCATTTCAAATATTCAATGTTCGACTTATTTTTGAAAAATCGGAACCAAAAAATTTCTTGAATAGCCAATATTAGAAAAATTTACTGCTATGAATTCGTTATTCAAAATTACTATAGAAGCACCTACAGGAGAATCAAAGATTTGAAATTTTTTTAATGAATATGATTTTATTGGATAATTCATTAGTAATACGAACATTATATGCACCATATTGCATGGTCATGAGAGACTCGGGTTCGTTTTGGAAGAAGCTTTATGAGCGTGGGGGAATAGCACATTACCTAACAAGTGCGCAAAGCATGTGATTCTCGTATGAGTGGAGATGATCGCCCGATTAGAAGGAGGGGCTGGAATGGGTATTATAGTGAAACAGCTCCGGTGAAAGGACAGGGGCCGAAGCCACCAGGACAAGCCTGGTCGGACAACACGGCGCGCGAAGTCACCGAGAGGGAAAGGGACATCAAGATAACAAAAAATTGATGAATTAGAATATAATGTAACTAACGCGAGAAACGTGGCTGTGGAGCTCATATCGCATCCACTAATGTCCTTTAGAAATCCTACAGATATATACATGGATTTCATCCTTTTTTAAAGTGGTTCGAAAATATAATTGTGTTGTTATATAGTTATTGTATGAATTCTCTTTCAATTTTCGTTTGAAAAAAATTATTCTAATCGGGTCATCCGTACGCTGTACACTTGTGCGACAGATATAATACCCAAGCCATTATACTCTGTAATAATCTGTAATAATAATATACTCCTTCCGGTAATTAAATTATTTTTCAATAGACTTATACTAAGAGATGATTTCAACTTCTTTTGGGTGCTCAGAAACCATCTTACCAAGTTTTATCGTGATTAGGTCACCCGGAGGTGAAACAGCCTTTTTGATAGACTAGGCTAAAAAAATCGAATGACGTACAATGGTACCAATGCGATTCCTCGTCACTTCATCTTGATAATTCACAACTGATAAAAATAGTAGTTATTGACTAAAATAACAGAAGAACTCTACTGATATTTTAGTAATTTAGGAAGAGTTTACTATTTTTCAGTCAAAATTGTACTATTTTAGTCAATAACTACTATTTTTATCAGTTGTGCAATTTGTATTAATGAATAGTAGGTTTTTACTATTTCAGATTTAAAGTGTAGTCACTAAAGATGAATCCAATGATCAATGGTTTTAAGCTTGTTATCGTAGTGCATCCTGATTTTTCAGTTTCAAAATTGTGACCATCCATCGCCGTCAGACTGGCGGATAATGAGTTGAATAGACGCGTATAAAAACAGCTTGTTTGAGCGTGTGTCTACGAGGGAATGCTTTTTTAAACCATTCTCTACCTGAGCGCCGACGTGGTAATTGAAAATTTGCCAGGCGTCTGCGAGAGTAAAACCATCATTAACGAGCACTCTTTCATCGATACGATCGGTTACATCGTTTAAGCTCAACGTGAAATAAAACCGCTGTTTTATCACCCTGAATTTTATGGACAGCTTTTGTTGGGCATTTTATGTTTTATCTTTCTTGGGGTACACCATTTTTTACTAGTGTCTGTCGCTACAAATACAAGCTGTTGTTTTCAGCTAATAATAATAATGATATTTTTATTATTATTATTGTAATACACGTGATATTTTTCACTCATGTCGATGGGAAAATGTTGAAATTTAATAAATAACAATTATACATTGGTCCTAGTCTAAATTATAAAAAATCATTTCTATTTATAGCCTTACAGTGAAAAATCACTGTAAGAAGATGGATGAAGCGGGTTTTCACTGCAAGGATTTAATAGAGTATATTTCGTTATTACACCGGAGAAAAAACGAAAGATAAAGAAAGTGAATATTTCCCAAATTCTCTAGTCGTGTGAGTTTTAGGTTTATTTTAAGGATGTAACTATATAGTGTTGTCGGTTTCGATAGGAAATGAAAGAAAAAAAACAGGAGCATTATATTTCCCTTTGTTGAAAGACCTGTCGTTTCTTAAAATATCTGTTGTATTGAATCACAGGTTATTGAACTGTTGAGCTATTAAGAATGCTTCATTTAAAAATGTTATTTTTACCAATAATTTAGAGGTATATATGAGAGAGATAATAATAATAGTAATAATAATCATAATGATAATTACGGTAATAATTTTGATAATTATAATAATATAAATAAGATTACTATCATAATTGTATTGTTGCTGTTGTTATTATTATGAATTAAAGAATAGTATGCAACTAGTGCCTGAAATGTGATTTCACGAGTTGCATACGATATTTTATGTTATAAGTGATCTACGCGAATTTCACGCATCGGTTTCCGTGCGTGAAATGCGCGTTTATGATCACGTATAACATAAATATTTTTTACAAACTCATGTATAGGTGTAATCATATACAATTTTTTCCATGTAGCCCTTGAGTAAACGTTGACTTATTGTTGCTTAAAAATAAATTGTTTACGTACATTTTCTTTTTGAGTTATTTCAAAGTTATTTTTATCGAAGAAAAATCTTATGATAAGTTCACTAATACTTAGTGTATCATGGAACGACAAAGTAGAAAACTTCACACTAAGTATCTTAGGATAGCCGCTTCAGTTGCATGCAGTCGGTCCAGTAGGTTTCACGAACTGCTAACATAGAATAACAGATCTTTTTCTATATCAATCGTAATGTCCCATCAACCTAGCTTCGGAATATCTGCACATGAATCATTTTATCTTCTAGTGTATTTTCGAATCGATTATGTTAATGAATTTGAGCATAAACATAAGGTAAGGGTTTTTTGCGAATTTGACTATGATAGACTTGGAATTTTGTAATCTTGCGAACAGTATCTTGAAGTTTAGCTCAATGCGTATCAAAAGTCATATCCATAGTTATCATCCGACCACTTGAACCTATTAAAAATCGCAATAAAAAAAAAAAGACGCAAAAAGGCAAAATGCACTAAACATGCAGTCAATTTGGCACGATTTCTTAATCATTTGTTACAGCCTATATAGACCTACAGGGACGATCAAATTGGCATTGAAATGAACTCTCAATCATCTTTTCATCGTTAATTATTAAACATTTTTGACATCCAACCAAAAAATACATATCTGAATCATCGTAATATGTCTATAAAATTATTCAACGATTTTATTCAGTCTTTCGATTTATAATCGCATAAAAGGCCACATTGGCTTCACTTATTTTTGATGCGAAAAAGAGCAATTTGAGTAGGATAAAAAATAGGTTTGGGAAAACTAAAGTGACCAATCTAAAGATGAGATGTTTTTACATAAAAAAGAGTATAATGACACTTTGAGAGATAAAAATTATTTGCACCTGATATTTTAGGTTGAGTGTGAAAAGAGCAATAATAAAAGGGTGAAAAAATGAGTAAGTGAAAGTTCAAAGTGACCCGAGGATGACTGATGCTCAAAGAGCACCGGACAAATCTGGCAAACGTGCCAAATTGCCTGCAGTTACCTTATGTATTATACAAATGTTTATTTTTACTCGTGTATAATACACATGTATATCCAAATTTTTAAAAAGTGTAAATTTTGGGTAATATGGTGGATGAAAGTCAGTTTGGTTGTGTGAAATGTATGTATACATTTGATATTTCCTGAAACGATAAATAAATTAATCTACGCGTTTCGTCTCCGATCCACCTCATTGGACTCATCAGTAACGTTTGATTTAAGCGGATTCAGCCTTAGACACAGATGTCAAAATGAATAATACTAAAAATAATCTAAATGGTTAGTTTTTCATGTAGATTTCTTTACAAGAAAAATATGAATTATATGAAAGACTAAAGTTCAAAGCAGTAGAGTCTATGGAAACCATTATTCCTATAGATCTCACCTTACACTGAATATTCTTTCATCTTTCATTGGATAACAATTTGTTCACTTCACTACAACAATCAACACTATATTTTCTAAGTAATTTAAATTAAGAAAGAAGAAAAAAATGAAAAAAACGGAACATGATGCATGAGAGGAACTATTTTTTTCTGTATGCACGAGATGAACTGAAAACGCGTGTGTAATATTCGAAATCCAATCGAGAACTGCATCGAGGGTGTTTACTGAAAATCTGTTAGCCTATGGCATATGGCTGTTAGCCTATAACACTATGGATTTGACTCATAACGGAGGATCTTCTGTGTTTCTTCCCTCTGTGTTAGAGGAATGTGCGAAAAAAAACAGGTGTCAAATAACAAGTTGTCGAAAAGCTAGAAGAGAAAGGCAAGAAGTATTTAAGTGACATTATCTACAGAGAATATAATTAAATCTGAGTATAGAATGAGGGAAAATCCATATAATGTAATGTTCTCATTGTTTTGTGTTATGTATAAACGGTAAACCTTTTACAGCTGGTGGTAATTTCGTTGGACATATATACGAACTGTCTGCGCATGAGTCTATTTTGTCCGGGGCGCAAATCCCATTTAAATATAGTATATACATATCTTCATAAGTACCATTATTCATGCTATTTGTATAATAGTATATTATGCACCCGAGCGAGGTTAGGCGATTTCGGCACGAAAAACGTTTGCGATCCGAGCGCAGCGAGGATTGCAAGTTTGCGCGTGCCGAAATAGCCTAGATGAGCGAGGTGCATATACTATTTTTCGTACCCCGCGGCAGAAAAGTGCAATTCTTTGCAAACGCCAGGACGCAAAGTAGGCACTTTACTGCCGCTGGGACGAAAACATATATATGTATGTGGGGGTTTCTATGTCAAATCTAACATTGAAAAATTTGATTTGGTTGAAATTTGTTTAAACATATACCCTGGAGTCACACTATTCTAACCATTTTTCTCATTTTACAGAGGCATTTTGACTTCTGAGTAATTTACAACCAAAGATTCACCTCGAGGATAAACAATTTATTTTGTACCTTGTGCATCAAACTCATAAAGCCTGTCTGTGAAAGCATATAAGGTAACTGTACCCAATTTGGCACTGTACCCAATTTGGCACAATCGTCAGATTTCGTATTTCCGGTGCTCTCTGAGCATCAGTCGCTCTTGGGTTATGTTGGGGGAATTAAAAGAAAATTTTCGGTATCTTCCCCGCCCATTTAGCCCTTAAAACCACTCTCCTACAACACTTTGAAGTTTCACTTACTGATTTTTTCACCATTTTCTTATTTCACTTTTCACACTCAACCTCAAAAATCAGGTGTCAATAATTTTTATCTCTCAAAGTGTCATTACTCTTTTTTGTGTAAAAACATCTCAGCTTTCGATTGGTCTCATCAGTTTTCCTAAAATTATTTTTTATCCTACTCAAATTGCTGTTTTTCGCATCAAAAAAAAGTGTACCCAATGTGTCCCTCTACGCGTTTTTAAATGGGAAGATTGAGTGAAATCATTGAATATTTGTATAGACATATTACGATGATTTAGACGCGTATTTTTGAGTTGTATGTTAAAAATTTTGTATAAATATCACTGGGAACATGATTGAGAGTTTATTTCAATGCCAATTGGATCGTCCCTGTAGGCCTATATAGGCTGTAGCTAATGATTAAAAAATTGTGCCAAATTGGGTACACGTTTTGTGCATTTAGCCTTTTTGCGTTTTTTTTTAAATTGCGATTTTCGATAGGTTAAAGTAGTCGAATGATGATTATGAAGATGGTTTCTAATAGGTATTGAGCTAAGCTTTGAGATGCCATTCACAGAATTTTAAAATTCGAAGTCTATCATAGTCAAATTCGTGAAAAACCCTTAGGGGGGGGCACATTGGGTACAGTTACCTTACTACTGCCAATGCAGTTATCAGTAGTTTTCGAAACTAGCTAGACGAGAAATTTTTTCATGACACCATAATCTTTCATTGGGATTATATACGACACCATCATTTCACTTGACTTTCCTCGAAACCCAGATTCCCACATGCGCGATTTTCTTATTTTTATTTATTTTGGATCAAACTTTCACTCTTATCGAATTGTATTCTACATTACTATTCACAAGAATAGGTTTTGCGGTAAATTTAAATTTTAATCTATGTTACGAGGGATACAGACGTTACAAATTCACAAAGAGAGTATAAGGTTGCGAATCTCCAATCTTGCTGAAAATTTGTTCAATAGGTTTTGTTTGGCTACCTCAACAGTTTTTGTGTACAGCCGCTTGGCCTAACATTTCGTTTTCCGGAGATATTCATAAATCTTTATCAATTTTATATTTACATACGCTATATCTATATATGGATATATGTGCAGTATATTTAGATATACTGTTTACGATGTATAAATGAATGAATATTTACGAATAACTCCAGAACCATTAAACAGTCAAACTGCTGTATACGTGCCGCAACTCTTATAATCCCATTGTCAGTATTGTAACAAAAATTATAAATGATGAAATCTCATGAATCTCTCATAAAGTTATTTTACTATTCGTAGGGAGAAGTTTAGCGAGCTTAGCTTCTATTTGTTTTTCCACTATACCATATTACTAACATGTAAAATTTAAAAAATTGTGTAATACATTAATTGTTTGTAACATAAATTTAGCATGAATTCAATCGACTATTTTTGTATTTGCCGTACGCGCTTCCGATGTAATCCCTTGGATTTGTCCATCATATATAGCAGTGAAAGGGTAAACGCGCAAATCACACGAATTTCAAACGAAGAGCAATGATTCAATGTTATATTAGACAATACATTACGTTTGCAATTTTAGTCTGGATAGAACTTTCACACAATAAGCACAGTTTTGACAAGAAGACAGAACTGTTCAGTAGTACATAAACTTTGAATATAAATTGTTTTTATTTATTTTCTGTTGGAAAAAAACCGTTTAGATTCGAGAGTGAATGCAGTCCCTGATTCATAAAAGTGCTAATCGAATAAAAGTAAAATAAAAATTTACTCGGAGATTGTTCTCCGTGATGAAACTTTCTGAAAAGGTTGCCTATAACGTTTCAGTTTTCTGGATATATTCGTAAATAGTTATTGATTTTATACATGTGTAGTTCATCAGTACAGGCCCTGTAATCTTGGGACGAGCCACTTTCTGATGGACTCGATAGTCATATAAATGTTACTGTGCCGTTCTATAAATGTTACCGTCAAAACTGTAAAAACTATAGAACTCTTCATGTCCCATGATTATCGCCTTTTATCAAGCTGTTTTCTACTGTTTTGATGTATATCGTATATCAAGGTGTATGTACAAATTTGATTCACCAAATTACTCCAAACGTATAAAGATTCCCTCCTAGATAATCTTACACTGAGAAAAATTTGGTTTGTAAATCCTACTATACCGTATAGTAAAGAAAAATATAGTGAACCATACTATATTTATACATGAAATTCACTATCTTATAGGAAATTATACTATCCATCTATGCTTAAATTCAGTAAACGTTATCACTATACAAAATGTAGTGTCTGTAACTATATTTTTATAAGATTTCACTAGTGTATAGTATATCTTACTAATATATAGTAAACAACCATGTATGTATAGTTACCGGCACTATAAATCTACTAACAAGATAGTTTTGATATATGAACTATGAATCCGAAGTAAAAATATATTTGTTCATGAGCATTTCGAGGAATAAAAATAGTATATTATGCAACTAGTGCGTGAAATGCGATTTCACGAGTTGCATACGATATTTTATATTATAAGTGATCAAACGCGAATTTCACGCATCGAGATTTGAGTGCGTGAAATGAGCGTTTATGATCACGTATAACATAAATGAACTTTTCAAAGTATGTTCTGTAAGTGATATTTCTCGTACAATCGATTGTCGGCATCAGAGTTAAAAAAAAATCACTTTTTAATAATTTGTTTAAACAATTATTGTTTAAACAATTATGAAATTATGTCGTTGATAGAAGTTTTGTCATCTGACATCTTCCACGGTTTTATTCTATTTCCGAAAATTACTTTGAATTTAGCTCGCCCACATTGTCAGTGGGCTTTAACGGATTAAGGGTTCGAAAATCTGAAAAAATCCTTTTTTTTCTTAATAATTTGCCATTTGTAAAATAAATTTTAACATATTTTCAGATAATCTGAATTAATCTGGCAAGACGTCCTAAATTTTATATAGTAGGATTCACCAAAAAAGTATGGCTGTCGCATTTTTCCTTCATATAATATAGTAAAAATATAGTAGGGTTTACCAGAAATTTTTTTCAGTGTATTATTTGAAAAAATGATAATATTATAATCTAAGACATTAAAATATTGAGTATTAAAGTATTAAGTAGAGTATTGAAGGGCTAGTTTACTTTAACTTTACGTTTCACTGTAGCTTCTGAGATACATAAACTATCGTGGTATTTACATTTTTTGTCATCAATAAGGGATTGAATTTTGTTTAAACAATTCTCGAAAATAGAACGTTAAAAGCAAAACTCAATATTTAAATTGCAATTTTGAATAGGTTAAAGTGATTGAATGATAACTATAGATAGTTTCTTATAGGTATTAAGCTACTGTTAAGATACTAAAGATACTGTTCGCAAAATTTCAAAATTCTAAGTTTATCAAATTTGCGAAAAACCCTCAGGGAGTGGCGCATTGGCTGCAGCTATTTTATTTCAATATTGAAAGCTTTAAAGCTTCAAGAAAATGTAATTGTAGTAGTTTTTCTCAGAAAAATTTTCCAGAATTATTTCGTGCTATTGAACGTAGTAAAAGTGTATGTAAAACAGGTTTGTAATCTAGAGATTCGTGAGTTTTTGATATAGCTAATGGAAAATTGATAAATCGCATTTCTCGCACTCAAATCGATGCGTGAAATTCGCGTTTGATCACTTATAACATAAAATATCGTATGCAACTCGTGAAATACGATTCCACGCGCCCGTGTGACCGCCTAGCCTAGCACTCGTTCGCCGGAGACTCGTGCAGGCTTGTCACACTGGTGCGTGAAATCGCATTTCAGGCACTAGTTGTATAATATACTGTATTATATCCTGAAATGTGGAAACAAATAGATTGAATACTATTATAGAAAACTTTTGAAAAAGCTTAAGAAAGTAAAAGAAATTAAACAACAATAAATTATTTAAAAATTACATGAAAAGACGATATTCGGGGGCCATTTGAGATGTGGAGAATTTGGGATGTGGAGAATGAAAACTCAAGCAAGAGCTTCCACTGCCATTGTCAAACAATTATATGATGTTTCAATAAATTATATGTTATCGAAACTTTAAGAAATTCTTACGGGAGTGTGACTACCACCTACTTAGACTTTACGTATTCTAGAAATGGACAGATTAGACTAACATTTTGATATTTAGAAATAATTATAAATTTGTTTATCAATCAACTCTCTTAATATGAATTCATATAGGAAAATGGTTTCCGAGAACACATCCATCCTCATCGTGGTTATTTTAGCTGTTGGTGGTCTATCTATGGTGGTCATTCTATTGGCTTGTTATATTTGTATATTTCGAGATCTATGTTGTCGCCCACCAAAGTGTAAAGGTCTAGAAAATTATTCATATTCTTTTTTTTTTCTTGAAAGAATTAAAGTTAGTAACATGGTCTTAAACTTTGATTTTTTAATCAGGTAACTTTATCAATCATCGCAAATATGGCAACGCAGACGCTACGTTTTGTGATTTCGCTCAGCCCGTGGAAAGTATGACTACTGAATCGGAAAATTTATAGGTAAACTTTTAATCGTCCAATGAACTGATAGTATAAGAAACATTGTTGTAGAAATTATGATTATGAAGAAAATAACACTCGTTTGAAAGACACATTCATGGAGAATTATATTCAAATTGAAATGTCTCGTACATTTTTTCCATATCGCTATTCAAAACATGTATTCAGAATTTCTTCTTCAATTTGAATTGTTTTGAATATGAATATGTTTTTCTTGTCGAGTTACACAATGAGACCATTTACATAACGTTATTCAGTATTTTGAATCAAATTTTTAATATATAAATGATTCTAATTTACCTTATGAACCCCACTTAAGATCTATACATGCATTCTTTTAATTTTCTTTTGATGTTTTAATATTTCCAGGTAAGAACTGCTCGAATGTGGTGTAGTAGTGAGTTCGATTATCTCACTGGCGACACCGTCGCTTACGAGACTAACAACTTACCAAACTCATTGTATTTTTCTGGATAATATATTTCATTTAAATGTATAATATAATAAATAGAGATGAATATTATGAATATAATTACAACACCTTATGATAAATAGAATTTTCTTGACTAGCATCACATGTTGCTCCCATTATAAAATGTGATTGAATAAGCTTAAACTGTGTTTATCTTGACTTTTTTCTCCTGAAGAGTATTCAACTAAAGTCAAGAAAGTTAAGTAAAATTAATAGTTCACTTATTCACTTCGAACTGTAGTTTTGACCTATCAAATTAGCTTTGACCGGTAGTCTAAAGAGATTATCGAAATATGTTTAGAGTCATCATATGATCAGTAAATGTAAAAGTTCAATAAAAAACAATCGCTGTCAACTGAATTGGCAGTATGTTTTCTCGAATATTTATGCAATATTTTTTCTGAGAATAAATCTTATTTTTACATTCCACATCCACACGATCCTCTAGCAGTCTTCAACATTTTGTAATTGGAAAATTCTTTCTGTAAATATTGATTAAGGATATATTTGAACTTGAATAAT
Source organism: Aphelinus atriplicis (assembly GCA_020882685.1). Taxonomy (NCBI): domain Eukaryota; kingdom Metazoa; phylum Arthropoda; class Insecta; order Hymenoptera; family Aphelinidae; genus Aphelinus; species Aphelinus atriplicis. The sequence continues at coordinate 43,984,561 of CM037074.1, read as the reverse complement.
GAATGTCTCAATGATGCATTATAGAGAAGGGTGTACAGTAAACATTTTTTAACATACATTTTCAACTTTATTAAAGTTTCATCAATTTTCATCAATTTTATAAACAAAGTATTCATATCTACATATATAATAATGGAAAGAAATTAATATAGCCATATTAATCACATGTATCAATATACATTTATGGCAGAGTGGTAAATATTGGAAACACTTAAAAATAATTCAAAATATTCAATTGTATTCAGAGCAAATCTCAAAACGTTTATAAAAATAGACAATAAGAAAATATTCTTAACGTCATAACTGCACTGTGATTTGATAATTACAGTATAAATCAATTTATAATACTAAACAGTAAAACAAAAAATAACGCTCATTCATTTCAATTTGTACTTTAAAAACTGATTCCCCAAAGAAATCTGACTGTAAAATAAGAAATAAATCTCAAAAAAATAAAAATATTAGATACTAGCTGATTTGATTGCTGAGTTGTTGCAAAACAGAGAGGACCACTTCTCGAAGAGTCTATAACAAAAACAATATAATTATAGTTTCATCAATTCATTTTCATTACTCAAGAGATTCTGGAAGGCTTTGAATAGGTTTAGTGAATTCAAACAATTATGTAAGCTTATGAAAAGAGAACGGTGAATACAAACTCATTTAACAAGAATATTAAATTGAAAAAATCACTTTATAAAATCAGTAAGAAAAGTGACTTAGTATTATTAGAAGTCTTGTCTTGCAACATTACCTGTGGTTTACAATGTTCTTCAAGCCAACTGAACACACAAGCTGAGAGTTCAGCAAAGTTGGCCACTGATACACTATCAAATGTCTGGAATAATCTATCCATTATAGCTTGGAACTGAAAAAAATAATTATTTATGAATCATAGTTGAATTTGAATTAAAATTGTCAAACATTGCAAGCAAATCATCATTTGTTTCAATATAATTAATATTTCTTAAAAACAAGATTATTCTGATGAATCGATCACTGTATTGAATCAATTATCCTGGAAGTAACTATCCATATTCATATTAAATGATATCATGTATGTTTTCTGTGGTAGTATGTATAAAACGCGTATTGACACAGTGTTATTCAAGTTATTAAACATGTATTAGGCATAATACTTAATGACCAAAAAATATTTTCCATAGATAATTTTCATTTTTGAAAATCGAGTAATCAATGATTAGAATCAGACAAACAATAAAAATTCTTACCACTTGAAATTTAGTCTCATCAGAAACGCGTGTTTCTGAATGACCAGGTTGTGTCTGATGAGCTTTAACTATTTGTTCATAGTTGGTTTTCATGATTCGTAAAGCTATGACTTCTTTTCGGAGAGCATTCCGTTCTTCTTCTTGTTTTTTCTTCTGCTGCAGTAGAAACTGTATGTAATCAATTGATTTTTGGAGGACAGTAGCTTTTGATAATTTATATCCAGATGCGTCAGTTTGTTGACATGTAGGAACAAGATCTTGTAGTGTATCATATCCTCTTTTTATGGCATCTCTACGTTTCTGTTCTGCTTGAGTATGAGCTTCCCTGCGCCGCTCTTTGTAGCTGATTGTTGAGCTTTTATTATCACTGTCTTCATCTTCTGTAATTGAAAATAAATAACAATGTTTTTTAGATATTGTAATTAATAATGTATATACTGAAAATAATGAATGTAACTGGAATTCTTGAATAAATGGGAATATAGTTAAGGACAGAGAGCAATTTTGAATGATTAATTTTGCAAAAAATCACAAGCACTGGATAAAGACATTTTTTCATTCATATAATAACCTAAATTTTAGAATTTTGAAATTCAATAAATCAGTTGTATTGTATTTAACAACTAATATGTGTCTGTAATTTTTGTATCTTGCGTTAGTTACAAACTAAAATTTTTTTCACAGTTTGTACAATAAAATATCAATAATATCAACATGTCAATGCTCATAAGAAATAGAATTGTTACGAACTGGTTAAGAATGTTGGTAGAAAAAGATGTGTATCTCAGAAAAGTGCTATAAACTGTTTCGTCTCAGAATTTATTGTATGAATTTAGGGATCCAATAGAATCAAAGAGAATACGATTTTTTCTCTCACGTACTCATTATTGCTCATGTTAGCTTGGTATAATTTACAAAGTTTCTCTCTCTCTCTCTCTCTCTCTCTCTCTCTCTCTCTCTCTCTGTCACAAAGACCAGACTCCCAAATATTGTAATCTTAAAATTTGCTATATAAACAGTGTCATCTCTGTTTTTTCATAGACAACTGAAGAATATCAGAAACAAAATATATTTATATTATATATTAATATTCTATAGTTGAGAACATCAGAATTGAATTGATCAAACATTATATATTTTCAAACATGTCTTCCAACATAGCACGCTTTTTTGATCTACACTTTCAAAATGGCACTATTAACAGCGAATTCTATGACAGCATTATCTATACAGCAGATTTGGAGATGGAGTGTTTACCCACTTATAGAAGGCCAGATAAAACGCATGAGATAGTATTGATAAATCTGCATTAATACTTGACAGAAAGGATAATAGAGTATACCAGTATTGTGCGCAGAGGAAGAAGGAGTATTGACAGAGCCAGTGCTGCTACATCTTGAGAAGGTATGCCTATCTACAGGACTAGAGGGTTCGAGTTTGCTGTCTCCATCGGAGCCAGTGCTTGCGCTATTGGCCCCAGCATTGGCACTGTTGGCTCGCATCCCTGAAAAATAATACATTTGTAGAAGTAGATAAGTAACGTGGGGAATGTGGTATGCAGGCTAAGCAAATGAAGTGGCCCAGCAGAGCGAGAACTTACGAGCTTCATACGCTTGAGATTGCGAAACGTCACCCATGTTGAAGCAGGAGACTGAGTTTTGCAGGGGAACCGAGCACATCAGACAGTTTCAGACGCAGTTAACCTCGAAGCTGCTCGAACTGCGAGTGCTGTTGGTCACCACGGCGCTATGAGTTGCACCTGATAACATTCGTCAAGGGGTCGAGACTCCGCACCAGCTGCAAGTGTTTCGGTGATGCGCTTCATCAAAACGAAAACAAGTTGTTGAGAGGTTGGGTTAAGGCAAAATCGGGATCAATCGGGATAGCGAGTGGATTTGGACATTTGGTGCCATGTGTCTTTAGATGGTGGCCCCAAAAGCCCTAACCAGAAGAATCCATCAACTTCGCGCTCACCTTCACGACCAAGATCGTCGCACTGTGATGCTCTTTGCTATATCCAATCGACAGTCTTGCTCTATTTCATGCCTCTGATAGTATTGCTGCGATACTTGGTTTAATGTTTATACGTTTTTCGTTCGCGCTTATGGAACTGCTTCCTTTTCAAGCTCCACACTGCTCCACACACTCCACACTTTGCTTGATCACTTCACCAATGCTGCAATCTGCTGCTGCTGCCTCTGTGGCCTACCCTGCTCCATTTCTCTAATATATACTCAATAGTCCTAAAATCTATATAGCTATATATATTGTTTTGCTCCGAAACAGACGATGAGACAAGGTATATGTATATATATACAAGAGTGTTCATAGTAGTGAAGTGGAATGTAGCCAACGAAGATATATAGCTATATTCATAGCGGCCGTTCGCCGTAGCCTGTGCCCTGTAGCCAGTAGCGCTGACGTCATCATTGTCAAGAGAAGTATACGTGACGGTAAATTGCGGCAAAACAAATATAAACAACACAAAGATTATGAACGCGTAAGACGTTAGTTTGTATTTTATACGCACTCTTATGATGTTGTAGTCCTTTCTTGAAAAAAATGGACGAACAATGTTAGTAGGACTCACAAGAGTTTTGATTGGTCCTCATTCTACAGCGATAAACATTCACACTCATTTCATATCGTTATTTTTGATATTAGTGACATCAACATCACTCTTATCTCATCTTCGTTCGTTGTATATCAACAAAAGATCTTTCTCGTGACAACATTTTTCCATGGCATATTAACCGTTTGTCATTTTTATCATTTCTCTCACGTACGCATTTCATTACAAATCAATACGAATCCCCTAAATGAATTGTAGTCGGTGGGTTTGAAAAACTATAACAGTTTTGTCGACGGCGATAAACATCATTGTAGAATTAAGTCCCAAGAGCATGCATACATATTTTTTTTCAAATTAATGGATATTATAGATAATGCAAATGAAGTAATTTGTAAATTATTGATGAAGAAAATCAATTGTTTGATGAAAAAATTGGGAATCCAGAAATCAACCCATGCAGGAAGTTAGTTGGGGTCACCGATGATGGAGTCCCAATAAGGGTATGTGCTCATTGAAGATCGTGATAAATGCGCATTGCAGCCATAGAGGTAGCATGGACAGAGGAGGGGAGCCACCCGTAAACACGTCTGAAAATTTGGATCGTGTGTAAAATTTGGCCGACGATTTGGTCACTGAACGTTTTGTCACCCTTTTCAAATATTAGTTTCTAAGGCCGTAAAAATTGTAAATTCTTTTCTTTAATACATTATAAACCTCTGATAGGTAGGTACTACGATGGGGCCTAATTTTTCAAAACACTATAGATTTACCATTTATTCCAAGCACACGACTCATGTAAATTAATATAGCGTTTAAAAATTACGCAACGTCTTTGTTGGGCGAGTATTCCTGGCTTTCGATTTGGTTGTTTATCAATTATAATGACTATTTATTCATATTTTTCAAATTAATCACACTTTCTACAATTCGTTTATTTAATGAATAACCGGCCAAGATAACAGATTACAATTTTCTGATAAACTATAACAAAGACCTTAGGAAGAAAAGGAATAGAGCGCAAAAAAGTTACTGCGAGTAATATCCGTTTTGGAGGATAACTATACATTAACTTGTTTTTGCTTTCTCAGAGAGGAAATATTGTAATGGGATGGACATCGAATTGAACCAACAGATCTTCATTTTCGTAATCCACGGGTCAAATAATGTCGAATCCTAGAAATGTCTGTCGTAACGCATGTATACCGCTATTTTTGGCATACGATATCTCTCGAAAGAATGGTCCGATCTTCGTCTTCCTGAAATTTTGCTCTGTGGTGGCAAGATGTGAACCGAGTTCAATTTTTTACATCATCTATCGTTTGCAATTATCATAAATGCTTATTAAGGCTCGCATTATATGGCTTTTGAGGGTCAATGAGGATCAATGAAATGTAGTAACAACCTGCTACTTTTCCCAAGAAACATCGATATTTCACATATTTTTTATCCGAAGCTTCCTCGAGAAAGTATACTAATTCACCAATTCACCAGGAAACGGCTTTTTGTTCAACAGCTCTGAATTTGTCAATCCCATGTCAACTGGGTTGGGCCTAGATAAAATTGTTTCAAAATCAGTTCCAATTTTCAATCCAAAAACAATTTTTTTAACGAGCCGACGAGCAATAACTCGGATGATCCGAGTTACTGAGCTGCAGAATATCACAGGTAATAAATGTTAAAGCTTATAACAACTCTGGATCTAGCGCTTAAATTGTCCCGTTGCGAAACAAAGCTTACTAATGAAATACATGTGTATGTTCATATGTATATACCATCGCGCGCGTATGAGTATATGGTTCATGAGACTAATTCCCATACATATGGTCATATAAAAATCGGGAAAGATCCATAAGTATATTATGAGAACGAATAAAAATAAGTTTCACGGAACAAATGACGAAAAAAAATGTGTGACATGAGCAAGTGATGAGGAATTACCTATATATGGAATTAGACAGAATGTAGCAGAAGTTTCGAAAAAAACACCGAGAAATATCTTCACGTATATACACACACACACACATATATATATATATATATATATATATATTTTTCTTCGATTAAAGAGATAGGAAGAAATTATTAATAGAAAATAGACAACTTCCAATGAGATAAAAGAATGAAAAAAAGCATGGCATATCAATTCGTATACATAAATACTTTGTGTGTGCATTTTAAAAATGACGGAAATGACATAAAAGAACGTGGGTTTAATGAACTACCCCACGCGTTGGTATATGCTTTATGTCCCCCTCAAATATTTTTAGAAAAAGCGCGCTGTCTCGAGTATACGATTTTCTTTATTTATAGACCTTCCAGAGTATATATATCTAAAAGAAATTCCCTTTCAAGCAGAGTGTATAGTGGAAATAACTCTGTTAATCTTGCATTGAGGATATTATAATTTAAATTCTCCAATTAAATTATTCAAGTACGCAACGCGAGGATTTAGCGCAGAAATCAAATTTTTTTTTTTCATTGTCTAGTGAGGTGGTTATAGTTATGAATTAATAGCCTGCTTGAGTAAACAATTATACGTGATGAGTATTTTGTAGTATGTATGTACCTCTGATGCGAAGGTTCGGATTGAATGGCTGAAAGGCCATATAATTATATGATGAGCCACAGTGAGTTAGAAAATGATGTGGTACAGTAAACGTGCAGCTTTTACTGAACTGTGCATAGCATACGTAAGATAATTAATGGTGGATTATCGAAATAGAAAGGAGGAATGATTGATTGTCGGGGAGCAGAGGGCAATAGCGGGAGTTGTCGGGGAACAGCTTCGGGGAAGTCGAGGGGCGGATATATGTAAGTATATTGCATCGCCACGAGAAGAGGCGATCGTATGCAACGACGCGCGGGGGGTAGTTAATGGATTGTGACTTGTGATTTGGGCGCGGGCTGGCTGTGCGCGCAGAGCAGGATCGAGGAAATTATCCTGGAAACAAGAAGGCTCGAGCATTCGGGGAGCTTGTGCAGTGGCGCAATCGCCATCTGGCGCGGTGTCGGCAATCGCCAGGCTGGTAACGTCGCGGACCTCGAGTCTGGCGCGCGCGCGCGGCAGCTCACGGCACTCGGGTCTGGTCGGGTCCGGGCTCGGCAGTCGCGGCTGCAGTCAGATACTGGCGGTCGGGCGCACGGCGGCGGCAAGCTGCTGTAAGTGGGATAGCACACCAAGCGAGCAACGCAACGCAAGCTAGCAGAGCAGCAGCAGCGCAGTGTGCGATGTGATGTGCGTCCGCTCGCTCGCTCGCACCAGCTCGCACCAGCTCGCCTCAGATCAGCAGCCGCCAGCCGCCGGCCAACATCACACACAGCCAGAGGAGCATCAGCAGCGCCAGTGGCGGTGAGTGGCGGAGCGACAGCTAGCAACACTGTTTTCGCTGCACGACTCGCGCGACTCGCGAGCTGTGAATCTGTGATTTGGAGCAGTCGAGGCTTGGAGCAACATGTCACGGCTGCGGCCCAAGTAGCCGGGCCCACTAGCTGCCAGCTCCAGCCCCAGCGTGCCCGAGGTGAGCCGCCCCACTCGTTGTTTCAGCCCGATTGTCCCCAGGGCTCCCAGGGCTCCCAGCCGACTGCAGCCGAGGGCCCCGAGTAACGGGCAACGGCCGTAGGCTCGCTCGCAGTTGGCCAGCGTTGCACAGAGCACCAGCTCTCCGCCGGGCCGAGCTCAGCCTGCTGCAGCTGGACCTGCACTTTGCTGCGCGGCGCTCCCTCGAGCAGTCTGTCCCCTCGAGTCCCCTAGCCTAGCCCCCGGAGACTTGGGCTTCAGCTCGAGCTCGCACAGCCAGCGACAGCGTCCCTTTCGCTTAGCCAAGCGCCGCTCTCTCTCTCTCGCTCTCGCTCTCTCTCTCTCTCTCTCTCTCTCTCTCTCTCTCTCTCTCTCTCTCTCTCTCTCTCTCTCTCTCTCTCTCTTGCTCGCTCGCTCGCTCGCTTGCTTGCTTGCTCGCACTCGCACTCCGAAACGCTTCGCGTTCTCGAGCTAGAGTGCAGTGTGTGTGAGTGTGTGTGTGCGTGCGAGTGTGTCGGGCTCGAGGAGGTCGCTTCCCCGGTGCCGCTTTCTCACTGCTGCTAAGCTAACAGCCTCGTCCCGTTGCTCGTTGCTACGCCCATTCTTATTCATTCCACGCAGATCCTCAGCGCCCGTTAAAATCCGCTTCTCGCAGCGCTTTTTCTTTTGTTGCGAGCTGCACTGCTACGGTGAGTCTGTCTCTCTCTCGCTCTCTCACTCTCTCGCACTCTACCTCACTTTTCACTCCTTTTTTATACCTACGAGGCAGACACTTTGTTGTGTGATATCATACCTCAACACATACACACACACACACACACTCCCATCCCATCCCAATTTACAGTCATCCATGCTACCCCACTTTTTTATTCATACGTCATTACTGCAATTCCATTTTGATTTTGAAATGCTACTGGCTAATCTGCTTGCTTATGCACTTTTATGAACTCAATGAGATCATGTAATGATGGTTTCACTTTCATAAGAATTTTACTCCACTTATTATATCATGTTATTCTTCAATACTGTCATCAATATAGTATAACCAATCATTGAATTCATTATATTTTATATTGATTAGCTGTTTTTGAATTTTGAATCTGTGACCATTATAACTAATGATAAGTTCATTAAATGAACAAATGTGAAATTAGATTTTTAAAATACACACACACATATTTTCACATATGTATTAATCTCTACAAATTTTATTTTAAACAATTAATTTTCTCAAATTTCTGGAGTTTTTTAATTTCTTGACAGAATCATTATCAGTAAAGATGATCATGCTTGATTGATTTGAGACAAACTTTTCTAAAGTTTTCAAATGGAACATTGTATCAACTGGCAAGGATATTTTTCAAATCCATTCACATCAATTTCTTACATTATTTCTAAACTGGATCTTAGCAAGATATTACTTACCCTTGTATACATATTAATTGTATTTTTTTTTATGTTTTTTGCATATAATGTTGCAATTACCTATTGACATACCCATTGGTATCCAAAAACTATGAAGTTGAATATGCTAGTTTAGTCATGAGTTTCTGCAAAATCACCACAAAAAATATTGGCAAAATTCATGATTTTTTTGGAACTCTTACATATATGGTGTTGTTACAAGTATCATTTACACTTCTAAAAACTCTCACAATTTAATACTGGTTTAATACTTGAAATATAGCTTTTCATTCCGTTATGATAATGCTGCTTGCTTTAAGAAAATTTTAACGTTTATGAGTATATCTTTTATTGAAGTTGTATCCTTCTATACTTTGTTTTGGGATAAAGAAAATTTACAATCATTACTATTTTTACTGTTTTTGAATTTGAAACTTTCAATACAAATTTCAATAATCATCTATTGGATTAAAGTTGACTTTATTAAAATCACTTTTATCCAATTTTAGAACCTTCAGTTACTTTGTTCTTTAAATCAAATAATTTAATTGCTAACAGTTCTGACGTGATTTATAACTCGTGGATTCAACCTCAAACACCGATTATAAAATTCATAGTACTTGCATAAGAAAATATTTTTTAAAGACCAGTTGAGAATGCACTCTGGTATAAAGTTTTTCAATTCTTTTTCCTGACTATTTTATAGAAATGTTTACTAGTTTCCTTTCAGAAAAAAGTGAAATAATTCAAATTTAAGAAAACAAGATTTATACAATAAGCTTTGAAATGATTGAAGCATTTTTGAGTATGCATGCATGTTTGGATGTATTGTACATTAAAAATCGCCAAAATGATCAAACTGATTCCATTAAAATTTTGAAAAAATCACATATTATTCAAATCCCATCGAAATTTGTAGAAATATTCTTGACACACCAACATAGCTCTTTTTTCACTTTTTTCCCAAATATCGTACTTCTTAGCATCAGAATGTCAGTATAAATAGAATAAAAACTCTAAATTTTTCTTGAATTTTATTCATAGTTCTAGATTTGAGTAGATGTGAATTAGTAAAAATTTTATGCAAGTGCAAAGTAGAAGTACCAAAAATTCATGCCTACAATGCAAGAAGTGATCACTTTTTGGAATTGTGTATCAATGTATGGCTGCCTAAGATGCCTATGGCAAGATTTGGCCTGAGAAAATACAAATTGATTTCTCTATAATTAATTTCTGTAATTTTTTCTACATATATATATTTTCATCAATGTCAAACTATGAGCATGTGTTCATTTTGGTATAGTACAATTCCTTCTCTAAAATTAACAAAACTCCAAAAGTGTATAAGAATGAGCTACTTAAATGTGTTAGTATGAAGAATGGGCATTCAGTTTTTTTTTTGATCCATGAGATTTTCTTTCAACATTCCATGAGATAATATAATCTTGAATAAACAATTCTAATTGAAAAACTGATTCACTCCGTAGAAAAGTTAATAATTTTTCCATTTTTCATTATTTAGTCATTCATCAGGCAATACTCATTCCACACTTATCTTGGTATGGATAAAATAACTCATTAACATATTGTATTTATAATTGCAGGTGATATATTTTTAAGCACAGCATCAAAATGGTTTCTACCCGCCAGTCAAGCAACAGTACCTCCAATGTTGACAGTTCCACTTTCGTGGAACTTGGTAAAAATTATGAAGCAGGACCTTCAGGAACCTCAAGAAAAAACCAACAACAAGGTGGTTTATCAACAAGCGGGGCAGTTTTACCAACAGGAGATGCCAGCTCATATATAAATATACTGGATTTGCCAGTGGAGATCTTACAAAAAGTATTGGGCTACTTAGACTTCAATACAATAGCCCATTTACGTCCTGTGAGTATATTTTCATAGATTTTGATGTTTTTTAAAAAAATTTTGATAAATATTTGAGTTTCTGGAAAATAATACATTTTGATTTTCAATTAGGTTTGTCATCAAATGGATAGAGTATGTGGTTCTATTTTAAATTTAACTTTCCAACGTCTTCAAACACAGATGCTCAGTCGATTCCAAGCTATTAAAGCACAAATGCCAAGAAGAGAATCAGCTAGACGTAATCACCCTCTGGCTTGTGAATCAGACATTATTGAAACTTTACACATGAGACTCACTCTACTCCAGATGAGTTTTGGGAAACATATCGAACGAAAACATTGTTGCTTCTTTCCTGGCGAAGTAAAACATTTTTTGCCAAAAAATATGTAGAATAATCTGAATTACAAATTTAGATTATTTCACACGGATATTCAAATTTATGGATTTATAATGTATTATTCAATATATTTCAGATATTAGACGAAGTTTACCGCATCCTCCACTATATCAAAGTTACGCCTAAGTTAGCTCGGCCCTATAAAGTAACAGATGAACTTTTTGACCTAAGTACAATGGCTATGGAGTACTTTAAAGATTGTATCGAGCCGACGCTTCCTGAAATACCTTATTTTGGCGCAGAATTCCTTGACTTAGCTGGAACGTTTTCTTGTACGTATAATATTCTCTTGTCCTGAATAGTTCATTCCATATTTCATTATGTTTAAACCAAAATTCGCATAGTTTGTTCGCATTTTATAATGTCGCTAATGAACAGAGTTTTTTTTTATTTTCTTTTATCAAATTAACGATAAGTCTATACATCGTATCATAAGTCTAAAATCATGTCATAGTAGCAGTCTAACTCAAAATATTAGAAATGAATGAATAATATTAGACTTATCTTAAATAAGATGATAAATTTTATTAAAAAATCATTTTTAACAAATGGCGATATATTTAAAAAATTATTGTTAAACTATAATCACTTCCGAGATTCTGTATTGTTGATTCTGCTTTCAATTTTTTTTATTCTCTCAAAAAGTGTTAATTCAGAAATTAGAATCTTTAACAGAAAAGTCGAGTCTCGTAATTCTTTTCTAAATAAGTAAAAGAGACGCGTGAGCGCGATTAATGTAAGGACTATCGTGACTGACTTTGCAGCGCCGTCAACTGTGAATAAATTTTCTCTATGCCTGGATACAGCGCCGCTGAGTGTAGGCGATGGGAAGACTGGCCGAGGTAGTGGAGGCGAAGGTTCGCCGTCACGCTCAGGTAACGACGAACCCGGTAGCTGCACCAGCCTGGCTTTGGACGCAAGCGTAGCGGCGCCGGTTTCGCCACCCCAGTCCAATATGGTGCTGCGCAAACGCATCCGCAAGATTAAGCAAGGTATGAAGCGCTACAATAGCCAGCTCACGCTCATGCGCCGCGACCTACGAAACTGCAAGGCCAAGATCGCCGAACAGCAGAAACAGATCGTTGAGTATGCAACGAGGCTCGATGACAATGATAAGAAAAACGAAGAAACCTCTAGGAAGTTCAGCACTCTTCTACAGGTATTTACAAAGGTACATTCGAATGCCTCGCACGACCCACGAGATCTATGTACTGAGATGCTAAGTATATGCTTATTCACAATTTTTAACAAAATTCCGATTTCGATCCTTTTTTTTTCATTTTTTCCATTTTTCACGAATTTGATTTTTTTCATGAAGATATTGTCTCGTGCGAGGCTCTCATTAAGTTGATTAGAATTTGCTAAAAAATTGGAATTACTAGATACAATATGAGTTGAGAATGATTCTTCAAAAGTCATCAATGAACTGCTTGAATTAAAAATAAATATTATACATTTTCATGTTGCTTATATCGTCAAGTATGGAGCCGAAATAATATGTTCTGTGTGCCGAGGAAGATTGTATAAGCTACGATCCATTGAATAATTAAAATAAAAATATTGAATAAAGCGTGGATTTTCAGGAATTAAACAAGTGCAAAACGGAGTTGCAATATTGGCGATCAAAATCGCCAGCGATACCGGTATGCTTCGGGTGTGGGCAGTCAATACCGGTACCAACAGAAGACTTGCAGGCTCTGGCGAATCAGGGTGTTTTGTCCAACGTCGAGGCGAGTGTGAACGAGGGTCTCGACTTCATTCCCATAGCCGACATGGTGGTGCACAGTCCTACGGAGCGAGAAGTCGACCCAATGCTTAGTGCCCTTACTCCAGCTCAGCAGCAAGCGCAATTTCATCATCAGCATCAGCATCACCAGCTGCATCAGCAAGCGCAGTCCAGTAGTAGTAGTAGTAGTAGTAGTGTTAGCTGTTCTAGTGGGGTTAGTTGCAGTATCGCCGCGCCGCCGGTAGAGCCGATGGCACCGCCGCGAGCGCCACCCCCGCTTTCGGCTGCCGGCCAGATCTCCTTGCCTTTGATCTCCTCGAAAAGAAAGTCGAGCTCATCCTGCCTGGAAGAAGATGCCACGAAGAAGCCCCGTCGCGCTCTCAAGGCCCGCCAGGCCAAGCGTTCCAAAATCTAAGAGCAACTCCCTCTTTATGTAATTTCCATCTTTGTCTGTCCTCACCTGTCCTCTCTTTCGTCTCTCTCCCCTTCTCTGTATTTCCTCAGACACGCACACACACACACACGCGCACGCACACACACGCACACACATACACATTCACTCTCTCACACACACTCACTCACTCACTCACTCCAACATGCCAATCCCTCATTTTTATAATTCTCCTATACGTTCTCTTTCTCTCCCACACAGTTACAACTCGCTACCTCTCTCACTAAAACTACTCTGCTCACTTTTGTGCCTCCGACCGAGGCGCATCGTCTAACTTCTTTTTTGTCTCAAAGTAGATTCTCCCATGAATTTGTCGGCAGAGTGTTCTCATCGTGCTCTTTCACGGCTACGAGCGGATGATCCAACAAAAGTACAAAATTCTTTCCCGATCGCCTCTCTTGGACTTTGAGCACTAAACGGTCGTTCTTATCGTGCTGATTACATTAGCCACCGATGCTTATGCCTGTACAGAACGTATTTTGTATCTGAGTTTCAGAACTCTTTTTTTGATCATTGAGTGGACTTAAGGAGGTAAGGAAATATTGTACATTACACGTCTCAATTAATTTTTGATCCGGTAAAACGTCAGGTAAAATATTGTATTTTTCATTTCTCTTTGATCATTTAACTATACTTACGATGCTTTTACTAGCAAATATGTGTAGCCGATTTCTTTAAATAATGAGATTAAATAAATTAGCAATAAATTATATGATACTTTTAATCGATAGTTCTTTGAATTATTAATTAAGATATTATAGTAAAATTTCAATCATTGCACTACTGATGCTCTTGCATTAGAATTTTATTGTAGATTAAAAAATTTGAGAGTTGTAGACTAATTTGCACATCTCGTCAAGTCTGTGAGTTGAAAATAAAATATAATTTGATGAAATGTTGATTCCGCAATTCGCGCAATTAAGTACTTGATGTACTTAATATTTTTCTTGTATCGACTTTCTGTGACTTATGATGCTTTCAAACAATTAGTATGAATTGATCTCTGTATATTTGTTTTTTTTTTCGGTTCAATGATACAAGACGATTTGAATGAAATTCCTGTTGCCAAAAAAACTATTTATGTGAGACAAATTTGTATGATTTTGACTTATTGATCAATATTTTTAGCTTCCAAATTTTGGGAAATGAACTGAATGATCTAATAAATTAACTTTCGTGAAACATTGTGTATAATGAATTTGAAAACCAATTGCTTAATAATAATTGTTACAAGCTCTAGAACTTTTTGCGCGTTACCCAAAATCAGCGGACAAAAGTAAATTTCAAGAGTAGATCTAAAATAATCCTCACAAAGAATTGAAATGTGCAAAGCCATATTTCTTGCAATTATCCATGAAAATATACGCTCTGTACCTGCATATGCGAAGCGTTGAATGGTAAAGGACTGCTATGATCTAGGGACGGAAAAATAAACTAAATTCATTTTATATTTTCTGATGACCCAAAGAGAAGAGACAATGTTCGACAGATATTCTAAAGAAAAAATCGGTCATCCGTTTCGACCGTGGGAGCGATTGCCGATTACAGCACGCGATTCTACGTGTACGTATAGGTATGTCTGGTTTAATGCGAGTGGCTGTATGTATGCGTGCGAAAGAGCGTGTGTAAGTAATAAAATAAATAAATGAATTAATAATTAATTGAATAATTAAAGTAAGTCATATTGTCAAATGAATGAACTTGTTGAAATATAATCTATAGTTAGAAATTTCACCATGGTATTATTGATAAAAATGAAAAGATCCTTAACTAAAGAGAAAAAAATCTATCAATGTATATGTGCATAGTCAAAGTATGTGAAATGCTTTGTTGAATATGAAATTTTATGAAAAAAAGAAAGCGTTCTTATGTTTGCCTTTGATTTTACATTCTTATAAGAAAATAACAGACTTGGCATTTTTTCACGACTTTACAAGCTTAATTTCCAATTTTGTATTTGTTCTTCATGATATTATAAAATCTGCAATATTATAGTAAAAAGAGTAGGTATTTATTTTTTGAATTCGCAGTTCTATATTTTATTCTTTTATGCTATTTTCTATAGTTATGTATACGTGGTTTTGATGTTTTATCTTGATTCTATTGCTAAGATTGGTTTTCATATTGAATATATCTTTTTAAACACGAGTAATTTAGAATATATTTTTAATTACTCCATGTGTAAGTAACGTGAGTTTTTAAAGTATTTCTTATCAGTGAATGTAATTGAATTTGTTTGATATAAATGCGTCTCAATTATTTTATGAAGTGTAAGAGACAGTTTTTTCTAACCAACTGCGCTCGAGTGTAATTGAAGTAATGTCTTATTGAAAATAAAATATATAGATTAGTTATACACAAAATATATTTCCTTTATTTAACAAAGTAATTACAATGAAGTTGTGCAATGGATCAGACATTTCAAAAAAAGTCTAAAACTATGAATAATCAACAAATAACATTAGTTCTTACTTGTCTTAAAATAGTACTCAAATGATTTAAAGTTTTACTTTATTTGAGTAAAAGTAATATAATGGTGAGATTCAAATAGAGGTTTGAATGATAGACATTGAATATAACGATGAAGCAACAACTTTTAACATCTGTCTTGCACTCATAGCTTCCCATTTTTCAATTGATTATACTCAAAGCAGACTGTTGATTTTACCTAAGTCGAGTCATTACATTCACACAAAAACTGAATTCAATCCAAAACACCAAATTGGTTTATCCGAGAGGAATCTATTGACTACTATTTACTACTGACATTTTATCGTTTATTTATTTAAATAATGACGATGTTTCGGAGACTCCATATTTATGAGACTGAAACGAACAACTCAGAATGGCTTTTTTAACTACACAGAATCTGCTAGAAGTTCAATGTACTAGTTTAGACACGTATGGGTGTCTAAACTAGCTTTGTTGAAAGTTCTGTGCTGAGTCCAATTTCAATTTAATATCTTATGAGCTGTATGAAATAGATTCTTTTTTATGGATTTTACTCATTACAGAGAAAACTCCCGAGTCAATTTAATTTCCTATATCAATTCAATTCACAAATAACGCTCGTTGAAAAATTTATCTAGTAAATAATCAATATTTACCTTGAAATTGCAGTGTCTTGGCTGTGGATTGCTATTCCCATCAACATAGAGCCAACCCATTTATCACTTATGATTCATAAGTATAAATTACGAAGTATCAGCCACATTTTCTGATAGTAATATTATTGACAGTTTTTTTCTCGAAATTTTCCGAAACAGTATTTTTCATCACCATGAGCGGGAAATTTGATCTTTGGACGTTGTTTTTCCGAAAACGTAATGAAAAATACTGTTCGGTATAGTAGCGAAAGGTAATGCTAGGCTCGTGTGAGTACAATTTACCACCAGCCTCGCTTCGATCAGGCGGTAAACTCCCCACAGGCCTAGAATTAGTTTTTTTGCTACTGTATCGAAAAATACTATTGCGTACAGAAGCAAAAAATTTATTCTAAGCCTGTGTGGAGTTTGCCACCCGAGCGAAGCGAGGCTGGTGGTAAATGGTAATCACACGAGCCTAGCATTACCTTTCGCTACTGTATCGAACAGTATTTTTCATCACGTAAGTAAAAAAACAACATTCATAGATCAATTTTTCCAATGAAAAACCCTTTTCGATCTATTAGACCTCAAACTTCCGGGGAAACCAGTCCTAATTATCGATCCAGAAAATGCTCGAAGTTACTGTTTTCAGATTTCAATTTTACTATTGAGCAGGCTGCTGTTAAAGTTTGTAAATGGAAAACGAGCCAGTAGAATTATCAACAACTCATATATCCCGTTAAGTAGTCATACACTAAAATGGAGTTTTTGTCCTAGCGAGAGCATAATGCCAGCGTTTACAAAGAATGCTTCTTTCCTTTTGCAGACTACCGAAAATCTTAGACTATTTTGGCAAATGTAAACTACTTTTTTTCTGTCGAAATCACCTACTGTCGCTCAGGTGCATCATATACTATTATTTGAATATTTCTCGATTCATGTTTCATTAATTAGACTTCTAATTTTTTCTTTTTCAAAGTTCTCACTAAAAATAGGTGGCGAAAATATTTTTGTATTCTTTTTGATTACCCATAATGGATTGAAAAATTTTGCAAAAGCACAGAATAAGAACTTTTTGAACTTAATTTTAGAAAATCGTATTTCTGCGAATTTCGAAAATTTTCGGCTCATTTCCTTTGTCCAGGACTCAGGCGTATACATTCAGAAAAAAAGAGTCTGTTTTGAACAAGTAAAAAGAGGTTATTCTACAGATTCATGCGCGCATCTGTTATTCCGTCTATTTTGATTTATTTTTGTAATCAATCGGAATGCAAGTGAACTGCCCACGATATTTTCGTCTGATTTACCGCTGCTTTGACCGTTTAGTTTGGACGAAGGTAAAAATAACATTTTGCTTACACCATCTAATATGTTTTCCATCATACTTCTTCTTTAACAATTGTTTTAGTAGATCTTTTTTTTTTTGACGATTCAACCAACAATTGCGCATCCATCTGAGTCATTGATTTTTCTCTCGATTTTGCGAGACTAAACAACGAAAAATCCTATTCTTTCAAAAATGCTCGGCGTAGAAGAGTCAAAACCGGAGACGGTAGTATTGGGAAATTCACATTTAACGCAATGTAGAACTGCTCCTGCTTAGGTGGCTTATATTGGGTACATCTACCTGATCATTATAACTTATTAATTGAGAAACGAAGCAGATAAAAAGATTAAACCATTATAGAATGATCACAATGTTAGAGACTAAAGATAATTGGGAGACAATTTATATTTTTTAAAACGTACACGAGAACTCGTGAGCCTTCTCTTTTGAATAACTCGAGAGTTAAATGAAAAAAGAGCTAATTTAAATCTTGTCGATTTGTGGTATCGCTTTCGCGTGAATAAGCGAAACATCGAAAGTCGCGTATACTTATAATTGTGTAGAATGGAAAATGCTTGGGCACATTGTTTCCGTGAGTAATGAGTTGATGCGTGCTCAGGGGAATAAATAAAAAGGCCAGAAAAAAATGGCATGGTACTCATAAAACGTAAGGCCCGATGGGAGCTGAGCGCGTGCGACTCGCTGCATGCGTTTGAATTGCGAGCTGAGGGAACCAGCCTCCAGGGTTTTTCACGAATTTCTTGAAAGAGTGGCAGTTGCAGTGGTTCCCTGAAATTTTCACAGACTGAATACTTCGATTGTCATCGAAGAGTCCGTGTGTGTTTGTGTGCCCGGAGCTGCAAAGATCGAGAGCAAGAGGGAGAGGAAAAAAGCAGCTGGCACGTCCGCATACATATATATATATATATATATTCACGCGGAAACGACTGCGGGAGGAGAGAGCCCATGGGTGCAGCGCGTGCCGCTTGTAACGTCATTCGACGGCACCTGCATGCAGCGAGCGACCCGCGAACTGCTCTATCCTCGGGGTATAACGTAGTATAGGAAGGGAAAATACCAACGGCTCTCACCTTACGTCGATTCTAATGCGAGCCTTTCGTTCTCGTGCCTCACGCTGCTCGGGAATCATGCGCCTTGTAAAATAGCAAACGCATACTTATAGTGTTACCGGCCGAATTTATACATATAAGTAGCTGAGAAATCAATTACTTATGTGAAATACTCCTTCAAACTTAAGAAAAGACAATCACTCTCGCCGTGTACTGCAATGCCGTGCAATGTGTAAACTATGTCAATATCTACACGTACTACTTGCGATTAATTATCTCTGCGCGCAAACGTCTTCATATGTACTCTTTGATACTTTCTACATACACACATACATATACATATGTATATATATTATATGCGCCATGCTCGTGAAATATGAACAAATACGTTTCGAAGTCGTACATTATATGGATTGATTGATTCCGAAGAAAAGATCGTGCATTACAGAATTAGCAGATTTTAAAAGTGCAAGCATGATTTTTTTGAAGCATATAATTATCCCAAGTTGCACCAGCTCAAAAATTTGTGAATTCAGAATTCAATGTAGAGTTTGTGTATTTTACTGCATTAAAAATCAATATGACTATAATGGATTAAGTCTTTTAAGTACTTTTCATTGAGAGTTGACAAGCCAATGTAAGCTTAGTGATTACGTTGGCGTAAGCAGCAGTGTGCCTTATTAAATGCAACGACTGTATTAATACGGAGCAACGTTATATCATTATCTTAATCCTAAATACTAATTGATTAAGGAATGATTATTCGCTACTAAGGTCGAGGTGAATTCATTTTCAATAAACTGATATTCAATTTTGACAAATAAATTATTCTATTCATGGAAAGGGAATTGATAAAATCGGTCCAGAAGGAAACACTAAGATACTATAGACGTAATTGAATACTGCAAACTACGTCACCCAGTTATTCATGAGAAAGAGTATACATATGATGAATGCACAAGTATTTGATATTTCCACGAGCACTCACGTAAAATTATAAGCTGATACTCCGAGAATCCGGATGTAATTAATGAACATCAATTCAATTTAGATTTTATATTATTGAATTTTCACTCTTTCGATCGCGCCGCGAGACTAATAGATTAGCTCTTTTCACAAGAACCACTTTTTCATGGAATCCTTTTATATATGCCTATAGATTAACAACGTAGTACTAGCTAGGATGTGGCAGATAAAGTCGAATTTTAATGGTTAATTCAACGTGTCTATATGTATAGGCGCCGCTTGGCTATAGAATGTGAACAAAGATTTCATGTGAGGTCCACTTGTTCAAGACTAAATTTGTTTAACAACGTTAATATACATATTCTTTTAAGTGTGCGGAGATAAGCATTGTTCTATGAAGCATTATGTAATGTTGAATGCTTCATCAAATATGAACTATTTGTGACTAATTTAATAAAGCAATAGTTTTCTTTCAAAAAGCTATACAATTGTATGGCCGTCAACTATACAGAAACATAGTAAGCAATATTATCTACTTGTTAAATAAGGGTGTTAATTATGAATTTAAATGTAAAAATAGGATATGCTATGAACGTGCCAACCATTCGCAAAGTGAGATAAAAATTACATCTTGGTATCAGAGGATACAATAACTAACAAGTGTTGTATACTATGAAAAACAAAAAAGGTGTATTATTTTAAAAAGTAAGAATTCGCAAGCTCTACTTTTAAAATCATTAATCATTTTTATAGCTTTCTTGATGATTTATTTCTAAAAGGGCTATGTTGATGAAATTATATATGTATCCACATCATTACCATTTATATTATGATTTTTATTCACCTATATAAATAAATATTAACTCATTCTATATTTTATTAATCCATTTGTATATATACTCACGAAAGTCGAATTTTGGTTCAAGATAAAGAGTCAGTTTGACGCTATAACGAGAAGAATTTTTCTCCTGCTAAACAGACTCCTCTATATAAGAAAACCCAAAAAACAGTGGTGCTCCTTACGAGATCATGATTCTTTGGTTTGTACAAAATTCAAATACAGTGAAAAAATTGGTTACTTGGGGTAAGTAACTGCGGAGCACTTGGATAATACAATAATATATTTTGATTTGAGATGATATTTAGGTTTGAGGGTTTCATTAGCAAGCATCTTCAATGTAATTATCAGATATTCTTCAATTAAAAAGCGAAGATTCTCTTTGATGTTTATTTCAGATATACTTTGAGAAAAGGATATCAATGATTCACTGCAACACGAGAAAGCATTCTCAATTTGGTGTTTTTTCTAAAATAAGTATTATGCTTTTTTGTTTTCTTTTCATGGTTTGTTTCATTCTGATATGAAACCAAAAACGTGGTTGAATAACGTGACTTTGAATAATATAAGATTCATGTACCTTCCAGAGTAGTTCGTGTATCACTAAAACAAGGCTACTTATCAAAGTTCAACTAGAAAGAAAATACAATGGGCACACGTTTTGAAATATGTTTGAATGATTGCCTTTTTCACGCAATATTCTCATCAGACACGAGAATGCTATTTTACCCTGAATATCTTCGATTAAGAAGATTCATTCGTCCAGCCAATGGAAATCATCTTGCTGTAGTGGGATTTTATATACTTGCGTCAAATTATCAGATTCTAGTAGCAAGATCACTGCGCTTTCATCTGATGCAAATCTACTCGGTGCAAGCGCATTTGATTCAAGTAGAGTGTTCTATTGAGACAATGAAACCTATTACTCAAGCCATTTTTTGAAAACGTTCTTAAATTCGTATACGTATGAGATTCAATGTTTCATACTCATAGTCATGTCACTCAAAATTAGAATGTTATTAGAGGCATTGTTCAATCTCTCTTCATTCGCCAAGTGAAATTCGACAAACCCCCAACCCATTGGATGAAGAAAATGATGAAAGTGGGAGGCAGCGCAGAAGTGAAGATTGCGAGCTTTCATTACACCCAGCCTTTCTGCTTCCGTACAAGGCCTCATGGTCGAGTTGTCTCGGGAATCGCACTCAGACATACGCTGATACAAGAGATCGTAAATCACAAAAGCCACGTGTGAGTATTCAGTTTGAAACTGTCTGTGAAATAGAAGAAACGTAGATTTTGCATTCCGACAATGGACGTTAGGAATTTCAGATGTTTTCATAGCAATGAACGATGGGCAGACATTTTTTCATCCTAATATTAGTTTTGAAACTTATTGAGAACAAAAATGTCTCAAATAAAGATCATTCAGTCAACATCTTCATTTTCTGTTATTAGACGTCAGTTATAGAAACTTCTATGCTGTAGTTAAAATTCGTTTCAACAGGTGCCGCAGTTTGTTTTCGTGATTTTTTTTGCGATATAAGGTAACTGTACCCAATTTGGCACTGTACCCAATTTGGCACAATCGTCAGTTTTCGTATTTCCGGTGCTCTCTGAGCATCAGTCGCTCTTGGGTTATGTTGGGGGAATTAAAAGAAAATTTTCGGTATCTTCCCCGCCCATTTAGCCCTTAAAACCACTCTCCTACAACACTTTGAAGTTTCACTTACTGATTTTTTCACCATTTTCTTATTTCACTTTTCACACTCAACCTCAAAAATCAGGTGTCAATAATTTTTATCTCTCAAAGTGTCATTACTCTTTTTTGTGTAAAAACATCTCAGCTTTCGATTGGTCTCATCAGTTTTCCTAAAATTATTTTTTATCCTACTCAAATTGCTGTTTTTCGCATCAAAAAAAAGTGAACCCAATGTGCCCCTCTACGCGTTTTTAAATGGGAAGACTGAGTGAAATCATTGAATATTTGTATAGACATATTACGACGATTTAGACGCGTATTTTTGAGTTGTATGTTAACAATTTTGTATAAATATCACTGGGAACATAATTGAGAGTTTATTTCAATGCCAATTGGATCGTCCCTGTAGGCCTATATAGGCTGTAGCTAATGATTAAAAAATTGTGCCAAATTGGGTACACGT
This sequence comes from Aphelinus atriplicis, assembly GCA_020882685.1. Taxonomy (NCBI): domain Eukaryota; kingdom Metazoa; phylum Arthropoda; class Insecta; order Hymenoptera; family Aphelinidae; genus Aphelinus; species Aphelinus atriplicis. The sequence continues at coordinate 43,961,941 of CM037074.1, read as the reverse complement.
TTTGTGCATTTAGCCTTTTTGCGTTTTTTTTTAAATTGCGATTTTCGATAGGTTAAAGTAGTCGAATGATGATTATGAAGATGGTTTCTAATAGGTATTGAGCTAAGCTTTGAGATGCAGTTCACGGAATTTTAAAATTCGAAGTCTATCATAGTCAAATTCGCGAAAAACCCTTAGGGGGGGGGCACATTGGGTACAGTTACCTTAGTAAATGTTCAAAAATGACAGGTGCTAAATTTACAGTTAACAATGGTGAATGCTATTAAGGTTTCCTGTCTATAAAGTACGATTTCTATATACTATCATCATTGTTTCACAATGAGCGAATTATCCTCTTTGATAAATATGTTGAGAACTTTTATGATGAAAAAACTGTTTTTGTGAATTTTCTCGAAAATCAAATAAGATATAGAGAGTATTTCGTCTGTATGAATATTACTTATTATGCATTATGAATAGTGTTTGATTCCTCCGAAGAATATATATGTTTCCTGTTTTAATTAACTCTGCATGATGACACAATGAGCATAATATACTCATGAAACACTGTCGCATAATGCTAGTTATTAAAGTCACGAACCTCAATAATGGAGACAGATGAAATTTCGCTTCAGGAATCAAATATTATTTGGATGCTTTTCAGAATTGTGTGTTATATTGTTGAATTAAAAATCTTGCATCATAATAAAACTTTAGCTATCTTTTTAGAATAAAATTGTTCGAGCAACGAGGTTATTTTCGATAAAATAAGAAAATGCAGTTGCACTTTTCGACGAACCACGTGAAAAAAAGAATTGAATATTTATCGCGAAGGAGTGAAGTCGGTGGTACTTGAAAAATATTGATGAATTTGAGCTTAAGTGAAAAGTGATGATGAAGATATAGCGTGTCGAACTTGATCGAGCCACCTGATAATCAAGCGAGTGCCACGATAATCGAACGCGTAAAAGCGCTTAGGACTTTTCTACTTATCGCTATTTTTCCAAATTGAAGAAAAATATTATGAGAAATGTCAAAGCTCGGTAAAGACTGAAGAGAATGACGATGATTCAGTTATACTTATTTCAGCGTCATCGCGTAAAAGCGAGTCCACTCGTGGTCCCAACGAGATAGAAAAAGAAAAAAGAAGAAGATAGAGAAAGGGAGACAATGTGCGAAAGAAGGAGAGAAGACGAAAAGAAGAGGGTGAGCCAAATAATGCAATCGGGTGCGCGTTGAGTCTCATTTGTCGGGAAGCCAGAGAGAAAGAAGCAAAAGTAGCAGTGTGGCGGTATAGGCGGCGCGGCGTGGCGCGGGCATCCTTCCCTCTATTCCGTGTAGGTATTTAAAATGGTCGGCTCGTCCGTTGTCGAGCGCCAGTCTTGTTCAGACGCCCGCTCGTGCTCCTTCGCCGCGTCTTGGGCCCTTGCAGTCCCGTGCCGTACCGGTCACTATCTCTCTTTCTTATTTGCGCTGTCGATTTGTTGCCGGTGACGAATTTTCAAAAGTGCAGTGTCGAGTTCCAACATGACTTGCGCCCGCTACCGCCACCGCCACATTACGAATCGGCCCGCAATGAGCCCTCTCCTCCTGCTCGTGCTTCTGTCCCTCGGTGAGTAATCCGTATTTTATTTACCTCTCGCCTCCGCGGCTATTGTCCATCTGCAGGTTTTATCTTTTGTCAAAGTTCCTCCTGTAAACAAATGGTCAGCGATTTTGCCTTCCTTCACCCAACGGGACATTAAAGTTTGATGACCCTTGCGGCTGCACTCGGGCATCCTTCGAAATATTTACGAGGCATATACAAATATCATAATCTACAATTTGAATAATTTATTCGCTTCATCAAAATATTCTATAAACCACAATGATTTCTTGAATATTTTCATGAATCCGTCAAGCAAACGAGAACTGGTTTTCAAAATGTTTGAATACTTTTAACGTGCGAAATCGAAATCGAAATCGGAATATTTTTCGAATCTTGTCGTTATCACTAGAAGAATTAGAAATATCAAGTAGGGGATCATTTCAATTTTGGGTCTCTGATTTAGTTGAAACTTTTAGAGGTGCTTTTTGAGATCATTTTTGATTATCCAAACCAGTGATATATGTACAGTTGTTACGACTTTCCTTCGCTACTCATGAATAATTATTAATTTCACACATCTACACTAGAGCTGTCCATACACTGAATTGCACAAAGTCATCAATTTATGGCCAATTAGGTACTCAAAAATCATTTCTTGATAAGTAACTCGTAGAAGTTTTATTTTTGTTATTAGAAATTTGTTATCATCTGGATCGTAAAATTGTTTAGATTTTCTCATACGAACTATCGCTACATAATGTTATCAATTTCAATAAATATTGTTCACCAAGTTATTCATTACAAAAACTTTGAGAGAGCTATATCCTACTTTTGTTTTTCTTACATCACATCATTAACAGCTATTCCGTATGCTTCTGCTGGAAAGTAGAAAGGCAGTCAGGTGTGACGCCTGCATACCTATATATGCACAATAGTCATCATCCCCTTGTTAATTTTTTCTCAGTATACAAAATCGTGTGTGTGTGTGTGTGTGTGTGTGTGTGTGTGTGTGTGTGTGTGTGTGTGTGTGTGTGTGTGTGTGTGTGTGTGTGTGTGTGTGTGTGTGTGTGTGTGTGTGTGTGTATGTTATATTTTGCTAAACTATTAAAATAGTTACAGTTCATTTGTTATGGCGAGCTTCAAAATGTATACGATGATATTTTTAATTACGTGAAAAAATATCGTGTCAAAGAAAAGGTCGCAAAAGAATTCTTTTTTATCCAATTGGATTTCCAATGTGACGTAAAGTGGCCATGCAATAATAAATTTCTAATCTTACTCTACTATCAAAATTTACATAACAGGGGTGCATTAATGACACTGTGCGTCGAGTTCATTTTAGATAAATTATGGAATCTGTAATTCTATCATTATCTGAGATATTTTCAAAAATTTGAAGCGTGACTATCCTTTGAATATTTTGTTCGTTACAATCAGATCCAAAAAATTAAATGCAATATGCAGTTACTCATAGAACAATCGCACTGAATAATCATTTTTGTAAAAAAGATTATTATGTTCAAGAGAGCTATCTAATCAACATCTACAACGACAAAACAAATTTTTCCTTAAGGTGTCTACATTGAATCGGAACGTGATCATGATTAATTCGATTCAACCTTTGATCAACATAAGTTCAACATTGATTTAGGTTTTGAGATTTTCTACAAAGTTGTAAATTTGTTCCCATTCTAATACATTTCTATTATTTGAGAGATGTGTATACTACGGGTTGACAAATTAAAAATCTACAACAATCTGATAGTGAGCACATGCATGCGTACATACCATACAATAGATGTGACAACATCAGTTAATTACCGAACCGTAACATCTAATTTTGAAATTCCGTGTGGCTATAGAAAAATTTTTCTAGACCTTTCATAAATCATAATTCTCACATAAGCAAAAACTCAAGACCCTATAGTTATAGATTAATTATGGTATACGAAAAAAGATGATAATTAAAATCTCTGATAACATATCATAATATTTCCAAACACTTATCTCTCTGGTGACCCCAGAAACGTTTATCGAGTAATTTGGCAAACTGATTGAATTTCTTCGCGTTTAAAATATTCAATATCAGCTAAAATTTTACTCAATTCGCGGAAAAAGTTTTAATAATTTTAAAAGTTTTAAAAAGAAAGAAGAATCGTACGTTTCCAATCAATCGAAAGTGCAGTTAAAAATGAAACTAATGTACAATCTACTGCAAGTCTGCTTTTTCAAAAAGAAGTATCTCAAGAGGAAATCACTGTAATGAAGTCCAAATGATAATTTTGAATTAGTTAAGTGATACCTGGTTATCAAGTACCTTTGAAGTGATCAACTTTATTTTAAAGCCAATCAACTTGTAACGAATGATTTTCCTATAGAGCTCCTTCCTTTCATCTCTCTTACGCCAGAATATAGCAAAAAACGTTTTAAGTTACATGAATCAATAAAAAGTGTCTGGTTTTCGTTGAAAAACAATTTAATATTTATTCACATTATTCAAATACGAATAATATTGATTATGCTTGTATTTAATTTATAATTCTTCTTACTTTTTCGATAAAACAAAATGCATGATTAGAATAGTTTGATTTGAATTTAGCTGGTCAATGAGTCACCTAATGAAGAAATGATAACCGGATGCAATAAGTTTACTTCAATTACAATCAAAGAAATGAAAGCACTTTCTAGTAGATGTTAAAAAGTTCTCGGTTTAAAAACTTTCCTGTTATCTCAAGTAGTTTTTTTGCTTGCAAACGTATCTATTGTCGAAGAAAACATCTGTAGGGTAGAGCGGGGCAGGGCATCAGTGGAGGTGAGTTGGCAAACTATGGATATCTCCTAATTCACACGACCCGCAAGATGACGTTAATTGCGATTTGTGTACATTAACATGATACATATTTGTCCTGCGTACCACATGTCCAGCGCTGCTTATAAAGTGAAGAGATAAGTTGAAAATATTTGGCTTACCGAAATAAATATCGTTCAGGAAATTTAGTTTCTCTTTGAGCTTGATTGACAAGCAATAATTGTTAATATTGTACCATATACAGCTTTACAATCTCTATAATTCTGAAAACTGATTTTCTGAATGGTCAAGTAGTTTATTTGAAGTATAATTTATTATCATTTTATTCAATGAAGGTTAGTAGGCAGTATATTTTGGAAACATTTTGGCATACTGCGTGAAATTGAAATTCTTTTCGATGTAGTGAGAAATCGCAAAATAACATCTGTTGTAACCACTGAACTGTCCACTGAATGGAGATTAATTAGCAGATACCTCTATGGGGTTTTCATTTATTTTGCTACTTTTCTGTGTAGCATATTTTTAATAATAATTGCTTAACAATATGGTTAAAAAAAAACTCGATATTTTAAACTTACTTCTTTGCTGTTTAAACAGCGCTGTATATCTGGTAACAAATACACACTTTCTGTCAAATGTTTACTCCACGTGCGTAGGGTGCAATTTACACCCCTGACCACTTGTGTGCTTTAAGATGCACTTTATGCTTTTAGCACTATAGTATATTATGCAATAAGTGCGTGAAATGCGATTTCACGCACATATAGCATACGATATATTTCGTTATGAGTGACCGCCATGGGTTGAACAAAGGGCTTGTGGGTGGTAATAGCAAGTCATAAGTGTTGAAGTGACCGCATTTTCTATGTATTGAACGAAAAATATTAATGCACAATAGCGGTAAAATGGTGGTGAGTTAGGGCAGAAGGGGGTCCAGGGACGTAGCCCTTGGTCAGGATGGACAGCCCCCTACCAAAAAAGCCCAGACATAAAAATCAAAAAAAATTCGAGAAATTAAAAATTATAAATAAACAAGAAAATATCTTGGATGATTCAATGATTTGCAACTTCATTACATTGGTTGTAAATATTCTATTTGTAATTCATAAAATAAAACTTTTTCGGCAAACAACAACACTGATGGAGGCACTGGAACTGAGAACGCCACGTGTATGTTAGGTCACAATCTGACCAGCATTGACGGTTTCACGAGTTCGAAGCTCGGCGATTGATTGTGATCTACACAGTTGCTCTTACTTTCGTTGAAAGTATACAAATTCTAATTTTTATTATTTCACGCACTGGTGCCTACAATCATTTTATTTTATGCACTAGTGCCTACTTTTTTTTATTTTACGCACTAATGCGTGAAATCGCATTTAACGCACACTATTCGGTGCGTAAAATGCGGTTTCACGGCCAAGAATAACGAAGAAATAGTTATTTGATAATTTTGTATTTTTAGTCCGGTGTTATTTCTTACACGTGAAAAAATAATAATATGCGTGGAACACGTATTGTAACTTCAGCAAGTTTAAAAAGCGACTTTCTTTTACAACTACCTTCGTTGTATTTCTTTATACTTCAATGAATGCAGGAATGTGATATTTTTTTAGGTTTGTTTCGCTATTTATACGTGTAATCAAGAATAACGATCGGGACGATGCACTGTAGGTGAGGTGTGTATTCACGTCAGTCAATAATATTTGGATTTTGTTCAAAATCTATGTGTGCATGTGTCTCTTAAACATATGAGCTAATATTTGCATTCTATCGTGGGTGAGATAATATTCAGCCTCGAGAAAAATGTCGTTCAATATCTTCGTATTTGTAATGATCAATCAGTGATTATGACAAATTCTTTAACTTTCTTGTTTTTTTAGGATTTCGGACTATACAGATCTTTTCAACTTCCCAATGTGTATTATCAATTCGATCAATTAAATAGTCTTTTTTGTTATTAATATTTGCAGTTAATATTAAGACAAAACAGATGTGATGATTTTAATTATAATCTGGAGACAAATGAGGATTCATACTTATGATATTGATAAAATGTTCGTACGACCAGCTTTTCAAAATGGAAGATGTTACCACATAATTTTCCAGAATTTTCTACTCCAACCTAACATAATACATGATGAAATACCATCGTTGTTCAAATTGTATCGAAAAGAAATTCCGGATAAGATTATTCTCAATAAAAAACCTTGAGTCTGTGACATAATATGTTCAAACCTCTTTGTCAATATAACATGATATGATATCAATGATATAATCGATAAACGGGTCGAATTGCACAGTTTTTGTGTTGATAAGAACGCGACTTTGATCGTAACTATTTAGATAAATAGAAATTCATTGTCAATGTCGCTCATCACTGTGAAACTCGATCTTCATGACTTTTCAAAAAACAAAAAACCGAAAAATATATTAATGTCCCAGAGTGTGATGACTACGAATAGAGACATGATGTTATTTATTGATTGTTCTAAAGACTCGTATACATGCGCGAGCGGTCGGTAAACTCGGAAAGGCTTGTAATTGTCTGATGACTAAGCGATTCAATTAGATGTAACAAGCCTGTGCGTAGCGCCGACGCGGGGCAGCCGTGCAAAAGGAAAGCAGAAAAGCTCAATTAGCCGTGACAGCCGTGAATCTGCAGAAGCGCCATCGACGAACTGCCGAACTCGAGCGGTCGCGTGCCCAGACCGACGAGCTCGCGCACGCCGGCCGCCGGCGTGCAACGTCCGCTGAAAACGCCCAGGGCCGGAAGCCGGAATTTGGCAATGGCTCGTGCATTTCAAACTTATATATAGGATACTAGCTAAACGAGTGCTAAGATGCTTTATCGTTTCCTCCAGCTGACACTTTTATGCTCGCTTCGTCTTTGTCTTGGCTGGCGCACACGATAATTCTATTGTTCGCCGAATTCTTCCCTGATGTTTCTCTGCTCTTTTCAGATTACTAACACGTGAGAGTTTCCACAGTATGCCAGATGGAATTCTTTCGCGGAGTGCATCTTGCTACGTGTTCTTTGCCTCGCACGCAAAATATCTGTTGAATTTGGAAATATTTAATCAAAGCGGCCGCGGCGTACGAATTATTTATGTGTCTCATATCTTAATTCTGCAATACTTCAATTACAATTCGAACGATACATATTAAAATTGTTAAAAAGACACGTGGAAAGAGCTCGACGATTCGAAAGTTTCGAATGCTGGCCGGTTATTTTACGTGGTTATCTGCACTTTATTCGGTATTATGATCATGTTTCGATGACACTGTTTCCACATTGACTTGACGCGTTATCTCTAGGTCTTCATTGTGTCATCGACAATCGGAAGAAAGTTCTTTTTAGAAATCTCTGAGCTAGGTTTCTGTGAATGAAAATTATCGAAAAAAATGTTGCTGATTGAACGATCTTTATAGTGGGAGTAGGAAAATTTTTTGGCGATTGTACATGCAACGACTACAACGGTGCACATACATGAAAGATACCACGGCAGCGGTTACTCCTTCAATAGTGCTCAGATCTCCGAACGCCCAACTAGAGTCCCATCGATGAGATTTTTCATTTAACAGTATATGTATAACTCACAGGATTTGCCGTTTAGTTTAACACTTACATTAGTAGATTCGAAATGTACGAAATATTCACAGATGGTTTGATAGAAAATGAATCATCATCCTTCGAGCCATTCTTTATCAAAATTTTATATTGTATCAAAGCTCTCGATGAGGTCTATAAATGTAAAAATTCACGCCAATATCGAAAAGAATCTATACATCTTCTACTAATTTTAAAAATAAACCATTTGACTCAACAGTTTGACTGTCTTTAAATATGGGCATCAAACGACAAAAATGTAGATGAAAATGTTTGCGGTTACAAGTTTAGAGTGTATCATCAATTTTACATAGAGGTGAGTTTATTTTCATAAACGTTAACTGCGTTTTGCTAGTGAATACGAATGTTACATTATACAAGATATGTTCGAACTTAATATATATCTGCCGAAGAATTGCAAATAAAATATCTAATAAATAATTTATCAATTAACGGATTGAATTTGATTAAATCCGAAATCCATGTAAGAGCTTTGAAGGATATCTGTTTTATATGGCAAACTTATTATAATCCTGATTTCGAAATCGCACATACATACCACAATGAAGTTCCAAGGTTTAGTAGTTTTCCTTATACTCAGAAAATAACGATATTTGTTCGAGTTTATGGCGTTCTGTGAAATACGGCTGAAAAAATGAAATAGTCGATGATCAGCAAAACAACGAAAAATATAGCAACAACATTTTTTCCTGCTGACAACAATCAGATAGATGAAACATTGTACATGCAATAGGTAATTGAATGCCGTAAAATACTTGTAAAAGATGTAAAAGATTTCGGTACAGACTCCAGTAATGAGGAAATATTTGTCGCCATTTTTGTGTGAGTTTGGAAAACTTAGGATCAAAATTCAAAAGTAAGATATATAAGCGAATACATTGAACTATTATATACGTAGCTTTCTACAAAGTAAATCAAGGAGTTGTGGGCTTTATAGCCTTTATGGTATATTGTTATGCATGATGACGATCACGTAATGTGAATTCAACTCATTACTTGAACATGGAGATACGGAGGAATAATTCTTACGTAAAAATCTCAAATTTGAGCTAACGATATAAATTTAAGATGTAATGAATAAAGCGCAATAAATTGTTCGTGCACCTATATATATATATATATTTTTTTATAAGGTTAAGATGGCGTGCTAGTATAGTTCACCTGCAAAAGATATTTGGGTCAGGACACGCATGCCTTGCATCAAAATCACATGTCAATCTTCGAAATTGCTACCCGGAATTTTCAAGCTTGATCTCTAATAGGTTTGATGTTAAGCATTACAGAACAAGGTAACTCTGGATTATTACTGTCAAATCGCTTCACTGACTCTTTCTGTTACTGTCCTTGTGCATATCTTGTTCGTATTGTTTTATAGTAATTTACCTTTAAAGTTACAATTTTACGGTAGAGTTTGGCAACTGATCATTATTCTTTCTACATAAACTTTGTAGACATTAATAAGTAACGGTCGTTATTTTTGAATTTGTTGAAACTTTGATTGAACTATTTTTATACCGTAACTGCTTTTTAAAATATCCCAAAATGGAAGACGAATGATATGCAACTTAACTGGATAGAAACATTCGCCTTTTAAAACAATATAATAGCGCACACTGAATAAAAGTCCATTGTATAAGACAAAAACACTCGATAGAAAGTCTATCTATATTAGACTTCATTTCAGATGCTATAGAAAAAAATGACAATAGCTAGGCAAAGTATTTCGTCAATATTGAATGTCTTTCGAGGTGATTTTGCATTGTCAACAATAGCGTACTACTGATTTTGTCGAGTAACTTGCTTCAAAGAGATAAATATCGTTATTGCCATTTAATGATGTAGTAAGATTATCTATTCAATGGATTTGCGGTAGATAAAATCAAATGTCACTCTGATTGAAGGCTATAACGTAAAAGTAAAATAAACAATCGGCAAGATAATAAGGAATCCGCGTTAGAATGGATAGCGAAGTGATTGCCAGCCATGCGGCTGTAACGAACGCCAATAACTTTCTCCAAATTCATTGTAGTCGCGGGCGTTTGAAGCGCATCTTTCTCTTGGAAGGCTATATGTATATATACGAGGAACTGCTTGACAAAATTGTACAAGCACGCCGCGGTATATATATATATATAAGCGGTTCGGTCTTTCAACAGCTTATCACACGGCCACAGTCATATAGCCAAGCAAGCGTGGAAAGCGTGACCAGATCCCGTAGCGCCAAGCGTTAGTCGCTCAATGACGCCAAGCTCTACCTGGCCTTCGGCTAACCTATCAACTTTTATATTGTATAAATTTTGTCACGCACAGCTGTCTGTCGCCTGCAGGACATTCCTCTTTTTGCAACGAAATAGCAACTCACTATTGCTCAGCTTTCAAGCTAATATCGACTTGGAACAAAAGTGTAAATCCGACTCCGAAATACCTGTTGTTTCAAGAGCCGGGTACTTTGTTAGATATATCTCGTATATATTTACTTTTATGGTACCTACAACACTCCAGCTATGCACTTGTTGCACGTGCCTTCGTCGAGTTATCGTGCTTACATGAAGACATATAGTACATACCCATTTCATATTATTTTAACGTTACGCACGCATTCGTTAGTGAATTCTTGAGCTTCTACATTCGGTTAACATAATGTCATTATAATGCTATACAATTTCGAAAATATAGAAAAACTAATACACTGCGTTCATAAATACCATTAGCATGAAGATATTCTTTGATCTCAACCAAAAAATTGCCATAAAAAACAATGAACTTGTCAATATATAATCTTATTTATGAGAAGATACCTTCTTCATTTTCACGACTAAACCATGGACTAAACCTTCAAAATTTGAGCAAAGAATGTAACAAAAAATTTTGAAAAGTTCTCATGCGTACATTTCAATCTGTTGATAATCTTAAAGAACTGATTTTTATGTTCAATAAATAATTTATCAATATATAACCCTAGAACAAGAGAATATCAGTTCGTCGAACTTTCAAGACAAGAAGACTTGACATTTTAAGCATCAAAGACAAATTGAAATTCCTCGCAGGTTTGAAACATTCATATCTAAAAATCGTCCCTGTAACGGTCAGCTATCTATAAGGCAATGTGAGGTCAACGTCGCTGAATAACCTAGGATATTCTACATTGCAACTTTTATTCATAAATATATAAAAAGGAGAAATCATAAGGAAATACGTGAAATTGCAATTTTATAGCTTCATAAATGTACATATATCATTCGTACTCAACATACACTCGACTCAACGAATATTATAAACGAATAGATTTTGTTATTGATTCTGATAACAATGATGAAAAACAAGTTTTTCCTTTTTCAAAGGGAAAGCTTTGCAATGGATTCAAAATAGACCTCTCGTATTAGTGATTTAAGGGTCGAAAATTTCGAATTCCAGAAATATCTGTATGTGCGATACGTATGTATATGTGGGCGTTTTTTCTAGTGTAAACTCTCGAAGGAATCGTCCGATCTTCCTGAAATTTTGCACACAAGTCAGTCGTTTCAAGACGTAGGCAAAGTTCAATTTCCAACAAAATTTGCTGTTCATTTCCCTAGAAACCTTTGCTAGGGTGTTTTTGAGAGATTCCTATAATTCTTCGTAAATGCGCGTTGGGGCCCGAATACTCATGAGGATCAACGAAATATTTCCCGTAGCAACCGTTGTTAATAGATCTGGCATTTGTCGATGGTAAAAAAACTCGGAAGCATCATTTCTCCATAGAAACCGTTGTTTACGTCTTTAGAAAACGTTTCTTTGAGGACCAAGGACATCAGATTTTTGTATTTCTCATAGCAACTGCGTCTCCAATTGGCATTATTGTATTTCACATAATATCTCTTTGAGGGAGCATACTGTTACGGTTTCTTGTCAGCTCAAACTTCGAAATTCATAATTTTTCTCTAATATTTCAATAAATGCAGTTTGATAAAAGAACTGAATATACACACACACATTCAGTTGTTTTTTTCGTTCGGTTCTTTGTGATGAAAGTTTGCAGTTAAAACAGATTTGATTTGGGGTGTCACATTTTTGATCTGATAAAAATGCTTCCTAATCAAAAAGTAATACTTAGACTGGATAGGAAATGAATAGAATTCGATAGAAAAAGCATGAGTTATAGTGAAGAGTTATTTAACCTTTTTTTCATTTGGTATAATTTGAATATTCTTTAAATATTATAACACAGTATTGATATAAAGTCACGTCAATTGGTGCCAGTATATGATGGAAAATAATAAATCCTAGTCTCTCTTATAAGAATTGTTACGAATGATACACAATTAGATGAAAAATGCGTACATGGATGTTACATGCAGGGTGTGTAACTTGTTGCTCGTGTTCAGATCCAACATGAATGCATCGCCCGGACGCTTGATATAAAGCAAAATGAGTGTAAAGTAGGTAATCAGATTCCGCAAGGAGATCCCTAAATCAGATAGTACCGCATTTATTTCGCATCTCGCGTAACAAAAGATCACACTGACACTCTTTTCCTTTGACATTGACACGTTATTAACTGTTGCGGTACTTTTTTACTGTTCACAGTTTCAGTCGACGGTGCAGCCAACGATCACAGTGGTTTTGGATACAGCGGGTCTCACGGTAAGTTTGACAGCTCATTATACAAAAGCAACTACATAATGTCCTTCACTTTTACTGTGATCTTATAAGGATTTTTGGTCCATTTTAAAACAAATTCAATGTATGAATACAATTAAGCTTATGAATTCGGTATCCAAATGCACAACAAAAAGTATCTCTAGCAACCAAAATGAGATTAAAGCTCTATAATTCTTTCGAGGAAAATAATAGAAAGAATTTACAAAGTCCTTTGTTACATACCTATTATGTTTCTTGGAATTATAATGTTCAATAGTACTATTGAGACTCTAAATGAACATTTATTATCAATCTCCTCAAAGATATCAAGGATTTTGATTAGAAATTTGAACGAAATTATCGATTCAGATTAGTTTTGATGTGATGAACTTCTTGACTGATTCACGTCACTTCTACTTATAGTTCATTATATATAAAAGTGATTGAGGGAATCCGTTGAAAACATCAATCAAGTACCTGATGGGACTAGAATACCAGAAACTAGTAACCTAATTCAAATGAAGGAGCAGTTTTATATTTAATTTATATATAATAAATAGTTATATGTTTATTTTTTACACTGAATCCAATCCTTCAATAGAAATGTCAAATAGATAAGAAAATTATGGCTCTTGGTGTAAGCTTTTGTAGATTATAGTTATCTAAAATGTTACAGCACTTCTATATATTCCCATGTTAAATAATTATATCATTACCATCTCTCAGTATATGGGGAAAGAGTCGCCGAAAACCAATTTAACATTTATCTTCTTCTTGTATGTTGAGAACTTGAATACAAGATAGAATAATTGGAGAAATTAATTTAAATATCATCAATTAAACGTTTTGATACAATCTTTTCACACCACAATTATAACTTACATAATGGAAATTTGAGGCAAGAAGAAGAAAACTCCGACGCCATATCCTGTTTATTTCCACGATAAAAAGACTACTCCAGGAATGTGGATTTAATAAGTCTTAAAAGTGTGAGGCCATTCATGTTTGTTTTCATTATTTTTTGATCGCATGGACTTTTTATCAAGTTTTTAAACTATAATCACGTAATATTCAACGGATAATCATCAATATATGTTTACGAAACAAGCATGAAGAGAAGATGTAGAATCGTTTTGTGCTCTGTACTGACAATTTTTTCCAGGTCCAGATCGCTGGGCAGAAACGTATAACACATGTATAGGCAAACATCAGTCTCCCATAAATATTCAGGAACATGCTGTACGAGAAGTAAATCTCCCTCCTTTGGTGCTTTCTGGATTAGAAGCACCAAGAATATTCTACCTGATGAACAATGGGCATACTGGTAAGCGATAAGTACTTTTACGCCAAAATGTTTCCGATCCGATTTGAGATGTAATTATGTTGATTTCCAATATCGCGAACCACAATTTCTATTCAATTTTATCTCTCACAACACTTTACCAGGCTATAATGAACAAAAAAGTTTCCGGGCACATATTTCAAGGTGTTTCCAAAATAAAGAATTTGTCCCGAGCGAGGACAATCACATGAAAATTCTGAACAGTAAAATTGATCTGTTGTCGGTGCTTCTTTCAGCTCAGATGTACGCACCGAACCGAAACAACGAGGAGGCGTTTTTGTCAGGGGGTCCCCTTAACGGGGAGTACGTTTTCGAGCAGCTGCATTTTCACTGGGGTGAGAACGATCGGGAAGGTTCTGAGGACCAAATAAACAACCACTCCTATGCGATGGAGCTACACGCCGTTTTCTACAATAATCAGTATGGCTCCCTTACCAACGCGGTCAACTACTCTGATGGTTTGGCGGTACTTGCTTTCTTCTTCGAGGTATTTGCTCCTAATACATATTCCATTTCATGATTAAAATTCAACTGTTCCTTAAGCTACAATGACTTGGCAAATCTTGAGTACAGGCGAAGTTTTTTTTAACATATTCTACGTAGATTCAACATATTTTTTCTCCATTAACTGATTTTTTTATCAAATATTAAGTAACGCGTGGGATTAAATGTGGCTGAATGCAGCTTTATTCGGTTGGTGTTAACGGATGGCTGCATAGTTTCTATTGAAATGAGTAATGAAAGCCCGCAAATGTTGACTAGCCGTTAGCCAGTGTTTCCCTGGCAATATATTTAAGTTGTGCGCTTTGTTATTAGCACGTTCGTCCGTAGAATCGTAATTGAATAAACAGCAAGCGTGACAGACGCTGTCTCGTAATCCTCAATACTCTTTTTTACTGCATGTGTAACTCATAAGCTCGTTTAACGAAATTAGCGCCATCATTCATTATTACCAAGAAAGAAATTAGTTTTGAGACTCGAGAAGATCTACTAATGATTTACTACACTGTTATTCTAATAAAATTGTAGATAAATAAGTTAGACGTATATCGGTATATAATAATATTCATTCTCGATTATATATTTGTTCCTTTCATCACCTATAACTAAAAGGAAGCAAATAATAGGATATTTGACAATGAGAATGCAAAGTTGATGATTCCCGCACAAGTTACACTTACAAATTTTCTCAATAAAGATATATTCGCAAAGTTCAATTGCGTACACTGGTTAACGAGCAGGGCGTGCCCGATTCTTCTTGTTGCTTGTGGAGGCGAGTAGTATGTGCAGCATATTTTTCCGCACAAAATTTAACTCGTACGAATTTACATTCGGGCCTGTGTCGCAATACTATTTTTTCGAACAAGTAGCGCAATTTTGATTTTATCTACCTGTTTGTGGTGGTTAGGCCGGCCACCATTAGTTGAGAGCTTGCGGAAAAGTAAGCGTGCGTCCCTGGCGTCCACAAAGAATAGCCCTTTTCTTCTGCTGTATAGCTCGAAAAATAGTATATGACATTCTCTTAGTTGCATAATATACTATTGTTTGCGTTTTTCTCACAATAACGTATTTTTTTTAAATCTTATGAATACATCAGAAAGAACGGGAGATGGTTCGTAAGTTTTTTTCCCATCATCTGCTCTAGGAGAGCTTGTGAAGATTTTTGCGTTCAAAAATTATTTGATGTCTCCGTTGTATATAAAGGGAAAAACGAGGGGCTTCTTACTCCAGTGCTCCCAGAGAGAGTACCACGGAGTTTTAGTGGATTACCCTGTTTGTTCTTACCAATATTAACCAATAACTATTTCTCAGATTAGGACAAGCTGGATCAGAGCAGAATAAATTTATCCGAACGAAATGAAAACGCCAAATGCCGAATCAAATTGAGTGCCATAGAGTACTAAAAAACTATTCGAGCACAATCGAAATTCGGAGGGAGTAGTGGAGCGAGAAGCCCCACGGAGAAAAATATAACCTCATACATATATATATGTGCAGTTATAGGTTGAAGTATTCTAGGAAAAGAGTTGCAGCTGTCGAATGTTTTTGAAATAAAAAGAGCATGTAGAGAGCTTGAGCAGCGCCAAAGAAGTTCTTTAACTGTGTTAAAATGTGCAGTCATAAAAAATTTTCAGCACTTGTAAGATAATTTTCCCGAGTGCGTAGAGTGTAGAAACTGCCGTCATCGCGATCCTTGAAAGTGAGAGTGAAAACAGTTGAGCGTGCGTATACAGCACTTTGTTAAATTATCGAATCACTCAAACTCAAACAAGACATGCGCGCGCTACGTTAACGATCCCGGTAGTGCGTAGCATGGAACGGCTCAAACGTAAACTCCGCAGCTGGCGGTCCAGCTAATTATTCTCTGTACTTGATGCCAGATCGCTTTCAAACTTTATGTACGATTTGTAGCCGAAGAACGAGCGCTTCTATACATAACAAGTTTGTGCCGCACGTGAACGTTTTGTATTTTCCACTTCCGCACTGACTTTGAAGTGCGCTGCGCCGACTCGAGCCTTTACAGCACTTTGGCTCGCTGGATCTGGCGTTGTTTAATTTTGAGGCAAACTTAAATTCATACCATCGACATGCTGACGTAACAAAAATGCTCTGACTTAATTTTACTGTAATTTTACGATGGTTCAAAGCGGCAATCCAAATATTGGCACGATTAGTATGATATAACATGAACGGTTACTACTCAATTAACACGAATCATGAACTAATTATATTTACGATTTTAATTTCCATGTGGAGGTTTGTCTACCTATCCTGGATGATTCAGTTAACAAGCTTTAATGAGAAGACGGGTTCATGAACTACTGACCATGAGAGTCAGTGTATTTGTAGAACCAACCAAGTCCAAGTTCACTTCCAAATTTAGCGTCGAATTATATTCGATTCTAAATGTCATTTTCATTAAGTCACGTGTTATATATAATTCACACGGATGAAATCAATATCATCTTGGGATAGTCCACCAAGCCCGAATTTATTCGTCGTTTGAAACATGTGGACGTTAAAAAATAATTATTTGAAATCAATGTTACTCGATCAAAATATATTATTTTATTTTAAAGCTTTAAGTTCGAGCAAATCAGCTGAAGAATTTATGGGACTATGCTTCTTTTTTCACTTTATACTTCAGCGGCATCGTGGGCAATGAACAAACAACTCTTTCCCCTGAAACCATGCACAAACTTTTCTTCTCATTTGCAGACTGATGCAGATGATATGTCGAATCCTATGTTTGACTCGGTTGTGGAAGCCTTGCCGAAAATTGAGAGCGTTGGTACGAAGATCCAACTGTCGGAGGCTATGAGACTAAAGCACCTACTAGATCCCGCTGGCCCACCAAAAGACAGGATGCAGAATTACTTTACTTACAACGGCTCGCTCACGACGCCACCCTGCTCCGAAGTTGTCACGTGGATCGACTTCAAACACCCGCTCTACCTTTCTCACGCTCAGGTATGAACGTATAAATTTATCTATAGTTAATTGAGTAAGCAGTTATTTCACGCATGCTGTCTTTACATACAATGATTTTGCGGAAAATAAATTAGATTATTATTAGTGTTTGTTCTAAAGTTCGAGAAAAGAATTAACGATTTACTCTACAGCGGAAGGGCTCAATTTTAGCCGTATGTATTGTCTGAAAAGAATAGAAAAATTTAATTACAAGCTATTTTAAATGAATATTTTTAATACTTGCTGATGGTTCCCATTTTTTTCTCAGGATATCAAAATGTCTCTAGGTAAACATTTTTTACAATAAATTTCGAAAAGAGACAATAAAATTAATCTTTACAAAGATAGATGTTGATGATGGCTTGATAAATTCCGACTACTTTTGAAAACAAGTTTAGGTTTCAATTAGGTTTCGAAGCTGCTGTTATAGAATATTTGATATAATCTTATCTCTTCTCATTATACTTTTAGGCCAAAAATACATGGGCATTTGCTTCAGTTACTTATATTTAACTAATCATTCGATATATGATACGATTTAGTTCGTCAAAAAGATCGTTATATACAATTATTAGTTAAGTTTGTAGAGCAATGATCATTCATTGAGTTAATAAAGGGAATAAACCGAGACGTCGTCAAGATCATACAATAAAGTCATGGCTCTACTTATATTACTAGTATAGATTTATAATATTTCCAAGGTGCTATGGACGATCTGATATGATTAATTTATTGTACATACATACAGATTCATATGCAAATAATACTTAAGTATTCGGCACACTATCATAAAAGGAAGAACAAATTGCGATGTATTAAATGGCTGATAAATTGTAATAGTAAGGTAAATCAAGTATATCAGTAGATTTGTGTCACGTAAGGCATACTTCGTTACATGATTCAGCCTCAACTGCTATAATCATCGAATAATTTTTAAGCTGAAACAAAAATATTTCAAGAATGCTTCAATTGAAGTTGAGCGAAAATAAATAGATTAATTAGATTATTAAAACTTTTCAATATTTGCAGATTGCAGCATTTCGCGATATAAGTAGTTCAGAGGGTCAAAAGTTGACTCACAACTTCCGGCCAGTGCAACCCCTAGAAGACCGACTTGTGCTACACAACTCGCCAAAACACGCAATTATCAATGCTGAAAGTCCAGCCTCCGATGGTCTCGTTAAAAGTTTGAATGAGATCCAAAATTCAGGGGCTCTGATCAGTTGCTCGTTCGACCTCGCTCTCATCAGCGCCTGCCTCGTTTTCTCGCAATATCTATTTAGTTCTTCTTACAATCAGCGATGAGAATATATATAGGAATCTCAAAGTATCATATTTTTATGTATAGATCATGCGATGATCTGAATAAAAGCACGCATGTAATTAAGGACAATGAACTGAACTACTGATTCTATTCTGATTGATATTAATTGATAAAAAGCTTGTTTCAAAACAAACGAACCTTGATGTGAAGCATTATTTTATATTTTGTAAGAAACTCAGATATAATGTATGTACTTTGCCAAATGATGCTTTAATTACGAATATACTCAAAGACGTTCTGTCCGATGTATGAGAAGAAGCTATATCATCTCAGTTTTCTGATTTATCGTCACTCAATCATGGATAGAATTTTCTCCTTATTTCATTCGACTTACTATTTTTTATCGTCAGAAAGTCAAGGTGCGACAATCGATCAAGATGTATCGATCAGTAAATCTTATGATATATATTTCAAATGAGATGAGAACAATTTCTGTATCTTAGCATTTAATCCTTTGGAAAGTTTGTTATTCTAGGACAATACAAAGGCCAATCATTATTCCAATCAAGAATTGATTTTGAATAAAGAATTATTGTTTTATAATCTTTTATAATGGAAGGATAATTTAAAAACACTATCACATCAAAATAAGCAAAACATACAACTTCTGTCGTGTGCCCTTACATACAAGATGATGAATTCTATCATATTTAGCAAAGATATTCAGGAGATAATTATAATTTTGTTATGAAAATTCTTTTATTCTTACAATTCGCAATGGTCAACGAAATGAATAACTTTTCAATTCTAATAATTCGGTGTAATATTATAGAATAAGATCTTTTCTATTTGATAAAACTGTTCTCATCTTGGATATTAATTCTTGCATATCTCCAAACTGGAGGACATCTAATGTCAGATGACAAATAACATATTCGTTCCTTTTAATGATAAGTATAATATGAACAAAAATATCTAATTAGTTTGACATTTTCAATTATTAAAGGTTATGAACAAAAATATATTTGATTTATAAATACATCAAAATATATATAGACATGTGAACATTACATAATATGTTCATTAATATAGATATTATCCCAGATTCATTCTAGGATAATAATTTTTCAAGCATAATTGTGATGAATATAAATTATGCGCAGAGATTTGTTCTTATCAATTTTGCGTGAGGAACTCTTGAGAAAAATTTTTAGAAAAGTACTGTTTTTGATTTTTAGTGAATCAATTTAAACGGTTGCGAATAATTTATTTTGGAATCGAAAGTTATGTAAATCATACCAATTTTTTATAGATTGTAAACGAATAAATGCAATCGGAAGAATATTCAAATACTCAATAATGAGGAGCATTCATTGAAAAAATAAATTGCAAGAATAGATGTTGAATATTAAAATGTCTATTATATACTCATCTCCATCATTAGTTTTATATTGAAAAAAGCATTTTGAAAGTTGTACAAAGAAAATTCATAATAGTAACAATGTTTATGTTTAGAGAATAACTGTACACTATAAGGAAAATTGAAAATGTATGCAATGAATAATAAAACGTATTAATTTATCAAAATAAATAAATATTATGTTTTATTTACAATAATCCTATCGATAGTTATTCTAATTGAACTAAAAATCCATTCAATTCGTCAATAATTCAAGTTTATTATTATTATTCTTATTATTATTATAGTAATAATAGAAAATTTCTAATAATGTGACTCGCGTAGTTAAATAAACTTGATCTAAACTCTACAATACAATGAAGGGAGATTTATAAATTATATCATCCTGAGACTTACAGAATTTGATCTATTTTTGAGCAATGCTTCATATCCAAATAAGCTAGGCCCATTGCGGATATACTAGGATCAAAACTCAATCGAATCAAATGGGTATTCAAATCAGACCACTCTCAAGCATTTACAAAATTTAAGAAATTTACGTTCAATACATTTTTATCAAGAAGAAACTAATTTTTGTGAGGTATAAATGTTTCATGACTATTATCCGACATGAATATAATTTTATAAACTTACAATGATTGAATTTGTAAAATATTGACCGAGGATATGAAAAGACTGAATAATCGTTTAAATATGTTAAAACTGAGCTTATTGCGTACTTCTATGAATTATTTCCCATCCGACAACGTGGACTTTTTTATTAGGTCGATCCATGTGTTGAAGAAAATGCTATTTTTGTTGCCAATTTAAGAAGTTTGGTAGAATCAAAATCGCATGACTCAAGATGTATGTCGAAGTCATATGACGATGTAGGTCAAATATCATCAGACTTTCCTGCTGATCGAAGAACACCGATCACATGTGTAAGACTTATTCTGAAATGGGAAATATATTTTATGATATCGTTACTCGCAACGCCATTTCAAATTACCTTTAAACGAGCAGTCATAACATGAAATATTGTATCCAACACATTAAAATTTAAATGCTTGTGTGAGCGAGCAACACTCGCCGCCGACTGAACGCGTCTTCACGTGACTTTAATTTTTCACGCACTAGTTGAATAATATAACGAAGATATAGCATTTTCATTCCCCCTAAATAGCTATTTTATGTACAAAGAAATTCTAATAAACATAAAAGATTTTTCTCCAACATTCTGAATTCATTTTAGAACTGTGGTAGCTTTTTAATGGTATTCTTGAAATTCATTTGAAAACTAAACTGTGTATTTTTTTCGATAACTTCAGGCCTAAAAATAATATTGTGCTGGAATTAAACTGCAGAGAAACACTGCTTAATAAATAAACCATTTTGTCTAGTTTTCTTGGATTATACAGAAACTCCACGCCAATATGACTTTTTCAAAGTGGCTGCGTATTGGTCATTGCGGTGGTCCTTACACGTAGAAAAGCACCTCTCAGTTTTTCGTAGATTTAAAATCTACCGCGAAGAAAAGCATCTCGGACGAAGGAAAGCACAGGGGCGACTCACTGCAGTACTCCCAAGTTCACTTTTTGGTATTCCCTGGTATTCCCAGGTACTCCATATTAATAATAGTACTCCCTTTGAAATTATATATATACGCGGGTCTAGAGCAGCTCCGCAGCACAAAATCTTGTCGGCAATACAGAATAATGAGAAAAAAAAATATTTTGCCCGATCGCCAACGCTCACACCAACTTGTTACAGCTCGTTTTCTCCATTTTTTCACCAATTCCGATTCTTAAGCTAATTTGGCTCAGGCGAGTGCGAATTTTTTTAATACCCTTAGACTAGGCCAACAAAATCGAGCGACATACCATTCGACTCCTTAACATTCCATCTACATCATCCTATTTTTTTCCCGTCATACGTCCTGTTTATCAACCTTTCCGATAGGTTTTTGTTATTTTTCTCAAATGTACCCAATATGCGCCACCCCCCAAGTCATGAACCATTGGTTTTTCTCTCGATTTTATGTGGCTTACTAGGAGAGTGTACATTCTATTGGTCTTCAATCACGATGAAACTTTGTGAGATGGTTCATGGATTCTCTAATAGCTTATATCTCAAACCATGAAGTCTAACGTTTTAATTCGCAGGAGATATTCTGTCAATTCATTCGATTTTATACATTTACAGTATATCGGTATTCCCTCTTACTTCATGGTACTCCATGGTATCCCTCCGAACTCCATGGTACTCCCCGGTATTCTTTAGTATTCCCTGACGGAAAATTTTAGTGAGTCGCCCCTCGCATCTAAGTTTCCCTAACGGAGAACAATATACTTTTTCGTCCCAGTGGCAGTAAAGTGCCTACTTTGCGTCCTGGCGTTTGCAAAGAGTGGCACTTTTCTGCCGCGGGGTATACGAAAAATAGTATATGCGCCTCGCTCATCTAGGCTATTTCGGCACGCGCAAACTTGCAATCCTCGCTGCGCTCCGATCGCAAACGTTTTTCGTGCCGAAATCGCCTAACCTCGCTCGGGTGCATAATATACTATGAAGTACAATTGTATTCCCACGTGAAAGAAATATGCAGTCTTCAATCTCACGAAGAAATATTTACACTCAACGCACTGTCTAGTGAAAAAAATGTCAGGCCCGCGGGTGTTCGGATGGGTCCGAGGGTTACTCAATCACCCATGGGACTAATAGTAAGTTGCACCCTTCGCCCGTGGTGCAAACTTCATTTTTTCTCATACTAAGCGTAGAATATCTTTTGGTCTTGTTTTTGGGTGTAGAGGATTTGACGTCGAAAGGCAGTTGCTGTAGTAACAACGAAAAACAAGACCACATCGTTATAAAGCTAGCCTGAATCACGTACTGCTGCTTGCGTTACCATAGTGAAGCTTTGTAATCGGGTGAAAATTGATCACCCCTTGAATCGGATTTTGGGACCTTCGTATTCGTGATCTACGAGTCGAAAAATACCGAATCCCATAAATTTTTGTATGTGCGTACCGTTTTTTGTCGCACGATAACTCTCGAAGAAAGTGTCCGAGCTTCCTGGAATGTTCCACGCTGAAAATTTTTTTGAGGGTTCCTCAATACAATGTCCACAAACATACGTATCGGTTTTGCGATTAGACTCCTAGGAACCGAGAAAAAAAATCCCAAGTACGTTCTGAAAAATTGAAAAAATTTTTTTACAGTGAAAAAATTTTTTTTCCGGGGTGGTCGATACGTCATTGAAACCGCCGTAAAAAAATGAATTAGAATATAAATTTACAGTCTCGTACGATTTTTTTTTTAACCATGTTGAAATTTAGGTAGGCTACCCCCTTTAAACTTTGATTATGTACTCAGAGTGAGAAAAATTGTTTTTTTTAAACCTTGACTTTGTCTTGATAACAAGTGTTTTGAGACACTTGAACAAAACAAATTACATTGATTATCAAGAATCAATTTATGAAAATAACCCTACCCATACTTGTGGGGGATTCCGCGATGACTTGATGGCTGGTACTTTGTGGTCACGTATTCTCATGCAATCGTAAATGTTGGAAAAATGTGTTTTTGCAATCATATCTTATGTCAAATTTACGTACATACTATAAAAATCATGTCCGATTAGTAGAATTGAAAATCTTAGTATTAATTAACGATAAATATTTATTTACCGGGCTTAGTGGACAATTCATTGTGTGGACAGTGGACATAATAAAGGTCTGAAACGTAAATTTCTTGGGATGAAAAATTCGCGTATGAAATTATGTCATGCGATTTGATTGAAAAGATAATGAATATTTCTGCGTGTCCATGTTAAATTCGAGCCTTTTTACAGAATTGTATATTGAATGTATTCCAATGAGAAACTTTGCACAAAAACTTTGAGCTAGTGGGAAACTCAATATTTCGCGTAATATCAAACGTTACAAGAAATTGTACACAGAAAAACTCAAGTTTCAGTCAGTGTGAAAATGTGTACGAGCCACGTTCTTGGATAGCTTTACTGCGGAATATGTAGGCGAGCTTTCGTTAATCAGCGACAACTTAGGAGTTTCAAAGTCATTCCACTGTTCTGTACAAACCGATTCCAATTTTTAGCGCGTAGAAAATGAGCTTCTTTTGTCTCTTGGCTTATCTGCAGACTTTTCAAAACCTCGCGGAAAAATTCTAATATCTGCACTTTAACAGTGTTATTCCAAGAAATGTAATTTACATAACTTTAGAACTCAGTAATCATATCTAACTTCAGTATCGCTTTGAATATTCTTTGTACTTGAGCCACATGTATGGCCATTCATCTCTAACAGCATAAGCGTAGTAGCTAGTGATATTGAATTAGATTGCCGAAGTGTTTTTTCGAAGATATTTATGAATTAATGAAAAATTTCCCGTGCATTTCAAGTATTATCTGTCAAATTTTTATCAAAGAAAATTATGTAATTTTTAATTTATACCATGCGCAAAAAAATTGGTATCAAGTGTATGCGAACAACTTTAAGCTGGAAGAAAACTTTCAGTGAGAATGTCGTTCTAAAACAATCGCAACCCACATTTTATTGATTGAGAAATTCGCCGATGAGCGAGATTTAAAGTAAGTAAACTTTTCCTTTGATACCTGAATTTTTCGTACTCGTCGAGAAATTGAATGTGCAACTTGTGCGAATTGATGCCTATCACCTTCGCACACTTGTACCGAAGTGGCACAATGTATTATACTATTCATTCGCGGAAAACATTGGAATGACACTTCATATAAAATTTGAATTCAAAGTTCGAAAATGAGTAAAATGTTAATTTTTGCCTGAGAAAAAACGTTGCCGAATCCGTCTGATATTTCATAGTAAAGATCTACCTTTTCATTTAAAGGGACATTTGAACAACTTATGGTTTAATAATAGTACATACATTGGTGGTTATAGTCACTATAATACGCAAAGTACGTCGATTATGGATATTTGCGACAACTACACGATTCTGCGCGCATGGGTCATGTATACTATTTTTCTTAATAAATATCAAAAACTTAGGTAAAACAATTATTCTATAGAAGAATCAACTGTAAAGTGAAATTCGGGCATGCAAATTCTTCTTTTTTTTCTTATCCAGGACAAATGAGTTCATTAATTGAGTTGTTTTATGGATATTTTTTATTTTCATATATTCATCATGCATATAACAACTTTCTTCATATTCAAATAAAATAAATAAATCTTTAAAATTGTGTACAGTCGTAATCCACACAAATTCGTTTGTTTGTGGCCAATCATTCTATAATAGTTACGTGATTGTATGAAAATATGTAGAAAAGTTGAAAATACTTGTCAAAATTCTTGAATTTTTAGTTTAAAATGTAAAAATTTTGTATTATTCGATGATACAATTTTGGTTTAAAAGTAACTTTTCAATATGCTTTTTGTAATATTGAAACAATGAACATGAATTCTATTATTCACCCAAACTCTGCATATTTACACATTAAGTCATTTATAAGTATCTTATTACAGGACCCAATTCACAAATTATCGTAAGTTCACGAGGCTGTTATAAAATAGCACTTACTGAATAGATATTTGTACCCCAACGCACTCTTTTATTTCTAATAATAACTTTGATTCATTTACTTGATAATTGTAATTATCAAATATTAACAATAACAGTTCAAGGATTTACCACCTTAAGAAAAAAATGCTACACTCATCAGGGGTGCTTTTATGCTTCATCATTGTTTCCTTAATCTATCCGATATTATAGGAAGAATTACCAGAATGGCATATTTATGATTCAGGCACAAATCTATGTAAAGCACTGGTCAAAATGAGTAAAGAACTTTGAAGTCCCTGTGGTAAATGCCTTTGAAGCCATGCACCTTTATATTGCTCTATGTGAGCCAACATTTTATTTGCTATATCAGTCCGAAAAGTGGGAGGCAAGTTACTTATACCTAAATTAATTACAGCTAACCCCATATTACTATTAGGATTGACGCCAACACCAATCAAAGTTTTACCAATTTTGCATGCTGTTAGCATCAAGTCGGCAGTTAGTTGTAATTCTTGAATATCCATGGATGCAAATTTGGACGTTGGATTCGCTTCATATAGAGAGTGGGACACTTTTTTTATTTGTTTGGTTGTTTTCTGAAAATTTTAATTAATTTGAAGAAATATGATTGACTGCTAATTTCCATCAAAGGAAGATTTCTTACCATAAATATATCATTCGATAGATATTCGAGATTAACATTATCTGGGTCTGTCAGTAATCTATATAGAGTTGAACCACGATTATCAGGTATTTGTTGAAGATCTTTGCTTTCTTGATTTTTGCTCAGAGTCAATACTAAGGTATCAACTCGTCCAAGCTCGAGAATTGCACTGCCAATTTTGTATTCCATGTCATGAAATACGTGTGTATCTAATAGTCTGGCTATTGATCTAAAATTACAGTAATACAAAGTATCAGTATAATGTAGAGTTATATTCTTCGATCATGAGAAATTGATCGTAGAACTAACTTTCTTTTGGAGACTCCATCTGATTCACGAATATCATAAAAATTGTATGTTGGTTTAACATCAATATCTGAATTTGGATTCCAAGCCAAACCTGCAGCTATAAGATAGCCAACCCAGGCGAATGTATGAGATGTTAAATGATGGCTTCCTGACCAGTGAGTTACCACAATACCAATGGAATCTTGTTCTAGAGCAGTCTTTACAGCATTTTTTGTATTGGCACAAGTTGAAGCAGGACAGCCAGCCAAACTATTGTAGCTTGCTGTTCCTGAACTGGGCAAAATATTGGCACCAGCAACTCTAAAAGGTTGTGTCCACCCAGAAAAATCGTAATCTGCCTGAAAATTAACAAATTGAATTGATCAATTTTTGAGCATTATTGGTATGTGATCATCTCAATGTGAAAATGTCAATTAACTCACTTGAAAACCATATTCAACAAGTATGACATTATTAGGAATACTGCGAAATTCAGCTTTTGTATGCAAACCATTAGAGCACAATAATACTGTAGTATCATAATTTAAATTTAAAATATGCCACAGGTTCTGAAGACTAGAATATGATTCCAGC
Organism: Aphelinus atriplicis; assembly: GCA_020882685.1. NCBI lineage: Eukaryota > Metazoa > Arthropoda > Insecta > Hymenoptera > Aphelinidae > Aphelinus > Aphelinus atriplicis. The sequence continues at coordinate 43,934,736 of CM037074.1, read as the reverse complement.
ACTTCCGACATATCTGTTTCAATTGTGTCATCAACTGATACAGAGCAATCAAGGTTACTAGGTTGTACTAGTAAGCTAGCTAATCTAGGACCTATATGCACATAATTCAGACTTGGAAACGTAGCTAACAGTTCTTGAAAAAGTGGCCACATTTGTGATAAATGGCGTAAACTAACATTAGAATCCACATCTAATGCTGGAACTAATTCTAGATGACGATCCCTAGATAGAGTATTGACTGAGTTTTAATAAATTTTTCTGTAAGTATTTAGATTGAATTTGAATTCATCCGGGTCAGTGTATTTTGCTTACCTGCAATATCTATCAAGAGTTACCATCTCCGATCTGGTATAACAAAGTTGCCAATCACAACTTGGTGTCAGCCGAGAATAAAGATGTAAATGCGATAGTTTGAAGGAAGACCAGACATCAATAGCATGCAATAAATAGTCTAATGTAGGTGCACGACCTCTTAGAGAAATATCTAATAATATACTTCTATGACCAAATTTCGGTTCATCTTTGATTAATACTGCTTCAATTTCACATAATTCCATATTGCTTGAACGATTTTTACTCAAACGTAATATTTGTACAAACGTACAAACAGCATAATGTAATCCTGCTAGACTTCCAGCACTAACTTTGATTGAATTTTGAGATATGTGCAATTGATAACCATCAGCAACGTTGAATAGTTTTTGATTAACTATACATTCAATTCTCTTATCACAAGATAATCTTCCAGATCCTGGCTGAACTTCACCAATTTTTACATCACAGCCTAGTTCTAGGAGATGAGTTCTACTAATTTCCCACACATCTAGAATTTTGTGTATAGATTCACTACCCTTGATTTAAAAAAGAAATTAGTGAAAATAAAATTCATTTGGATAGTTATTTCACAAATTGAATACTCACTTGAATGATTGAAATTAAGAGTTCTTTGCCAACAATGAATGGTGGTGAAATATGTCCAAGATCAACAATAGATTTTGGTTCTGGCCATATTAATTCATAAATTCCAGAACTTGAACCAGAACAAGAAGTTTGCAATGGACTTGTCTCATTTCTTTCTCTAGCTTCTGCTATGGAGATGGAAAGTTCATAACTGTTCTCTAAAGATCTTATAGAATCAACAGAAAGAGGCTGATGAGTGTCAACAATAATATCTTTCGAAGAAAAATGTGTATTATCTGTAGATTCTAAAGGACAGTGAGTGTTGTCTTCTTCTTTTGATGGCATTTCTACGATGTACTTTTCTATCAAACTTTGCATCAAATTATTTCCCAAAGAAAGATCATAAGCCGTTTTTCCAGCAAATGTTCTGCAAACAGTAGGAAATAAATACCTCTTTATTAAAAAGGATAAATAATGCAATAAAGTCAGAGTTGGCGTAATTTACCCTTTGATTGCCTGAATAAGAGGATTAGCACCAGCTTGTAATAAGATTTGAGAAATTTCAATGACACCTCGATTCACAGACTCATGAAGTGGAGTTGCTCCACAACCATTTTCTGCATTAGCATTAGCTCCTTTTTCTGAATTTCCAGTGAATAAGTTGATTATTTAGAATAAGTTGAATATTTTTTAGCGAGTATCGTTTACTTTATTCTTCCATTACCTGTTAAATATTGTACCATATCTCTATTGCTGTAACAAGCAGCCCAATGCAAGGGTGTATTTCTGCTGATTTCAGAATCCCAAGAGTTGACATTTATACCAGCAAATAGTATTCGTTGTACTCTCTCAATCCTAGTATAGCAAGATTTTAGCTTCATTATTCTACATATTTTATATATTTTGTAATGAACTCAGAGAGCTTTAATAAAATGATTTTTTTACTCTGAAGCTGCTGTAGCTCTTAGTAATTCTTCAATGTATATTTGTTTTATTTTGCCATTCAGAGCTACTTGCAAGGCATTTCGACCTTGGATATCGGTTGCTGCTGGATCTGCTCCACAGTTCAACAGTGTTCTCACTAGATCAACTTGGTTGTTCTACAAACAGGTTATAGTACAATATTTAAATAAGTTGTACATGATTAATTTAATTTTCCACGCCCACAAGTACTTTACCACAGATGCATATAAAAGAGGCGTGCCCTCTTCAAATATTTGTCCATTCAGAATTTTTTCTTTTGAGATTCCATTGTTTGTATCTTCATTATCACCTGCAAATTGAATTACTATAATTGATTGTATTATGGAATATCGTCTAAACTTAATAAACCACAGGTTTCTATAAACTTGTATTGGAACATGCAATGAATATGCACTAATTGAGCTTTATTTTGCGTTCACTAAAAAGCGTAAGTATGCGTGCGAAACACATTACGTCGCAATATCCAACTCGTTAGTCGTTAGTCGTTACCGGCTTAAATTATCTAAAAGCCAAACATCGAACCCGGTGTAAACACCGCGATGTTTACAAGGGATAAATGTTGATCCCTTCGTTAAAACGGAGAACAAAACACACGACTTTACGTTTTCTCTATTATGAAACAGAGTATTGGGATCGGACAATTCCAATAGACTTATTATAGGTATTCGTCGGGGGAACTAATGCATTTAAAGAAAATCGGCTCAAACTCGATAAGTAAGCTCAATCTCAAATACATCGTATTACAAAATGCACCCGATTTGATATTTATGTATGATCGTATGTATAGAGTGAAAAAAGTTGATCACCTATTTATACCTGCACGCACAGTGTTTACAGGAAAAACGAAAAAAAGGGTTTTTGAGATGCCCTTTAGGTTATAGAGAACCAACTTGCCCGCAAGGCGCAAAGTGCATATGATATATATGTAGGTATAGGTAGGTGTATATGTGACGTGGAAATAATGCGCCAGTCACCGCGCCCGAAAACAAAGCCGGAAAAAAAGTACCCGGCGGAGTGAGATAGGTATATGACAGTACGTTATGCCTCGGGTGCAGAACTAAAAGGTAAAAAAAGCATCACGTGGAGTAAAAGTGAGTAAAAGGTACTCACAGGCGTCCAAGATCGAGCGGACGATGTCGGTGCGACCGTGCTCGATGGCTCTGCGCAGATTTTCGCAGACCTCTTGCATGTTGCTGGATCCGCATGCGGCTGATTATTCGCACGTGCGCGAACGCGCACAATCGCTACCAAGTCTAATGTATATATACGGTGTATACTATATGTTTACACCGATCGTAGCTGAGCGGGAGCGCGTACTTTTAGTCCAGCTTGGTCCAGCTGCAGAGTCGAGCTGCAAGCCTGTGCAAGCCGCTGCAAGTGCAGGGGCAGCGAGACCGCGCGGAGTTGACCGGCAGCACTTGGCACCTGCAGCAGGAGAGGATAATTGTTGTTGCTTCTTTTTTCGGCGGTGCACAGGTCTGTGCCAGTCTGTGCAGGAGCGGGCCAGAGTGGGCCAGAGCCGCACAGTGCCGGACACCCTGCACACGTCGCACAAGGAGCGTCGGCCGCGGGCCGCGCGACGGAGACGGAGCGAGTCGAAAACTCGACAGTCGAGAGGGGAGGCGTGGGGAGGCGCAGCTGGCGCGCGTGGGCGCGCGCTGCTGTTCTCAACTCTCTGTCTCTCTCAAACCCCACAGGTGTGTGCTGCGCTGCTGCTGCTTCTATATCCCCATATATTTACACATATATACGTGTGGGTGTGCGCGCGTGTGAAAACCCGCAGTAGTCGGTTGCGCTTCGTATATTATAATTTTATAATATAATTCTTATATCCTATATACTTAATAATGGCTTGATCTTTGTTCCATTCTGGTTGTTTTCCCTGCTGCGTCGCGCATTTTTCGTTTTCGTTTGTTTAATTCCAATCGTCGCGCGCCGTAACTCTTCCTTTATTATCGCGCGACAGCAGATCCGAAGTAACAACTAACATGAGATAATTATGAGCGTAAAGAGCATGCTCTGCATGCTGGCCAGTCTTAGCTGTTTCACCCTCTTGTTTATTGCTGCTTTCTTCTTTGGCCTGAGTGACGAGAGAAAAAAGATCGACGATACAAGGACCGAGAGACATTTCGAAATCTTAAATAGGAGCAGTGGGAATTTTGTGGTTGATTACGTGATCGATACCAAGTGCAATTATACTAATGAACATAGAGAAAATTTAGAAGATGAGAGAAATAAACTGAAGGCTGTTTGGATCATCACTTCGTTTGCTGGTGATGTTTCCAAAAGAAGTGCCTTAAGGCATGCCTACACAACTAAAGAATTGGAGCAACTTGGAATAAGGAGAATTTTCTTACTTGGTTTACTCAACGAAAAAACACAGAAAGAAACTGGAATTAGCCAGGCTGATATTGAGAATGAAGCTCAAAGCTTTCAGGACATTATTCAGGGAAACTTTGTTGAAGCTTACAAAAATCTAACATACAAACACTTAATGGGATTACGATGGGCTGTGGATAAATGCAGCAGCAGTTATCCTTATATTATGAAGATGGACGATGACATTATAGTGAATTTATATGAGGTCATAGAACTTTTGAAGAATAAAACTAGTTCAAATGTCAATGAAAACTTTTTGATGGGATATGTTATGGAGCACTTGACTCCAATTAGAAATAGTGCCAGTAAATGGTTTGTAACTGGCGAAGAATTCCCAGGAAAAGTTTATCCTACTTTTCTTTCTGGATGGTTTTATGTAACTGATATGATGACTGCATTGAAATTAATCTATCAGAGTAGATATCATTCACAATATTTTTATATAGATGATCTTTTTGTGACCGGTATTCTCAGAGAGGAAGCTGGAATCGATCAATTCATATACATCAATGAGTATTTTACAACAGATTATAGATTTTTAGAATGTTGTCTTAAATATGAAGAAAATCAACCAAAATATAAGTGTGACTTCATTGTGGGTCCTGATGGTGGAAAGAAGAGTTTATTGTTGGAAATTAAAAAGTATAGTGAAAATTGTTATAAGAATCATTGTTTATCTCGACCAAAAGAGTTTCACTTGAAACATAAATGTATATTAGAGTATAAAAATGTTAACCTTGGTAATGGAAATGTTGAAGTGGAATCATTTTTCTAAGTGTTGATTGACAACATTAATTCATATAATAAATTCTACTTTTTTTCACATTTTTTTGATTTATTGAAAAAATATGTTTATCATAATAAAATTACATTACCTCAATAACTTTTGTCATAGCTTAATTTGTATTTACAACATGTTGAACAGAAGAAAACACGGTACAGAACAAAAATTTAACTCTTCTTTAATAGGAAACTTGCTCCAAGACAAAAATGATCACTTCCCACTGCAGAGTTTGGTATTGTAGGAATGTGTTCTCTACATTCCTCTACAGTAGGCAATCTATATTGTTCCAATAGCTTCATGCTACTGTAAAATATGTAATCAACTGTTATCCACCTATCTTGAAAAGTAGACGCTTCATTTCTTCCTATTTCATCTGTATGGCTATACACACTTCTTAATTGAAATGGATGAGTCAGAAGACCTGAAGAAAACGTAACGTAGTGACCTTCAATTACTTCTACTTTTTGGTAAGTCATCGTCTTAGAGTCAACCAAACATTCTTCATCTAAATCCAATGATGGTGAGTCAATGTGTTTTGTGTCTTGATTTTCTTTATTACTCAACTGAAATCATTAATATAATTAATATCAGAGTATTTATTGAGTAAATTGAAAAGCAAATTATAGATCAAAGTCTTACCATCACTTTACCACTGCCTTTACCCGACAATCTCTGAGATAATACATTGAAATGTTGACACTCGTCAGTTATATATAATTTAGGAGGAATCAGGGAATTTGACAGACAATGATATTCATTTTCATAACATCTTTCTAATTGTCTTGATTTTCCAACAAATTCAATTGAACCTTCCGTAATAAATCTGTATACCCCACTGTGAGGCAAGAGATTAAAATCACCTGATAATACAATAGGAAGATATCGAGGACCTAGTCTGTATAATTGTAATTGTTAATAGTATTATCAAATTCATAACAAATGTAATTAAAGCAAGTACTTACTGAGTATTTTCAACAAAAGCTAATCTTTCAATTTCTGCTAATAAAAGTTGAACTTGTCCTAATCTAATATCATTGCGCTTTGGATTGAAAAGCAAGTGTGTCGTTGCTATCACAAACTTAGTTTCTGGACTCTCTTTAAGAGAGAATTTGGCAACCAAACCAACATTATCTCTGTTGAGTAGTTTAATACCAGTTTGGTATAACTCAAGTTTTGAATATTCTAATAAATCAAATATATCTTCTTTATACATTAGGAGTAAGCCATCTGTTTTATCATTAGTACGTTTTTTATACAAGTGAGAAAATCCATGATGTTCAAAAGTTATTAGAAACTCTTTCAAATGCGTTTCTTGCATTTCTTGGAGACAAATTACCTACAAATATATGTGAAATAAGAAACGTGAATTCTGAAGAAAATTAGTATAAAAGTATTTGTCTCACATCAGCTTTTGATTCTAATATTTCTTGAACTAGAAGTGGTTTTCTATTTTCCCATTTTAGGTCTCTTTTATTGTGATCTTTGTATAAATATGGATGACCCTCTAGTAGATCTTGGGCCAATATGTTGAAAGACAGAAGTTTAAACTTGAATGATTCTTCAGGATCAATAGAAACTTTTTCTGAAATTAAAAATCAAATGTATTCATGTTTTCTTATAAATAGAATAGAATAGTTTTTGGAATCATCAAGCTTGAAAGAATACATGTGTAACCACAATTTTAAATATTTAACTTTTAATAAAATATAATTATTACTGATTTATCTTTCCTCATTTAGTCATCAACTTTGGCAAAGAACAAGTATATATTTTATAATTGAGGTAGCAGTTCACCTTTGTCAATTGTTTTCCACTTTCGCACATCTTTAAATTTACTTTGGTCAAAAGAATGTTTTCTTTTTGAATCTTTGCCACCAGTATTAAGATTGGCATCTAGATTGTTTACACTTTCATTGACCATTTCAGCAACGCTCATCTTTTGTAAAGCATAGGTGATATCTTCCTCAGTCATTGAATTAATCTCTGATGACTCAGCTGCAAGTTTGCATTCTAGATTATCCATGTAAGAAGTTTTTGAACAGGTATCAAAGGAAGACTTTGGTGCCAATAGTGATGCTTTGGCAATGATCTGTAAGATAAGAGTCTGCATGAGAAGAAATGGCAAACATGTGAGCAGGCCAAGTAATTGAAAATTGGAAGTTAAAAATGAAATTAAAAGAAATGAAAATGAATGAGAAGAAAGAAAAAGAGAAAGCCTACATTGAGGTAGCGTTGAGGTATTGCCTGCGAGTACAGCTTTGGACAATATGCATTTATCGCTAGAGAGGCTGATGCCAAAAACCTGGTAGTCCGATTCATTTATTGTAATCGGTGTTTGGTATGGCGGGCAGAGTTAAAACGTTTTTCAGTAATAATGAATCTGTTAAATAGAAGAGGTTGTGATAAAAGCAAACATAACAATAGATCAGCACCCTAGGATTGCTCTCTTTCTTTCAGTGTGGCTGGGGCCTGAGGCTTGGTGCACTCACAGCAGTGAAGCAGAAAAGCGTGGCAGAGCACACAAGCACAGGAGTATCTGTTCTAAGTGCATAGTAGCCTCGGCTATTCATTTGAAGGTGACAAGTGCTTAGGGGCCTGCTGTCTACCGATCGGCCCGCAGTCAAGGATGAAGCTGCGAATAAGGAGTCGATCGGTCGAATCCGAATTGGCACAAATCGAACAAGACGGCGAGAAGTCGTGAGTTGTTCTCTCTGTCTCTCTCTCTCTCTCTCTAGTTTACTTCTGTTGCACTGCTGTTGGCTGTCGGGTACGTTTTCTCTTTCTTCGGGTGAGCGGCGCGAATCGTGGACTGGAGTGGTAGAGCGCGAAGAGGGACTAAAAGACAGATAGCTAAACGCGCCCCGCGCACAGAGCACCAGCACACTGCAACACACGTCACACGTGTATATAGGTATATATCGGTGTATGGCTCGCGCGCCTGTATGCTTCCTCTGTTTACAATAGAATCTCGCGCGAGAGCAGTTGGAGATTTGGGAAACTCGAGGCTAGTCCCCGACAATACAAATGCTAATGACAAATTCAATGCGCGAGTTGTGCATTATAAGCACTTTAAATATGTTCCTCTCGACTCACCACTGCCGAGTGCTTCTGCGTCGTCCACTTAAGTATATTGTGTCCCATACATGCCCAGCTCGTGTCAGCTCGTCTGTCGTGCGACTCTTTTATATATATTCGTTTCGCGGCCAAGGTGCTGTGTTATTGTCAGCGCGCGCCTCGTGCCTCGTACGCCTGCAACTGTAAGTAGCAGACGTTATCGATGAAAAACAGACACGAGTAGCAAACGCGCGGACTTACTGACTTACCTACTAATATATATATATATCTTATACATATACACACGCGCGCGCGCGCACACACACACACACACATAATCGCGGGTACGAATGTGCCGTCGATAAATGATTTTCAAAAATGTACGTGCTCGGATCCTTATATTTACTGCAACGTTTCTTCTTTGGGTTCTTTATATCATACAAGTTCACAATTCAATGTCAATTTTTATTTACTTATCGAAAAATAAATTAAATAATTATAACTGTTTTCTTTTTTGGCTACACATACGCCGTTAATATAACGGCCGAACAATGCGAGGTCTGGCAATTATGAGAATATGAATGGAGGCAATCGGAAAATTTACAAAAATATAAATGTATAAGTCCTGCATGGAGTGCGAATTTTTTTATTAATGCAGACACTGCGACAAGTGTGTTCTGAATTTTTTTTTTTTTTCAAAAGACCGATTTATACTTATACTTGTCGGTGGCGCTAAGGTTATAACACGACATACCCAATGCAGAAAGAATGGTGTTAAAAAAAATTGAATATTTGATGTCTGCAATGTATGCCTCTACTTTCAACTTCTTCGAAAAATTTATTCCATCTGCTCTGTTGTGAAATATTTATGTTTGGCCAAATATTCCAATGAAAAACTTCGGAACATTTATCGCACTGCCTATACTGCGCAAAAAAATCCTCGTTTTGTAAACCTTTTTTATTTAAATTTTGAAAATAAAAATTTACATACCTCCAGTTTAGCCGCATTGTTTGTAGTGGCGTAATATACCAAAAGACCTGTACCTAACAATAATTTAGTACTACGTTAAGGTGTATTTGGACAAGTTTCTATTACTCCGATATTGTCAACTTTGGGTGAGGAATCATAACGAAACTTTTCAAGATGCTTTTTTTGTACCCCAATAAGTCATATATACAGTCATTCAATCTAATGATTCGGGTTTCGGGAGATATTAGAAATTTGATGTATATCTATGATTTTTTGTAAATCCACAAGATCGAAGCTAATTGACGGAATATCTCTGAGAAATCAAAACGTTTAACTGAATCGCTGTATATATGGCTTATTAAGGTGCACCCATCGAAAAGTATTTCGGAGAGTTTCGTCACGATTGGTCACCCGAACTTGACAACGTATCCTAGTCATTTGAATTGTTCATGAGCTTATTCTTTGTAAAATTCTATTTTCGCCTATGAATCTTGAATCAATTTACTCGTATTAAATCGATGCACAGTTATTGTATGAAATTTAGGAAACGAATCATTTAAACAAAGAGTGGCTTATTTCGCAGTGATTTTGAAGGATTGTGGTATCACAGCAAATTTTGAGCATTTGTTAAGGACGGAATTTGGCAAAGATCTATCAATTTATTTGATGAAATTCACACGAAAAATAATGTATAGTTTGTTGAAATAAAAATTAGAACGAGAAAAAATTAATTTACAAAACACGTTTGCCTAAATCGTTGATAAAGTATGAGCCCGATGCACGTCATGGAAAAGTCTGATATCATCTGAGATGACAGCATATAGAAATAAACAGTACATATTATATGATTTAAAAGTCACGTAAATCACATACCACTATATATCAATATCCGAGACTTGATGACGTGGGACTATTTGCATATTCACTTGAAGCATTAAATATACTTAAATAATGTACTTATACCTTGTTTGATGAATAACAGTTTCAATTTAGCAACAAGCGTGATTCATAAATTAATAGGACGTAGAATCCTTTTACAGCTGAAACATGTGAAAGAAATTTTTCAAACAGATAATACTTGACTTCGTGACAATTCGTTAATCACATATGATTAACTTTGACTACCGTTTTGCTAATTGTATAATAAAATCTAAATTAACCCAAAAATTAAAAATTTTACCCGTAATATCAAGTATTTTTCTTCTAATAAAACGAGAAATCTTTAATAAGTTGTTCCCATTTTTTCGACTAACAAAGAGAGTATCAGGGTTGCGGAATTTTCGATCTTGCTGAAACTTTTTGATATGATAAGTACATACTGCTGTGCGACCTGATGTTTCGTTTTTCTGGAGATGCTATAAATTATTTTCAATTTTATGCATCAAGAGAGATATCTGTACCTATATTTGGGTACTCAAGAACTTGCGATCCTCCCTGAGGGGATACCTAGTTCTGATGATCTCTCGGAGTAACATAACCAATTGTCAAGATCCCGATAATGTCCTTCTTATTGTTTCAATTTACGTTAAATCGTCAACGTTGATAGTTAATTCGGTAGATAATTATGATAGGGAGCTGCTAAGTATGCTGATAAGTATGCTTGTTACTCTGGTTTTCTCATAGAATTTGATTGTTTCGTGGCACTTGTACTTGGATACAAGTTGTTACTACTTTATTATCCAAGCCCAGAGTGAGAAGTCGTGAACCGTGTCTTTTTTAATGAATTTAGTTCACATATAAGTGGCGTATGCGGTCACCCATTTTTAGAATATTTTCATTAATTCTCATAATGTATTGGTTGATTACAAAAAATAGATCAAATGCAGCACTCTGCGACTAGTCAGGACATTTTGGTAATGAAATAAGCTTTCTTTTGGTATGTATCACAATATGCTGCGGGTGATCAAAACCACTTTTTGATCAGTTTTAAGCCTGGAAATAAGTTAAGTGATAGCTATATGTCTACCAATGACCCAGGGACCAATTTTTCTAAAAAAATTGGCATTTTTTCAGTAAAAAAGTTCTCTTGAGTTTTTGCTCTAAAACATCTCTAGATAGCTCAAAATTGAGGTCAAAGGTCCTGAAAAAATGTCTAATATTGCAAACTCCACCACTTTGAGCCTCTGTCAGGATGGGACATATGGTCTAAAAAATTCTGAAAAAATTCAGGGGACATGATGGAGTATTCTAGAATTCATAAAAAATTCTGAAATTTTTATGAAAATTAATTAATAAATAATTTTAATTATAAAATTTTATATTATTATCTATCATATATATATATATATTATGCAAGTAGCGCGTGAAATGCGATTTCACGCACCAGTGTGACGAGTCTGCACGAGTCGTCGGTGAAGCTGCAGGCAAACTATTACTGTCAATGAATTCAAAATCTCAATTGGAAATTTTTGGTAATTGTTGACCTGAAATCTCATATAACAGCTCGATTGATGTTTAATATACATACATACATACATACAATAATAATGTGTGTGTATGTACTTATATTTTGGTATTATATCAGACAAAGTTTCCATGGCTTTATGAAAGCACTTTTTATACGTGAACTTCTTGGTTTCTTCGATTTCGATTAATCTTCACATCTGGTTGCCAATTTTCAAAATAGAATTCGAATAAAAACTTTGTTTGCTATAAATGCAACATTTTGAATCACTTCACTGAAAATAAAATTTCCCTGTCAGGACTCAATGGAATGATCACTACGATGTTGGGTCATCAGAGGGATACTGTAGCGTTCCTACAGCCCAATTCGATTTCGTTGTCATGACCAAACAGTCAATTTGTTATGACAGGTAACCAAATATCCTTGTAGCACCGCAATAAAATATCGTGCGCACAGGTGATTTTAAAAATAGTATTTTTTGAGTGGTTCAAACGTGAATATGATCTGATGGCTGATTTCTGGGTGACGGAGAAGTTAAAGTCTTGGGGACTGGATAAGTATCAACCTACGTTTCAGGGTTAAGTATAAAAATTATACTAATATATATATATATATATATATATATTAGTAAAATAAACACTGGGAGGGTACAATGTGTACAACACTTTCTGCTTCGAAAGTTAATGTGTGCGAAAGTATAGCCGAAAAAAATCAATTAAAGTTGGCATCAATATTCTATTGCAATTCAGGTTTTTTTTCCCATAGAAAATTGGACCTTCAATAGTAAGAAATTTTAAAGATTTGCCAATTCAGTTTGATTCTTGCATGAATCCTCAAGTAGGAATGTTTAATATTCAGTGTCAAAATAGTGAATTGGATGAAGAGCAATGGAACCATTATATATACAACCATCTATGGTATTTTGCGTTGGAGAACAAGAGGGATCCCATATATTTGGGTAAATAAAATATATCTTCTTGTGGAATAATAGGCCAATGTTTTATATACAGTCGGCTAACAAGTGTTTTTCGAGAACATTTTTATGCGTACGAAGTTTTGAGTTCCTCACATTTGCACAATGTCATTGCTTACGATAAACTTGTTACGCCTAGACCTATGAGCTTGATAGAATCTCAAGATAAGCAATTTATCATTTTGCGATTTCACTTATGAATTATTTCTACTACAATATTACTCACTCACTCATGCTTAATCATTATATGATTCCATTTACCGGTTAACAGCTCTACCGTATAGTCCTGACACCGATACGAAAAAACAAATGATGGTCGTATGGGTCTCAGACCGATACTAACACGCATCGTCTGACAACGATATGCGTTGGGCTGTGACAGGGCAACATAGAGCTATGATGAGGAAATGTTATTCTCAGTGTTCTACTAATTGATTTTGAAGTATTTCAATTTCATTTAAAATCAATGGTGAACAGATGATGTTTGTTCATACTGGAAATGTACTGCAATTGTTGTATATCAATTTATATAAGTAGAAGATTCCCGATTTTTTACTTGTTTTGGCTATACTTTGATTGAAAATGATTCTTTACAAGATCATAAATATTCAGATTAAGTTGATGGTAAAATTATAAATTATTTCAATGATCTGAGAGGTATATAATGTTTTAAAATATGAGAGATAGATAATTCGTAGAAAATATTTATTATCTATCATACAAGTATACATTTAGTAACCTTTGTATTTCGCATCTATGAACCCCTTTTTACTAAACTTTAATACAAGTACGAAGTGAAAAAATATATTAAATAATAAACATAGTTACACAGACAACAATACTGATAGGTTTTAACCATGTAGATCTGTGAAAAAATCTGACATTTTCAAGTAAAAAATATAATTTCCGTTGAAAAATATCGTTCTCTACGTGTGCAAAACGTAATTCTTATTATATACTCTGGTGAGAATAACCCTATTTGCACAGTATCAAAAAATACTATTACTGATATTTCTTCTAATATTAAACTATTAACATCTGAATCCAGGTATCTTGGAATGAAACTATTACGAACTACCATTAAGGTAGAGTGTGAGTGAAAACCATTATGGCCATTATATGGATCGGCTTCTTCTCATCTAAATAATATTATTATCACATATGTGACGGGACGCCCATCTATCAGCTATATTGACCCTTACTCTATGCACATATTAATTTCCATTTGTATTCAAATAAAACCAAAATTTCACATCTTTTATTGTGACATGATTTCTTAAGTAAGCTGTTTATCAAAACAATTGTTTTTGTATAATTTACCGAGAGAAATAATACGGGTGTACTTTCAGCTTATATTAGAAATTGAATACTTCATCACAAAGTTTCATTACAATACGCCTGGATTTAGTATAGGTATTGATGACTTAAGTCTGTACTTTTAACAATCTTAACTATTGTGCATGTTTGAAAGTATTGACAAAAATATTCATCATCAATTTCTTTAAAAGGCACTGTAGAGTTACTGATAATTATTCAAAAGTATATACTTATTCATCCGTTAAAACTTGCGCATAAGAAGTAGTAAAAGTCGGTATATTATCTGTTCAGAAATACAGTTCAAGACCTTGAAAAAAATCACAACGATTTCCTAAATATTCCCAAAATTAGTCGTCTTTTGATAATTAACGTCATCCATAGTTTCAAAAGCATATAATCGAGCACCTGCATAATGAAGGTTATTAAATTTGCTTGAGAATTACTTGGTTGTCATATCGTCGTCAGAGTATCTTTGACGCTCACGATGATTACTTTTAAGAAAAAACTAAAATAGTATATAAAAATAATATCAAAGCTTCGATCTGGAATATGATCACGTTTCTGCACTCGAGAAAGAGAGAGAGAGAGAGAGAGAGAGAGAGGGGGGGGGAGAAAAGAAAATATCACAAAAGCTGTGCACGTGTCCAGTCGAATTGATCATAATGTAGTCCACACCGCAGCTACGCTATTATTTGTACCACCAAACGACACTCGCCATTGCCTTAAATATCACGAGTCGCTACGTAAAACATTGAATGCAGCACCTAAGGCCCAACTTAATTCGTGACCATTGATCTTTTTCCGTAACTGAAAAAAATTGTCTTCGTGAATAATACACTTTTCCCAATACTTTTCAAGGTAGTAATTTGTTAAATTTATCTAATACTTACAAAAATGTTAGATTTATCATCGATATGGAAGCCATCATGGAGTAAGACATAGATAAATGTCAAGTCCAAGCACATGAATGGCTGATCTGTATTGGGATATTCGCATGTGTCAAGCGCGGCCTCGTAAATCGATCCAACTGTGATCATCCCTCCAGCAAAAGGATCTATGAGGCCAACCTATTTAGAATACAAATAATTGTCATAATCGGCGTACCTATACGGATAATTATGGAAGAAGAAAATATGGAAGTTAATTGAACTTACTTCAGTGGCTCTTTCAAAGTAGTAAGAAAATGCATATATCTCATGTCCGGAAAGACTAGGTAGATCGCGAGGGACAGCAGCATTAACGACTTTCTTAATTATTTCAAGGCAAGCAGAGAATCGAACGATAGGTCTATCCTCATTATTTCCAACAAAGTTTTGCGTTTTAATAATTACGTGTTCTCCGTTGTCTAGACCTTTCACGAGATAATTTTCTCCACCATAATTCCATTCAGCCCCAGATATGATAGGATTAATGCACTCAGCATGTAATTCAATAGGACCAGAAGAGGACGGACTGGGTTTCTTCGTATTATTTTTATAGTTATCAGGATGGGTCAAAATTTCTTTCCTTGCTGCCATCAAGCCCATACCTAAGAAACTCTCCGTGTATATACTCATATTCCTGTCAAAAGCATTGATGTTGTATATATGTTTTTCGTCCAATAACTGTTTCCCCGACTGCTGATCCTTTGTTAAAGCGAACGTCATTTGAGTTGAACCGCCACCGAGATCTAAAGCAGCAACTGTGTTGGTCGAATAATCATTACTGCTACCTGTAACCGAGAATCGATCCAACAAAAAATTAGCAGTGAACCACGAGAAAATACCCTCATCGGAGCCTTCCATGATAGACACGGAGCCGTCTGTAACTCGAAAGCCAGAGGCATTGAACACCCTTTTGCATTCCTTCAATATGTCTTGCGCTTGGTGGCCAGGAAGGAGCCTCAGCCCAGCCGTGGCTTTCATAGTAAGTGGTGTGTGAGGCCATTCTGATTGCGGAATTTTTGATTTTGCTTTCTGAAGTAAGATGTCCAGAGATTTCTCCACGTCTTTCGGATTTTTCGCATAGGAACTAATACCGGGTTTCGTTTGGTAAAATAACTCGTCATCCAGAATGAGCTGGCCGTTCACCACAGAATAATGGAATGTAAAAGCAAGTACTCGACTCGCCGTCGAGCCTGCGTCGATGACGACGACGTGAAACGGTTTGTGCAAATTGAGTGAAATGGCCAAGTTATCTATGGCTGTGTTACCAAGTCGAAAAGGTGCATCGTTAGCAAGTCCAACGTATATAAGAAATAAACCAGCAAAGGCCGCGAGTATCATTAAATATTTTCTTCTAGACCAACGCTGTCTTCTCGTCATTCGAGCTGATCTGTCGGCAGCAGAGTCTTTTAAAACTGTACTTGCATCGTCTTTCGCTACTTGACCTCGGTTCACCTGAAATATAATTAATAGTGATGTTAGATTAAGAGTTGTCAACATCATAATTTCTGCAACTTGTGTTTAATTGAATTCAAGTAGATGTGTCACATCTAAATAATATTTGTTTTCACTTGGAAGTTTTTAAACAATTATTCTAAATACTTATATGAACAAACACGCTCTGGTCTCATTTGTAAGAATTATTTAGTGACTCTATTTTGATCGAAATAAAGTTTGTTCATTTTGAATGAATTCATGTTTTATTTTTTAAACCATTATTACAAGGATATGACACTATCTTCGGGTGTCAAATCACGATGAAATTTTGTGAGAGGGTTCGTGGGTAGCATAGTAACTTATACATATCTGTATCTTTTTGTCGGTTTCTGTAAACGCAAGTCAAAATAAAAACAATAACAATTCACGAATATCTCCAGGAAAATGAAACATTGGGCCTTATGATTGTGAATATATAAGCTATTTGGCTATACCCATGATCCATCTCGCAACGTTTCATCGTGATTGAACATCCGGAGGTATGCACCATGATCCTTTCCTTGTTCAAAATATGGATCAGTGGCTCTAAATGTATGAAAGTTTCGATAAATTTAAACCAATTTTCTTCGTATATAAATTTTTATTGACGATTTTTCCAAGATAATCAGTGATTATCAAATTTCCAAGATAATTATGATAATTACTATGAGAGCGCGAATCAATTCGGGAAATAGGATGGAAAATATGTGAAACTCATGAACAAATCATATATAGAATGAATATTCGGTTTAATCTAACATTTAGATGAAAAGGCGTAGACCGGCGTAGACTAAAAAGTACAAACTGATTACCCGGTATAGCTTTTATGTCAGAAACCTGTATAAAAATGGCTATGTATAGAGATATAATGTATATATTTGAATAATTTGTACTCCATATCCAACGCTTTTTTGAAGAGGGCATTTTCGGTTAGGTAGCCGGGTAATTTTTGTATATTTTACTCTATAAAATCTTTACAATAAATTTTCACTGTGTGAAAGTGGAAGATCACTGTATGCTTTGAGAGAGCAGTTTACGTTTTTCGTGAAAACGTACTCATCGTTGATAGAATCTAATGCATCAAAAATCGATAACACACACACACACGCGCGCGCACAAGCACACACGCTTACAGACGTTCGGGGGTAATACATTTACAAATACAAATATTTTTAGCTTCACCACGGTGTTGTTTTGTTGTACATACGTCTGTCAGCAGTGGAAAGGTTGAAACTTAGTTATTAAATTTTCGCTTACTTCTCAGTGAGTTAATAAACTTAAATTCTGCAAACATACGTATTGTCGTTGACAAAACCCTATTGTTATGGAATATTCCACGAAAGAGATTTGTTTTATTGAAAAATATATCATTTCAAATGTTAGACTGAAGTTAGCTACAAAAAAGTAGCGCATGCGCCTTGTTACTCATCTGCGTTTATTATTGTCGGTCAACATAACCTTTCTTATAGACTATAAATGTTATTCTCTCTAGTCCCACAATTTACAGTTTAATGCAAGAACTGACAAGAAGAAAATAATTTTCATCACTCGAATATGTCCTATAAGCGTGTTCTTTTGTTAAAGCGTGGATTAATTAATTGTGATGATGAATAGAAAACTCAACTTTATACGGAGGAACGTCTAGGACTAGGACGTATTTGGTAGATGGAAATTATTCTTTTCGTTTTAGTTGCATAAAAGGGTATTTTCAAGAAACGTTATTTTTTATAATTTTTTAACATAATGACTCGCACGGGTATGATTCGAGCATGCACGAGTGTTCGGGCCCTTGTACGGAGAGAGCACATTTCACATCTTGCATAAGATAATTCTCGTTACGAGTGAGAGTGTATAAGTAGTGGCTATTTCTCCTAAAAAATAATAGAATGACAAGAAATTGGTATCATGTTGTTAGGTACCGGAATTTCGACCATCCCACCGTCGCATGAGACTGCATGGATAGCTCGGGTGCAATAATAGAAGCTTAGCTCAGTCAGTTAAACGCGCTCGACGTAACTATGAATCCAATCAACTGAATGAATTTAAAATAGCGCTGTGAGATCTTGCCGCACGTACATACAATGAAAAAATCCCCACTACTATATATACCACATTGAGCCAAGGCTATGTCTACACGGAGGAAAACTTGGAGCAGAGTCGCTATACATGTAGAGGGGCATTCCGCAATTACTGATAAGCAGTGGTTTTTAGCGCAGTACATAAGTTGAAATCACGCGATACCTGCGCAATAAGTAAAATCAAACTTGAATCGAATGTTCAAAAGTCGAAGTGGAAACGGAGATAAAATTATTTGAGTACTAAGGCGTGTCGGCTTGAATACACTTGTGGGAGGTGTGAGCGATCTGATAGGTATACATGATTACGATTACATTGTCGCTTACCTGATGCCTCTGCCTAGTGACCATGATGTCGAAATGTTTGACGCGTGTGCACTGTGCTTCGGCTGCTTATACTGATGGAGAGTGGCCAACTGGCCACGCGTCGCGCCGACCGATATCGCAATACTATAGATATTTTTCACAGACAACGATGCTATTTCACTCCAACGAATTATCTCCATCTCTCGCAACTTATCGCTCCTCCTTGAGGTAGCTTCAACGTCAAGTACCGTACCAATGCGGGGCCCCCCCGAGGGCTCTGAATCACATTTCAAAATATTTTCAATTCCATTGTTTTTAAGTGGACCAATCTTTTTCTAGACTACGGGTAAACACTTGAAAACAAGTCAACGTTTATCTGTCAACCCCATCAAAATTTACTTTTTTGGTTTTCGGATCTTATTTCTTCAGAGCAACATATACAAATTTCCTGAGCATATTTTAATTTTTTAATAAATGTCTATTACAATGAATTTTAAAGATTTTTTCTATTTTCTGTATTCAGTTTAGAAGTGATTTATGGATTTTCGCTATAAGAGCCAACGGAAAATAGTATATTATGCGTATAGTATCCGAGCGAGGTTAGGCGATTTCGGCACGAAGAAAAACGATTACGACTCGTCAACTCAATCTATAATTTTTTTATAAGAACTCGCTGAAGTCACCTCAATTTTTTCAATCGATCTTCTTGCTCACGGTATAATAACCTCGAGTTCTGATAAGCCCGCATAGCATTGCTCCGAATTATTTAATGTTTTGACTTATATAGATTAACGCTGTTGAATACATTATATCAACCAGGCATTACAAGTGACCTGACAGTAAGGGTTAAAATATAGAATAGACCATCAGATATCTGATACATGCTCTAGAGGTATATTCGGACGTAAGCAACAAAGATAAAAGAACAGACGCAAAATTATGTAACAAGTTCCCCGTGTGACATCACGACACATTCGTAGATGAGCAGCCTTGGCATCGAACAGCCTGTTCAAGGTTATCACACCGCGTGACTCGTTCTTGCCTCTGTGTAGTGTTATGCTACCGCATACTCTCATGGAAAAGGAATTTTTTATGGCAAAAATCGAAGTATCCAATTCACTATTACGGTAAAAAATTCATTCTATTTCCGCAAAATATTAGCGCGGACCAGAGTATATGATTTTTACCAAATAATTTTAGTCTAAATAACGCATTAACCCATGATGAATCTAACAAAATCATCGATTGCGAGCCAGAAAAAAAATTGGAAGGTTTCTGCCCGTATACACTAAATATTTAACTAGTTTTAACATTTGCATGAAGCAGAATTGCTCAAACTCACATGTAGCCCTTGATACAACAGCGTTAGGTAAATGACGGCATATAATTTGGCCTCCGATAACATATATTTGTAATCTGCAGTTTACAGCAAAATTCACGAGCCGTGGATTTTATTTTGAAGTACCAAGTGCTAAACTCATCATTACCATTCCGTAACTGGCGTGATTAAAGAATTTATGGCGTGATTAGTTAAATAATTGATCGGTGGGCACAATCTTAACAACGAACTCAACCTGATTTTGTAGTATTTTTTAAGAGAACTGCAAAAGTAGGCAATATTTCTGGATACAAAGTAAATGATTCAGATTTGCTCTAAACGTAAAAAGAAAATAATTTGCAATAAAAAACTTATAAAGAGTATCAATAAATTTCAGGAAAAATGTTATGTTACTCGATGTGTATAACGGCATTTTACGCACTAGTGATTCCATATTATACAATTACTAACGACGAGTGTTACGCCCCGTTTACACGAGTAACTAAAATTGAACGCATCATCAGTTGGATGCAATATTTTATGTTATCAGAGCTCGTGAACGATCTTCTGAGAAACGCGCTTGTGCGTGAAATGAAGATTCACGCTTAATTTTAGCAGATAGTAATACGATAATAAATAGGTGAAAATTTTGGTTTGGGACGTGTTTGGCGAATGACGGTTCGGCGCGTTTTTTGGTGCTGATTAACATCCAAAAGAAAAATTCTGGTAACTGTTTATTGTTTGAACTTTAATAACTTTCAATAATTAGTTGGGGATGTTGAACGATTCTTTTCAATGCTCAAAATGTTGAAGACACGAGAAATATCGGTTTCGTGAGAATGACCCTTATACTACGTATTTAATAAAGTTTACGAGTTATTTCGTCAATGTGTTATTTGCTGTTTTTGTTTGCTTTTCCAAATAACTATAGTATGAAGATGAAAAATTGTATTTCTTTTATTTGTTTTACTGCTCTTTCGTGTAACTACCAGAATAGTATTTTTCGATGCTAGTTTCGATGCTGCAAAACAAGTGGCGTAAAGTACCCGTTTTTGGGCATGTTTTGTGGGCGTGAAGTACATTTTTACGCCCTTGGGCCATTCCTAACCATAAAACTGCTCTTTGGCGTACAATATTTATATAGAAACGTGAAACTCAATTAGCGATTGGATTTATACAATAATAAAGCTTCCATATAGACCATATCGACGTGTCTTACGAAGAAAGACACATCTCAAACTGTCCGCGAAGAAAGACACATCTCAATTTGTCCGCGAAGAAAGACACAACTCGCAATCTAGCCACGAAGAAAGACACAACTCGCGTCTGTCTGCGGAAAAGACAGTTGGTGCACATCCCACAATTTTCCGAGGTAAAAAAATATATGGAATGAAAGCTTAGAATGAGTAGGTTATAATTGACAAAAAAAAACAAGTCTTTCCTACAGTTTAAACTCTTTTTTCGTTAATATTCGTGGGAGAATAATTCCGACATTTGTCTTTCTTCGCGGACAGATTGCGAGTTGTGTCTTTCTTCGTGGCTAGATTGCGAGTTGTGTCTTTCTTCGTGACAGATTGCGAGTTGTGTCTTTCTTCGTGGACAGATTGCGAGTTGTGTCTTTCTTCGGGCTAGATTGCGAGTTGTGTCTTTCTTCGCGGACAGATTCGGATATGTGTCATTCTTCGCGGACAGATTCAGTTATGTGTCTTTCTTCGTAAGACACGTCGATATGATTGTAACCAATATTTTAATATATGTTTCCGGGTCTGAAATTTTAATAATTGACAACATCAATTGATTTTACCCATGGAATAATTTTGGTTTGTTTCAGCAAACATTTTGTAACGTTGTTACATTTGGCTACGCAACGAGGCAAGTGATCGCGAGTTCGAATTTGAATCCCCACCAAACATGCATTTGCTCTAAGAGCAATTTCAGCACGTTATATATTGATGTAAGTTATTGTTATCAATTGCAACGTGATAAGTCACGAGCGCATGCTGATCGCAGGAACGCACAGCTCGGGCTCAGTCATGGAATTTAACTACCGAGTTATGTAATCATACTTATCAAAAAAATAAAATCAATTTGGCGAAGTTCGTTATTTTTCAGACTTGGGAATTTAAATAAAAGAACTTCGCAACTGTGACTTTCCAACGACATCTTTTAGTGACCCTGTATATTATTCAATAAAAATCCTCTAATGTTATTATTGGAATACAAAATGAATGTCCAATAGGTGTAAACTTTAATTTATAACTGAGATTCAAATACCATATTTCTTCTATTATTTGTAAGCTTTTCAACTACATGGTAATGTTCTTTAAGCAAAAATATTCAATATGATAAGGTTTGAAATAAGGATCACACTTCGTGTTCAGACAATTATTATACTGACACCAATCGTGTGCCGAAAATTACTAAAAACTAAATTGGTAGAAAACGAAAATAAATAGTATATTAAGGCTTATTAAAAATGTACTTACGAGGAGAGTTCGTGTCGAAACTTTCGGAGGTTCCTTTTGGGTAAGTAATCTTACAGCCATTCAGTCAAACATTATAATTTCCCAGAGATGTTCTGAGAATTTTTTCTCGATTTTATACATGTACAGTATATGCGTATATACAGAAACCCATAGACATATAGTTACACTGCCAATGCTTGAAACAAAACAATATTGCCCGAATATCTCCGAGGAAATCAAAACGTTTGACTGAATGGCTTTACCCAAAAATCACCTCGAAGAGTTTCACTGTGATTGGTCACCCGAAATCGACAACCTCTCCTAGTTAATTAAAATTATGATTTTTGAAATTTTACTCTTACCTCAATTATCATTGAGATAATAAATAATTTTTGTTCTTTAGATTCATCATACAGTACGCTTCTAAGCAGTGATCTCATTATGGTACTGGAAGAAATATCAGATCCACATTGAAGATTATTCAAGAACATCAATATGTTTACTATTTTTAAGAATATCAACAGTTTCTAACAATAGCGGTTCATTTCAAAACAGCTGCGATTTTTAAACTTATTCTTGCAACAAAAGTATATCTGTAAAGATGGCTTATCAAGAAACAAAAATTTCAAGAAAGTGGAGCTGGGCAGAAGAAGCTGCAATTCAAATTGGATCAGGAGGATCGGCTGGATTTGTGGAAGTTTGCATTATGCATCCAATGGATTTAGTAAAAACGCGTTTACAAATACAAGTTAAAACGAAAGAATTGGATCCTGCGTATTACACAGGTTTGTATAAGCGTTTGTAAAATGTCTTTGTAAAAAAGTTTTGAAGTTTGTTTGGCCTTAGTTGATTAATAATTTATATCATTAATAATTCGGAATATTTAATTATGAGATTCATTGAAAAATGTTGTTGAGTACACTCTCCATTGTTAAAAAATTAGACAAAAAGACGATATTTGAGTTTGTAATTTGTAATTTTCCACATTCCACTGGATTGATCCTCAAAAATCGTCTTCTCGTCTAATTCATTGAAGACTCTCTAAAAACTAAAAGTAAAAGCATTGATAAATTGAACCAATTATTTACTAGGTATTCAGGACTGTTTAAAAAAAATGTACAGAAATGAAGGTTTTTTTGCATACTGGAAAGGCATTGTACCCCCAATTCTTGTAGAAACACCTAAACGAGCAGTGAAAGTGAGTTTCTATTTTTTGAAAAATATACTGAATGCACATGGATGAGATAAAAATTCCTTTAATTCTAGTTCTTCACATTCGAACAATATAAACAATTTTTCCTCTTTGGTGCAAGCGCACCAACACCATTAGTAAGTTTTAGATTCAGAGACTATTAGTTTAGAAAAACTAGACAAACATATAATGCAATGTTGTTTTAGACATTTTCATGTGCTGGACTATGTGCTGGATTTACAGAAGGCTTCCTAGTAAATCCTTTTGAAGTAATCAAAGTCAAACTTCAATCTAATCGAAAACACATGAAAGAAAGTCCATCTACTATAGTTGTTACCAAAGAAATCATTCAGAGAAATGGTTTTGGGCTTAATGGTTTGAATAAAGGTCTCACAGCAACTCTAATGAGAAATGGCATTTTTAATGGATTTTACTTTGGCTTTTATCATTCCGTTAAATCTTATATACCGCAAAGTAAGGATCCGATGACTGAGTTTTTGACAAAGGTAACTATAACTTGTGCTTCAGAGAATTTAAAAAAAAGTGTCATGTTGAAAAGTAAACACAATTGAAGATGGACAAAACTTAGAAATAGTTCATGAATTCAATTACTTTCATTTGTATAGGTCAGCATAGGGTTCTTTTCCGGAAGTTTTGCATCTTGTCTAAACATCCCATTTGACGTGGCTAAAAGTAGAATACAAGGTCCAGAAGGCTACAAGTATAAAGGAACCTTAAAAACTATAGCAAATGTTTATAGAGCAGAAGGGTAAGAAGGTGATCCTCATTAAATTGTATTAGTCAAGTATTATTTTTAGTT
The DNA here is from genome assembly GCA_020882685.1 of Aphelinus atriplicis. Lineage (NCBI taxonomy): Eukaryota > Metazoa > Arthropoda > Insecta > Hymenoptera > Aphelinidae > Aphelinus > Aphelinus atriplicis. Next base: position 43,910,396 of record CM037074.1, on the reverse strand, counting down.
ATAATATATGTTCTTTACAGATTCACTGCTTTGTACAAGGGTCTTCTGCCAAAAGTTGTAAGACTTGGTCCAGGAGGTGCCATTATGCTTGTAGTTTACGACTATATGCACGAATATCTTGTTTCAGTATTCGACTGATGTAAGTGATTTTCAAATTTGGAACAATAATAGAATAACAAGTCTGATTTATATATTCCAAGAATGATTTGTAATTTTATTTACTTTTTTACTTCAGACTAAATATTTTATAGAGTATAAATAAATACTTACAATTAAGAATGACTGCTCCATATTATTTTTTCATAATTAAATGAATCAATCATCCAACACTGAGTCCAACCATTTTTCCAAATCTGTAGACTTTATAGGTTTTTGTTGTGGACAATTACTGCTAAGAACTGTGAGTCTTCTTTCTTAAATATTATGAAAGTCATCAATTTAGAGTATTCAAATTTTACAATAACAATAAATTCGTACCATTTTCAATACTTCTTTTGGTGTCCAATGGACTAATATGAACTGGTTCTTTCAGAGATAAGAGAAACTCCAAATCTTCTTCTTCATCAGTGGTTCTTGAACTTTTTGTTAAATTAAAATTGGAAGCTAGGTCTTCCCTTTCAGTATTCTTCTGAGAAATGTCTTTATCCTTGACTTCTTTAATATTTTTAGATTTTTGAGGAACAATAACTTCTTTAGCCAATTGGATATTCTGAAATCAAAGATGATAACAATTTATAATAATCTTGTTAGGATACAAATTGTGAATCACCCCAGACAATGTATGAACAAAAACATACATCTAGTTCTTTATCGAACCAATTTTGATCAGCTTCATTGGATTTGAAATTGGAATTAACGATGTTCAATGTTGGATCAAGTTTCTTGGTATTGTACACTAATTTAAAATCTTCTGAATCACTTGACGACGAATTATATTCTGGAAACCACCCATCTTTAGGTACAGGCTGTTTCAATGGAAATTCATCATCAGATTCTTCTTCTGATTTGATCGTTTGACCATCTTTTTGTTCTGATAATTTTACTGAACTAACAGTAGTAGCTTTTCTTGGATGGTATTTTCTCTTCCAATACTTGTTTTTGATGTATCTAGTAGTGTGAAAAAGTAATCCAATGAGTTGGTACAGTAAAGACAGAGGTAAACATTAAGAAATATTCACTGTGCTGAAGTCGAATTGAAAAATGATATCTATTCAATCAGGTCAACATGATTCTCTATTAAATCATTAATGGTACTATAATTAATTATAGTAATTTATTGTGATTCCTAAATTATAATCATTTTTATTGAAAGATACACGTTTAGCAAGGTTAATTCTTTCTATAAATATAATTTCCTAACCTCTGAATGACTTGAAGTTTGTTACTCACTTTTGTTTAGAATCCATTCGACATTTCGTTCAAGTCCAAAGTTTAAAATTTTTTTTCCTTATAGATGTCAATAAAATATTTTTTACATTCAACACTTCTATTTTGGTACACTCATACAAACCACTAAAGAAACATAAAAGTTTGACGTAAACACGGGGTCATGGATTCGACGCAACAATCTGAATCACAATTCACACGCGTCGCAATCACACGATGACGTTTCGACCATGCAGACGACAAACAACTCACCGTCCGCGTCAGAACGAAAAACTGCGGGAAACTCTATATAGATCTGGATGCCGGGGCTGCAGAGGGAAAGAAGTTCTTAAACCTTTTCAATTATATTAACATCATATTTTGAATTATCCAGATGAAATACTAATCATCTATTCATAAAGAAACTAGTGAATCGCACAGTCTTTCTCAAACATATGAAAAATATAATTTATGTTCGTCTCAGTGCCCAGTGGAGTGTCACTTTCTTCTCGGGTGTCCACTAAGAATAACCCTCTTAGACAATATTGTAGACGAAAAATAGTTATTTTAAAAATCTAAAATGGAATAGTAATATTAGCAACAATTTTATTGGGAAAAGCTTTTACTATGAACTTAAAATTGCTATCCTTTGGTTATTCTATAATAATGCACAATAATGAATATAGTTTGTCTTCAATAAAAAACTTTATTATCTGATTTAGTAGACCAGCTTCAAATGTTTACAACTACTTTATAATTTCAAAACACAACAGATTTATTTTTACAAATATAGCAAAGTAGGTAAGACTAGAAAAATTAACTTTACATACAAATATAAAATATATGTGGTAATACGAAAATATTAATTGGTTGATAATAACTTCAAAATTCGTTGATTTACTATACATTAATAGATTACAGTTTGTCAAAATATTTTTGTTTCAAGTATGCTTTCAACATTTACAGTAGCTTCACATTGCATTTTGCAAATGAGTGAGTTTTTATACGTTTTCAACAAAAATAATACATCAATATTCAAGACTACGTATATTTTGAAGGCATTTCATAGTATTTCATTCAAGTAAATCCATTCCACATGCGCTCCAAGTTACTTGAGTTTCAGATTATACATATACATATAATCTAATTAAATTTCAAACAATATGAAATTTGTAATATACATTGCAAATGAATATACTCTTGCATGAATTACAAAAATTTTCTTATACATAATTGAATAAAATGTTTCTCTTGACAAAACATTAATATTTCTCTATTTCGAATCGTTAAGTTATAAGATTATATATAAATTCTATACAATTGGAAAATAAATATTCAAAGTTTGCTAAGAAAAATATATACAAATCATTACTGTTATTATTATTATAATTATTATTTGTACTACAGTTGAAGAGAAAAAGTTTCTATTGTAAATTTCAGAAATGTTTTCAATCTCAAATATTATCGAATCAATCTTTCAATTGTGCAAAAAGTAAAAAAAACCGAATTGAATTCTTTAACGTAGTAGTAATTTTTGCAGCGATTTCCAATATTTGTTGAACCCGTTTCAATTTGATTCAATATAATTGAATATGATCCATGCATTAATATCTTATTCATAATAAATTGGAATTTCTAAGTACACATTGATCGAACGCCATCAGAACAAGCTAAATCCTCAAAAGCTGAGCTGACAAAAATTCAATATCCCATAAGTAATTTCAATTCATATGATGGATTTTTAGAATCGTATTGAATTTAATAAACTCGAATTTTTGGTAATTGAAAATATTGGACTTTGATTTGACCACCCACGCAATATGTCTTTTGTGTGACAACAATAGTAATAATAGTGAATCTTGCAAACTTCTAATGTCAATTTTCATGTATGGTTGATTGATGCAAATATTGATCCTGCTTGCAGAATTTTATTCACTTTATTGGAGGACCAGCTAAGAGAAAAATCCTCCAAACATCGCTTATCTTATAAAGTTGATTGAAATTTAAAGTAGAATGAATAATTCTATTCTTCTACCATATGTTCTGAGAATCCACTAGTGATGGCTTCATCAAACTTACTCACAAATTTTTATACAAACGAGTTAAATATTGATTAAAATTTATTCAAAATCGATAAAAAAATGTGTTGCGACAAATTTTAAAATAAAAACTAAAGAAAAATGTATACCGTAACAGTCTTTCAGTCAGCATTCTCGTTATGCAAGTAAAACACTATCTATTAATTTCAATCATTCTGATTTTCTTTTCAAATGAAATTCAACATGTTCTGCAAAATAAAATTTAGGAAAATTTTGATTCCGAGAATTGGTTTCTACCTAACATACTAGTCTTAGGATGCAGAACACGATATAGTTATAGGAGTTCAACAATAAGATTAATAAAAATAGGTCAAAGTAAAGCAAAATATAGAAAGTTATTTTCTAATTGTATTCGTTTTCATTACTTCCATGAAATTATTTGAAATCTTGTTTGAATACTTGATCCTGTTATTGACCGACTTTATAGATGAACCAACATTCTGAATTGTAATACGATTAATATATATATATATATATATATATATATATATATATATATATATATATATATATCAAATGAAATTTAGAACTTTAAACAGAAAACATTTTGCTCTTAGTGATCCTTTTACCTAATACAGTAACGAAAATGATTCAATTTAGATCTTCTCAAATTATAAATTTAGAAACTTTGATTGAAATTAAAAAAATTATGGTAATGGGCGCGGAAAAGCTTCTTCTAAATCATATACATCGGCAACCACATTATCTTCGTGGTCAATATTTACTGCTTCTGTAGCCGTTTCTGGGGGTGGTGGAGGAGAAGATGGTGCTGATTGTACTTGTTCACATTCTTCATTATTTGGTAACTCCTTCAATCTTTGAGAAACTGGTGATTTAATCTCACTTATTTGAGCTGGACATTCAAAATGTACACAGTGAAAGACCTAAAAATAAAAAATTGTTTTAAAAAGTGATATAAGAAATTTAAAGTTACACTTTTTCTGTACAAATGATTGTCTTTTACAAATGTTTGAAAATAATCCAGATATTTGATAACATTAAAAGAGTTTAGAATATAAATATATATTAAATTTGAACAATATAAGGAATTGAAAATTTATCCAGAAAAGTACTTGAACATTAATTGTATTTTAATTAAACATTTGCCTCGTTAGCAGTGTTGTGAGTCCCAACTATTCGAATGAATACAACGGGTCGAGATGGACTGAAGCATAGAGTCTGCCAAGAACGACAAGATTCTCGGGTCTTATCAATAACAAGGTCCCAACTTTTTGCATTTCCAGAGACTTGAATATAATAACAATAAGATCTATCGTCACAATCCCATAACAGTAACCTGCAAAAAGTGTCTTCTGAAAACTTTGTTTTCGTCAATTTTAACATTCAGATATTTCTTAGAGCATACCTCAGAGAGTCAATCATGTAAGGTTGACCAAGCTGTATCTGAATACATCCAGAATTGAGTTGGTGACAAGTATAACCACGATCCCAATCATAGTTTTGATAATCACCATTGAGTAGAGTATTTCGAGATCTGTAAGCAGTTATTTACTATGCAATTCTGAACTTGAGTCTAATAATGGTGAAGGCAATACATTAACATTAATTTTACCTGCTGACACCTTCAGTCACACAAGCACTACGTTCCATTGTTGCTACATTTTTAGTTGGTACAATTATACCATTCATCAATTTTTCATTGTGATGTTTATAATAAGCTTCAAAGCTAACTAAATGAAATACCTATGTCAGAATTAATACTTATTAATCAATATTTATCAAACATGAAATAAATGACTTTATTTATTCAATTCTTCAATTACCTTATTAACGGTGTTATTTGTTCCAACAATACGTATAAATAATACAACTCTTGGTTCGAAATACAAATACTGCCAACTTCTACAGAAAAATTCTGAGTGGTCAATGACTCTTATCCAATCTTTTTCGTCCATAGAAACCTAAATGTTAAATATCAGATTCATTCAGAGCTACACCTACTCAAAGATTTCGTAATTATTAGAAGTATATATGCAGTTTCAATAAATCTGACCTCAATATAATATGAATATGAACGAGCATCTCGATCCCATAACAACATTTTCATGTGATTTATAATGCATTGAGTGCCAAGTTTTATGAGTATGCAATTTTCAGCAGAATCAGTTATTCCATGTCTTGTATATCCTCGTTCCATATCATAATTTTCAGTGTCTCCATCTAGAAGGTAACGTCGCATTTCTCCTAATAACACTTGAGCTCCATGTCGAGGACTAGCTATGTTTTCATCTACCAATAAAAGTCCTCGATGATTCAGATTTAGATTTCTTGTTTGAGTATTAGCTGCGATAGCATCTAATATAGCTTCTGGAGATACTAATGCAGTTGGCCTCACAATATTTAATAAATCAGATACAGATATCAAACTCAGTCTCACTTGTTCTGTGAAAAACATTTAAAATTTTTAATTGTATGATTTTTGATAAAATTTTAAATACTTTTATAGAAGTAAATATACATGTGAGTTCATGTAATATTTACTAATATTAAAAACAAGAAAAATGCTCACGCAATACTTCGTCAGGTTCAATACCAGGATTTGCTTTGGCCCATGATTGGACTGCTGAAAAAATTTCTATTTCTGATGCATAGAAAGAATCTCGGGCTAGAAGATCGTTAAGTGCACCAGAACTAAGTTGTAAAAAGCTTTCATGCTGTATAATATCTGAAGTATGTTTGTCCATGAACTCGAAACACACCTGTTGTAATAAAGAAGGATGATAAAAAACTGTTTTATGAAAAGTAATCACCCATTTTTTGAATATCATCGTTACCTTCATTAGAAACTCAAGTCGATAAAGACGAGAAGCATCAAATATAATACAAACATTTTTAATGTTCAGAATTTCTTTCAAATAATCAGATATAGCTGCTTCTAATTCAATAAAACCATATTGATGAGCTAGTCCTAATATGTCTATTATGACCTGTATAAAGTTCAATATAAGGCTTGGAGCTATAGTTTCTGTTTATAAATCAATCATAATCATTCTCAAAAACCTTACCTCTTCTCGTTGATTGGCTAAAGACATATGACCAGTGTAAATATATTTGAGCAATCCTTTAAAAGCAGGTAATGTAGGTTCTTTTAACTCGATCTCACTCTGTGATGATTCTCTTAACCCTCCAAAGAGCAGCGCACGAAAATACTGGCTTCTTGCGGCTAATATGACTTTATGGCCATTGAATCGTTGCCCATTAACAATTAAGGTTACATCAGAATAATCGTCTGACAAATACAGTCCGCCAATATCTTCAGATAAGAAACTTGTATGATCAATTTCTCCAGATGATGAACTTAAACGGTGTTGAGAGCTCATGTTTTGACTGCAATATTTTGTAACACTTTGTTGATTCAATAGTTAGTCATCAAAATTTGGTCCTTGAAAAATAAATATCACATTTCTTATTAATTGATAACCAAGGTATTGATGAGTTACTATTATTTGTATTTCAAGAGTTAGAAACTATCATTAGCAAATTTTCTGAAGAATCTACTGATTTTGCAAAGATATTTTCATCTGGTAAACATTCTCTTACTATTTTAACATTGTAGCAATTTTTAGGCAATTAATTATTTTGGCTTGATACCAAATCAAATCACAAAAAAATAATGTGAAAAAATAAATAATGTTTACGATACATGAAGGTTCAGGGAACTACACAGTACTGAACACATCCAATTTTAAGAGAATTCTTCTCATTTGTCACTTTAAATAATTTTCAAAGACCTCCTGATAAATTCAGCTTGCATTCAAAGTGCCAAACAAGCAATGAAGAAAAAATAAACACAAATAGAGCTACTTCTATATATGTATATAAAACAACATTATAGACCATATAGTAGCCTCCAGGCACTCAAACTCAATGTCATTAATTTCTTCAGATAGTAAGAGCTGATCTGTACACATGAATAATGAAGATAAACTGGTGTATGTTGAACAGAAATTTATAGAACAGGACGAACTAAACCATGAATCAACTCAATTATGTTGGAGGAAAAAATTCTGGAGGGTACTTGCTCTGGTTGAGAGCCTGCTCCGACTCGGATAGCAGTTCATCGGGATAATCGGCAGCAGACGTCGTTATAGACGACTGACATGTTGGCGTCTATAGACTTGGTGAGTAAATGGCTCGCTGATACTGATCGTCGCCCGGGCCAAAAATGTCACGCGTGATGCGTGTTTTCCTATTGGTATGCTGGCCACTGCTATACCTATATAGCTGACTGCAATTGACTGCAATGTGCACAGTCGTGCAACTTGCGTCCTGCATCAGTGCAGATGCAGACTGTATTATAGTGTCTATAATACTGTCTATATAGTGAACTGTGTATATGTATGTATATATATATATATATATATATATATATATATAGTACTCTCTCTTCTTGCTCTCCGGGAAAAGGACGTTCGTCGTGCGGTTCCGGTTCGCCGTTCACGCAGCTTGCAGTTACGTCAGTTATCAATCACCAATGACATCAATTGATCAAAGTGACTGTCAGTCAACTTATACTTAGTCAACGGAAAAAATACCAATCGAAAAAAGTATGTCAAAAAGATGACTTGTATAGAATTATGTAAACAATCTGCATTTTCAACTAATATATATACATGTATTCTAAAAATTTTTTTGGAGACTCTGAGGTCCCATGATGTCACCAAAATTTTCTCAATTTTTCTTTGGACCCTATAACCCATGCTGCCAGAGACCCAAAGTTGCTACTTTCCCAATATTGACCATATTATAGCTATTTTTAAACATAATTTACACCCATTAATTTGGAATTGATTTGAATTGAATAGAAAAATGAATATTGGTATAGAGAGAAATGATTAGATGATGGATGAGGTTGCAATGAACTGTATTGGCCATTTTCATTGTTTAGACTTTTAATAATATTAACAATATTGTATAATGTAACAAATACAATTAATATTTCCATTTATAAACAACTATCATTACTTAATATAGCTCCACTGAATAAAATTCAAAGTTCCAGTATATTTTGAGTAACAATACATATATTTCTTAAGAACTTTGAATGAATTTTACTATTTTTCAACAACATTGTTGTGGCTTAGAGCTTCCAATTCAGTCAGTTTTCACTTATAATCCTAAATCACATTTACATCCAGACATAAGACTAATATCCATTTTATTTATACCACACTTTCATGTTAGGCAAATATAAAATATAGCACACATTTCCACATACATAGTCCATAACTATTGAATTACTTACACAAGTATCATTGAAAGAGTATTTGCCATTTGGAAGACAGCAATTATCTCGGCATGTTGTTTATTCATTCCTGATCCTATCTCAGAAAGAATAGGGTTCGTGTTTAATTGTAAGCCATGAAAATATTTATTACTTGTAAATTTGAATGTAACAGCTTTAAGTTCAATATTCAAATACGCCAATGCTTTTTCAAGCAACGATATTGGACTGACTTTAGAATTACCACTGAGTAAATCTTTGCAAGATAAAGCTACATCTTGAAGTAGATTTAATATAATTTGACGCTCCCTTACAGTACATGAATTTTTTAAAAATCGATGATATTCTGAACATGGTCGACTATCTAGCACTGAAGTTTTAATGGTGGTCGTTTCACTCAACTGAGGATATATTTCTTTTGCTTTTCTAATTGAATCTTGCATCGAAGTTTGATTACTATTATAACTTTGTAATTTGGCAAAATCCTTAGTAATTGTGCTTATATAACTTTCAACTTTGATTTCAGGTAAAAAAACTTGCATTTCTGTAACCACTTTTTTATACATCTTCTCTGCTGCCAGAGTTTTTGAATCCTTTTTATTGCTAGCTGATCCTTTAGTTTCAATACCTTGATATGTACAAATTGTTGTAAATTTTGGAGCATGAGGTGGACCTACTAGACCGTTACAAGTGTACACTGGTAGTGATCCATCTTTTCGCACTGTGAACTCCTAGATGGAATGTAATTCTTTTTTTAGCGATTCTTTTCCAGATAACAATAACATACATAGTTTATGAAGATAATATTGACTTGAACAGCATATATTAGATTTTTTGAAAGTCCTAAGATTTATAGTTGCATTTTCATAGTGCAGTTACTAATTATAAGATGATTTTTCGTTATTCATTGAAAAATTAAAATAATTCAGATGATGAGTGGTTATGAGAATGATAGTTATTACATAGTTTTTACACAATTTTCTGATAGTTTAGTTCTGGGTCTCTTATTGAACTCTTTGTAAAAGCATAGAAAATCCTGGAATGAGACCTTGGTAATCTTATCAAAGTGCCTAAATGCATTTGAATCAATATTATTTATATGGGACATTCTACATCAAGTGGGCATAGTCAAAATTTGGTTTTTGTTTTTATTTTGACAAATTCATTGATATTTGCCACCAGAACACTCACAATTTTTCTCAAATTTTTATATGCTTATATGTGGTAGTTCTATATATGCACTCAAAATCTGAATTTTTCCAAATTTGACCTTTTTCCCAATCCTGGAAGCCCAGAAAATCTTGTTACATACCTGAAAATGAAAAAAAATAATGAGATCAAAAGCTATGCTGAACATTTCGAAGATTATGAAAAAAAATTGCTTGACACTAAAATCCTCCATCCTGATTGGCTACTCTATCGATGAAACATGTTTGAGCCTTGGATATTGATGGGTTGGCTCAAATCACACTCCGAGTTATTTACATATGAAATTGGCTAATATTAACTAGAAGTGTGATTTAAGCTAACCCAACAATAGCTGATCGAACATTAGCCTTATGGTTCACACAGTATGACTGAATTTCATGAGATAATATTCATAAATAGTACTGAAGAAAGTGAACTATAAATATTTATGGAAAATAGAAAAATTATAGAAAATTCAGGCAAATTAAGGCAGCTATGTATATCTGTATATAGCTGCCTTAGTCTCAAGTCATATAAAGCTCTAGACCAAGCCAGCGCTGAAACTCCAAACTCTATCGGTAGCTTGCTCCGGTGCCAGGGAACATATTTGTAGAGTTTGGCAGAAATTGACGATTAAAAGGCCTGCCATCCTTTCGGTGAGTTTTACCATGATCCTTATATGTTGGAACTAACAAAAAGTGAATTGTGATATTGCAGATTAGGAAAATTAACTGCAAGAGATATTGGAATAGCTCCAAATATGTATGTGACCATTCTTAAGATATCTCACAGGGGTATGTCCATACACCTTGATGGGTCAGAAATGAGTTGGGAAACAGAGTCAAACTGGCTCAAGCATGTTTCATCTTTAGAGTATCCAACCAGGAAAGAGGTTTTGGTATCAAACAATTTTTTTTCATAATCATTGAAATATTCAGCAAAACTTTCGTTATCATCATTTTTTTCATTTTTAGGTATGTAACAAAATTTTCTGGGCTTCTAAAATTGGGAAAAGGTCGAATTTGGGGAAACTCAGATTTTGAGTGCACGTATAACTTGCACATACAAAAATTGTGAGTGTTCTGGCGACTGGCGACGAATATCAATGAATTTATCCAAATAGAATGACGAACAAAATTTTGACTGTGCCCACTTGATGTGGAATATCCCCATATGTATGGATTAAACATGTTGTGAGCAATTCTAAAGTTGATTGATAGCACTGACCTGTAATTTACCAACATAATTAACAGGAGGTGTTGTTGGTGATTTTTCCCCTAGCTGATTATGACTAATCAAGCTTTCCTCTGTATTATCAAAATGAGAATTGACTTTGGTTGATATTTTCGAAGATGATGGGTTGTTTGAATTAAGTCCCAATAGTTTCAACATTTCAGTTGCCGCAAGTACTTTTGCTTCCTTTTTGCTTGAACCTTTGCCTTTAGTTGAAAGTCCATCACAATCACATCTCATGACAAAAGTATTTAGATGGGTTCCTGAACTTTGATCTACTATTATGTAATTTGGTATTGTCTTCCTTCTGGACATCATATGCTCTTGTAGAAAAGAGATTGGATTCATCTACAAAGATTCATGTTGTATCAAAACTTATTTTCATCTGAATTTTAAATTTTATTATCAACATATTATTTTCTTATTTCAACTTGAAATCTATTAAAACAATAAAATGGAAGCAAAACATCTCTAATAAACAAAATATTATTACAATATACAGGTCAGTTATACTAGTGATTTTATATGCATTTGAAAATACCCTTCAAGTACTTATTGCCTGATGCAATATCATTTTGAGTGTTCATCATACCTTCTCTTATTTTAATTTTCTGCAACTCAAAAATCAAAATTGTTTCCGCAAAAATGTGCGCCAGTACTAATTGCAATAATTGTTTCAATTGAAAAATATATCTGGAGCTATCTCGGGAAATGAAAAACACATCAAGAGTAAGAACACGTCACTATTCGAAGACTTGTTGACGTGGGTACATCTCCTAGTGAGGATAACCTCTGGAAGAAAAAAAAAAGTCTTGTTGATGATTCATGTCTCACGATCTCCGTCGAGACTCGAGTCTGAACCTGAACTGCGAACCATATCGGAGTACTTGATATAAACACGTCCGTGATCTGAACCAATCTGAACACTTAGTGTAGTGGCGCAATTTTCAACTGGTGGTTCTTCATCTTGTCATATAGAGCCAATCATAAGATGCTATAAAGGAGCCAAAATAAGCTCAGATGACAACGCGGCACAAATTCGAAATTGGATATTTTATGTGAAAAATGGAAAATTAAAAAAAAACAACAGTTTTGCATCTTTCGCTCGACACATTTGAATTTCTGCTGTAAGAAAAATGTAGTTTTGGGTATTTTACATACCGTGTATATTTCCCCGCGGTCACGGATATATATATAGATATTTCAAGTTGGGAGTATTAAAACGAAACTTTTGGTCGCTTCTTCGCTCGCTTAGCCCTTCAAAATACTCTTTTACGATAGTTTGAACTTTTAGTGCCGGCTTTTTTTTATGTTTGAATAATTTCTCTCTGCTAACTCAATTACAATAATTACGGGTGTAACCATTGTCATTTCTTTACATATGACTGCTCGTATCTTAAGTAAAAACATCTCATCTTTCTTTACTAATATCTTTATCACTTGGCACTAGAACACTATTCTACTCATTGAAATGATCCATATTTTACAATGAAATTATAATTCTGTTTCTTATTTCCTGATACTTATTTCAGGAACTAAACTCTTTTTTTTCAAGTCCTATTTCCATTTGCTTATATGTTGTGCCTGATTAGGTTTCGCGTAGAAAGATTCTTCTTTCGCTTTGTCGGAATTTTTTTCTTCTATTGTATTTTCATTTCGTGAGTTTGATTTTTCACTCGCGTGTACTCATTTCATTCTCGTTTGCGACTTCCCCTTTCTATATTTTAATTCGCGGTCTTAATTTTTTGGTGCAAGCCACCAACCCTTCAGTACATACAACACACACTCACTTACCCTGAAAAATCGTCACGTAGGTGATAGAAGTGTACATAATTCAAGATGAGTCTTCAATTGGCGGAAACATTAGGGGACCGGTCTATAAGGTCGCCTTCGCTGTCACCGTTGCCTCTGTTGTGTTGATCACAGTTGGATTGATTTGAGGTGACACATTTCAAAATAATGGTTTTGGAGGATCAATTTCCCATATAAATTAGAAAAGTAATACTTGAGTATTCGGCTTTTTGAGATTTGAAGGAAGCATAAAGAAGGAGCCTAGCAAATTTCCTAGCAAACGTTGATAAGCCTGGCAGCAATTTTTCCTATAACATCCGTTGCTAACATGAAACAAGTAAGCTGATGCTGGCAAAGTGTGAATAGAGTTCAATTTCCTGCGTCAACCATTGCTAAAGGGGAAAATATCAATGCAAGGACCATTTCTCGAACTTTCAATGGCGAAAGACACAGCAATCTTTATGCTTTCAAAGCAACTGTTTTTAACATTCTATTTTAACCGTTGCTAAGGGAGGGAAAATTCAGTATAAGGTTCACTTTTAATAATTCTAATGTCAAATGTTGAGATTATTTTATATTCCATAGCTATAGCCTATGTTCATTTTCTATATTTAACCGTTGGAGAGAGGGAGCGGAATTCAATGTAAGGTCCATTTCCAATAGCCGATCCTCTCTAAAAAAGGGATTTTTTTGCACTGACAGCGGTAGCGGCATCAGCAACGGCATTCGATCTTTCATATAAAGAGAGAAAACATTAGTTGCAGAATGGAATTTTTTATTACTCCATATGATCATACAATACATCACGTAGATTGCTGCTCTAGTAATCAGCTCGTCTAAGCAGTTATCAGTTAGTTCTTTGCATTTTGGACACAAACCATATAATATTAAACTACATTCTTCATCAAAAGCATATGCATGTTTTGAAGAAAAACCGTTAGAGCCTGTATATGCGAGCTTTTTCGTTTTATTATCTTTTGTTATCATATACTACAACCTCGATGTTTGCATTGCACCATCGAACAATATTGTAAATAACAGTGACTAAGTTTGCGTTTGATATATATTTTTCATCACATAATTTTCCTAATTTGTAACATTTTCATCAAATCATCACTGAATATATATGTATATGATAGTTTTTTCCCATCTACCTACAGAACCTTAGACACGACATTTATTTCACGTTTATTCTAATTCTATAATTATACGCTTAGCTTTCGCATGATATGCGTGTGATATTTTTGGTCGCAAAAGCACGATCACATTATTTCCGTGAAATATATCTTTACATAATACATACAACTCTTAGTTATCACATTCTAAATATATGCTCAATTTTTTACAGATTTTTCAGAAAATAAAATGGATATTATTGATAATGATGAACGATTTTTTCAATTAAGAAAATAGATTCATTGTTCAATTTCAACTCGTTTTGCATAATAATTTATTATGTATATCATTAAATTGTTAATAAAACTTCTTTTATACATTGATAGTTTTCTTGTCTTCGTTTTAAAAGGCATACGTTATATTGACACAGTACCGCTACGTTATACATACGCAAACATTTCAAAACTAAATTGATATAACATTTCACGAGTTACAACTATGAATCGAAAAACTTAACTGTGAGTATATGTGGTAACCGAATAGAATGACTAACAGAAAGCTCAGGTACTGAGAGTTTTGAGAAATCCTCATTTTAATCGAAAGGATCAGATGCTAATCATAGAAAATGTGAGTATAATTTGAACACATTATCAGGATCCTGGTTAGAGTTACTACAAGATAAATATATCACATTAACATAAAGCGTTTATTTTCACATTCATATGTCTAGATTAATAAAAAATAAACTCTTCAATAGGAAAATTCTGTTCGAAGTTGTAAAGGCCGATGAAATGAGTTTCGAAAATTAACAATCAATACCTATTGACTAGAATGCACCCATGTTTCTCGCATATAATATATATCTAACTTACTCATAACAATTAACAAATATTACTTTCAACCATATTCAACTTTTTTCTTTTTACTTTTTGTCAAAGCAAACTACTTGCATCGGTAAACTTTTTATATTACGCATACAACTGTGTACATTATATAACAATTTTACTTTCATCTGTTTTACAATATATTAATTAACAAGTTCTTTGTTGAGCCTTTCAATAAAAAGATATAAAGCCTTTATAGAGGTACGAATTTCTGCAGAAGGCTAATGTTATCAAAAAATCCTTTTAAAAGTTACACTGTGCAGCTGTCAGTCTAAGGAAAAATGGATTAACTGCATATGAAAATTTGAAACATCAATTTATGTTTCTGTTTGGAGGATAATTCAATCATATATATCTTTTGTGAGAACAGTAACAACTACGTATATTCGTTTTTCCAACTTAGAGAGTTCTGATTCCGAAAATATACATAATACAATATCGTAAATAAAATTTAGCTAAAATTTTACTTGGATTAAGCTATACAAATGGGGACTTTTCCCAAAGAAAATATTCCAGATATGAATCATAAATATTTAAAGATCCAAAGATATGTAAAGAAAAAGTTCAACGATTGGGCAAATTAAATGTGTGTTCATAGAACAATCTTTTGAAAGGTATATTGACCTTGAACTAACGATTTATATTGCCTATAGTACATAGCACAGCAATGAACTCGAATTCACGTCAATCGTCACTTTTAAATTATTCATTACAACGAATGATGGTTCTGGCTCTAGAGCTACTTTCACTGTGAACAGTTAAATCGGTTATATTTTTTGTGGCGCTTTATTTATTAGTGACGTTACAACATATCACTCTACGATCGATCGATACGTGTGTAAATAATAAAATCTTGCAGTCGATCGATTCGCTATTTCGAGTCGATAATAAAATATAATCATCAAGACTATTTTTTTGTATTTTCATTAAAACTTATGATATACTTGTCACGAAAGAGACAATTACTTTCATTTGTTTCTTACTTTCCTCTCATGACTTTCATTTTTCAACAATTAAAGATCAACTTTAATTCTTATTTGTCTAAACGCAGACCAGCGCGTATGATAAAACTTGTCATCGGTGATGCTGCGGCGCACCACCTGATAATAAATTCTTCTAATATATATATATATATATATATGGTGTGTGTGTGTATAGTATATGCGTATGTATATATATGTATATATTGTATGTCTCCATTCGTTATGTTAGCCTCTCATATACTTTCGCGAATATAGTAATCTTTGTTTCATTTCATTTACTTCTAACTGATTGCTTACCAATAAAATTCCCTAAGTATGTCATACTGTATTGTACTCATGTTTAAAGTTTGAGTCTGAGCTGACTCGGGCTTATGCTTGCTTGGACTGTTTGAGCATCGAAGCCATGTCCTGCAGGCTCCTCTTTAAAGTCTGGGCAAACTTGAGCGCACTGGTTTTGTCATCGCTGTGGAAGGCGGAACAAGAGAAAAAAAAGCCGTTCTTCCTCACGTTATATCCACAGCCGTAACCATCCGGCACGACTGGTCCATAACCACCAATCATTTCATTCTTCGTTGTTATCTGCAGTTAGGAAAACAAAACAGTATGTTTCAAAAGTATTTTAGAATACTTGGTAATTAGTGCAATAGACATTGATAAAACGGAAATTCTCAATTTGGACTGATCGACAAAAGCAATTCGAGACTTATATTTGCCATAACATTTTTCAAAATGTTACGGAAAAATTAACAAAGTCTGGTTTACTTGAACGAATCAATGATATAATGATATATCACACCTGAGATGTAGAAAGTGCAAAGTGCTGAGTGATTTTGTAAGCTTCATCATTGAAAATATCCGGAATCGGCTCTCCAGCTTCCACTGCAGCATACCGCAAACCCATCAGGTGATTATCAATTCCGTGACCCGTAATATTGTCATTCATTTCCTTGGTTTGAACCTGAACGGCTAAATCAAACAGCTCCTTGATTCGTTGTTTCTGTAAAACATCAATTTTTCCTTTAATTGGTTAAGTGCTGCTTTTTCACGGTTATACGCGATGCGTCTACACTTCATTCGAATTACTGATTCAGATTTTGTACTCGCAGATCTGATAAATTGAATATCTTGTCATAGGTATTATCCGTTTGAAGTGATGCACGTATCTATTTACTTCATAGCTACATCAAGACGATTAAAAAAATTGCTAATTTATACCATGAAATTGAGTTGCATCAAAATACATAAATAAAGGAAGAAGGATTGAAAGCAGTATCAACGAAATTTACATAATAATAGGGATACTCTGAATCCCTCAACATTTAATCTGTAATAAAATTATCTTTCAGCAAATGAAAGCACAAAGCACGAAAACTACTGACAAGAAAAAAGCTGAGCAACAATTAAGATTACGCATTTGCATGTTGCGTTACATCAGGAAAACAGCGAAAATTTGTATAAACATAGGAAGATAATGTAGCATAATTAATATATATACCGCCAGAATATTGATACATAAAACAATGTTTTATCTACGAGACAACAAAATCGAATGTTCAATTCAGTTACACTGTAAATGGTGAACTGAACTCTTTTGATGCCTTCCTCTTGAGTTCCATTGGTGACATGGGCTTCCGGGTCGCCCTGGCACATTGCTTTTACCCAGGCCAAAGCCTCCGGGCTCGCCGCTCTGATCACGTCCACCCGACCATGGGCGAATCTCCGTATGCCTGCGCTTTCGTACGTTGCCACTAGACGTCCGTGAAGTCTACATCAAAGTTTCTCATTATTCAATGAGATTTTACGCAATCATCACTCATTTACAAAAAAAAAAATAAGCTCCCCTTGATAATCAATCCTGATATCCTATATATTGATATGACATCATCAGTCAATAAACTGTTACTCCACCAGGATCTTCATTTTTTACATTTTAAGCCTATTTCATTTTTAATCAATCGTGAAAAAGAATATCGAGTAATTTTTGTCACGAATTATTTCTAAATAGAATGACTCAACAAAACTTTAGTTGAACAATATACTGCCACATTCAAAGATAGTCTACATCAGAGCATTGTCTTCATGACATTAGTATATATCATTTTTTATTCAGTAGGTAATCTAGCTCATGATAAACATTTTATCAGTGTGCCGCTATTATATTATATTTGAATTTAAGTCTGAATGGTATCATTAATAATCTACTCACCGGAAGTAAGTTAACTGTAATGCTAACTGGATATACACGTCAGGGCTGATGTTGCAACTTTTGATGAATTCTTTAGAATAATCTTCGAATCTCAGAATGCATATATCCAAATCTTCCATTAGCCTGTGGTGAGGAATTTCAATTTAATTTCAAATGTTTCATTATACCCTTTAACTAAAATTAATAAAAGTATCATTCAATTGATGATTATTCTCGAGACAATTATTTGAAATATTTAAGATGTCGACAAAACGTGGAAATACTATCGATTTGATTGTTCAAATTAGGGTTAAAATATTTTTCATCACTTGTATCGAAAAGTTGATCATTAAACCTTAGTTTTCTACACTCGTGAAGAAAAATACTGTTCGATACTAGATCAAAAAAAGATTTCTAGGCTCATGTGATTACCACGTGCCTAGAATTCGTCTTTTGGTCTATTATCGAAATGTACTACTTTCGCACTAAAAAAATAAATAAGTGTCTCTGCGGTTTCTTGAATACGCCTTTGGAGCATGTTTTTGCTCTCAAACTTTAAACATTCAATAATTCATAGACTGATAACAAAACATTTCTCAGAAGAATAGCGAAGGGAAAAATGACTCGTTCTAAATATATTTATCATGAAAAAATTGTTTCAGAAATCCAGAAGACAAGCAACTTAATTATGCGATTCTTGAATCTCAATAACTCTGTTCAAACTGCAGCTACAAAAATAATAATGCAACCTGCAATATACACGTATATTTTCCCGATCTTTCCTTATATATATATATATATATATATATATATATTATATATATATATATATATATATATATATATATATATATATATATATATATATATATATATATATATATATATATATATATATATATATATATATATATATATATATATATATATATATATATATCAGATCACCAAAAAAATTACTTTCAAAATAAAAAAAGCCAAAAAACATGATTTTTATTTTTTCACATCTTCCAAATTTTCCTAAATCTGATCTGTGCTGAAACAATTTTTTCAAGGTATATTTAGAACGAGCAATTTTTTCCTTCGCCATTATTCTGAGAAATGCTTTGTTATCAGTCTACGAGTTATCGAAAGTTAGAAGTTTGAAAATAATCCAATGAGTGTAACATCTCGTTGTAAGTGTAAACTTCGTATTACTTTGGTATAGGGTTTTAGATCTTTGAACTTAATTGTACTCTCATCATCACTTCTCATCAGACTAACGATAAGTGACCAAGACAACAGTCTGGTTAGTTACTTATCGTTAGTCTGATGAGAATTTCCATCCTTAATAGCTTTTCTTGTAATTCATAATTTCATTTAGTATAATAGCCGGATACAGTTCAGTTAGGCAAAAAAAAAATAAAGTCTCACGCGTCAAAAGATGTCATAGCCTCGCGGATGTCGTTGCGGCTTTGCTCGGTCAAGGACCACTCGAGCTTTTCTGGAGCGGGTAGATGAGAAGGAAGCATATTGTCCTCCGGTGGTGGCATAGCATCGACTTTTTCCGTAAGCTCTTCGAAGATCCTGAAGATCGCTGGAGCCTCGCCTCCCGAGTGCTCGTACGTCAAACCCCATAGCCCGTCCTGCAAACAGATAAAATCATTTTCTGTAATTGCGTATCCATACACTTTATGCTCGATAAACGTTATTTAACCCTGTCTATATGCTATCTCCCAGTCTTCAAAGTCTTTTAAATATTTCGCAAAAGCTGTAGAATCACATGAAAAAAAGCTATGCGTCAGGTATATATGTGATAGCTGCAGTGCATCTTCAGACTACGTTTCATACCTATTCATTGCTTTGCAGAAACATATATCATTGAATATTCAATGAAATGCTGGTTCATCCTATAAATGTATGACACTATTTGTCGTTCGATGTTAATTCTGTGCAGCAGTTACTTTTTTTGCTCGAATATTCAAATGACTCTGCTTTAAGCTATCGATCATCAACTAACAATTATAACTACTCCTTCATTTGAATTTCTTTTTGTATGAGAAAGAAGGAGAGTATTTCCATTGACTCAGTGCTCCACGAAGAAAATGTTTGAAGTAAGTTCAAATTCTTCCTTTGAGCATCTCTTTTTGATTGGAATAGATTGGTCGGCATAAAAACTGTCAATGTAATTTTTGTCAAGTCCGCTGATCGGTATACATACATAATATTCGGCATGTCAAAAAGTGAGAAGTAGTTATACTGCACACGGGGAGAATCGTAATTGGTATAGGAAAGGACAGATGAAGAAAACGCGGGAACACGGGTATAGAGCGGCGAGATCAGTGTTTACAAATTAGGCATATGTTGCTGCACGCGCGAGCCAACTGCACTCGGGACTCTCGATTACAATCTTGAATGCGGCGGCGGCGGCGGCGGCGGCGGCGGCGGCGGCGGCTTTACACTGGAACGAGAGCTCGACCATTTTCGTACACGCAGTGCAGAATCTCTCACGAAGAAAGTCCCAGTTCTCTCGGGTACACAATCGAGCCTAGTCTCGTTAATCCTCTCGCGTGTTTCCCAAGCGGTGCGAAACCGCACAGGAGCTGGCCGCCTCCAAAAAGGCAACGCACAAGCTTTTATCGGATGTCCCCATCCCTTTGTACCTTCAGCCGGAGACGCTCTTTTTATCGCTTGCGCAAAAACAGCGAGAAAATTTTTTTAGGGCTCGAGCAGCCAACGTCTCGTGGCTGCCAACACTTTGATATTCGCGAGCATCCATTAATCATGATTATCGATGTACGCACGTGTAAGGATTTTAGCAGCGGAGATGTAGCGAGTTCAAGTGAATATTCCTGCACTGTCAGTGATATTCTCATTCATCCAAAAGATCCGAGCATTTCGAGCTTTTTTTTCTTCCTTCCAATTCTCATTAGATGTACAAGCCTTATACAATCACGCTTTCCACAAAACAAACATGGCTGATTACAACTAGGGTTACACGGTGACATTACGCACAAGTTGTAGTAACGCGGATATATTCATATAAATATGATGAATGTAAGTTTGGCGAGGACTCGTAAATGGTAGTGGATGAGCGGAAGAGTATGCACCGCACGGGCCGCGGGATCGATTTGAAAGTGAATAATCAAAGGGGATCGATGAAATTCGCGCAACTGCGCGACTGTAGTTATAGGGAGAGAGAGAGAGAGAGAGAGAGAGAGAGAGTGCGGGGAAGAGGATGCGAGCGGCGGCGCGTATATATCGGCGCGCAGTCTAATTTAGAAAGGCGATCCGGGGGGCTCTCGTAACCGCGCGCGGCTCGTCGTCGTCCTAGCCGCGGGTATATCCTTGTCTCGCGCCGTGTGCGAGCGCAGTTCATTAAGTACCTCATTATGGGCTAACTCCGGGGGATATATTCTGCAGCAGCGCCGCTCACGGGGTTTCGTAAATAACGCACTCGCGCGCTCTCGCTCGCTTTGTGTCTAATGTGGCCTAACGCTCGCCGCCGCCGCCGCCGCCGCGAGCACCAGTCCCTGACACCGATAACCCCCGGCACTGCTCTCTCGAGCGCGCGCGCGCGCACACACACACTGCTCGTATACATACATTACCGATATACGTGCAGCCAACAGATCATCACTCTGCACTCGTCATCTCGCGCCGCTGCACCTTGCCCAACTATTCACCCAACTCATTCACGCGAGCGCGAGCCAGCGAGCGAGCCAACACCGAGAAAGTGATAAAACCTCGCGCTCCACGCGATACTTGCACGCAACTCAACTCTCACCTTTTCACCGTTTTACCCAGCCGCGCGCGCGCGCACTCGTTTCTCCTTCTTCCGCTTCTATTCTACATATATGCATCTGTCTCCTCCAACCCGCAGCGACTCCTTCGTCGTCAAATAATATATCACAATAACACTCAATCCTTGATTGGTATATCCCCCAGCGACGAATGATCCTCCTCCACTGTCTTTTACATTTGGACTCGGAATTAATGATCGAATCGGTAACTGCCTTTTCTCGCAATTTTTCCTCTCGATTCTCAATCTACTCAAAAACATACTATAGGAATTCGAATTTCCCATAATTGCGCGCTATGGAGCTTATCTTGATTTAGTGGAGGAATTGATTACATCCAATTACATCTTGTAATAGCTTACGCGTGGATACGGGCATACTAAAATTCATCACATCTATTTAGAATAAATAATTTCATTGTACGAAACCACAATTAATTAGGGACTTTCGATGCTTGATTTTCACCATTCCATCATTTAGATGATATGTTAAAAAATCTCATCTAAATGATGAATAATTTCAAAGCCGCTAAGATCTCATGCGCGCAACATACAAAATCCTGACTCCCCTCGAATCTGGTAATTTTTACCTGCGGGTGACGATGAAACTTTGTGAGATGGTTTCTGCAACTATTAGACCCCGTATAGCGATACAGTTCATAACGTTACGATTTGCCTGAAATATTCAGGGTCGAATAATTGTTTTTACGCGCATATTTCCGCCGGTACATCTAGGTAAGGGCAAGAGACCATTGGCGATTCAAATATAAGACGCACACACATGTACTGGCTTCGCTTGCAAGCCGTGAATTTGGTGATGGGCGCGGATAAAGGTCGACTGGGACTTGGCTAGAGATGAAATGGCCATGTCGTACCTTGCCAAGGATAAAGTGGACAGTCTTGTCGAACCAGCGGTTGGCCCCGAGGTGTCGGGAGCCTCCCCCGTGCAGCATGTGGTGCAGCACGTTTGCGTAGTCACGATCGTTGAGCCAGCGGTCCTGCTTGGACACCGGGTTGTTGAACGTGGTCGGAAGTACGTCCTCGTCCAAGCACACCACGCACAGGCAGCGCTCCAGCAGCTCCAGGTTATGCCGGTTGTTCTCGTCTGCAGCACGTGCAAACGACAAATCATTACAATTTCCACCAATTACCCTCTCCCAAATTATACGGGAAGAATAGTACTACGAGACAATCTGACATTTGGCTCTGCACTTTGACAAATAAATCACACGCGCAGCCATGCTTAACATCTCAATTTTTTAAAGTGATTTGCTGATAATTATGCGCTCTCGTGTCATAACGGATCCATCACATATATAGCTCTCCAAACTTTCTCCAAGATCGAATTGCAAATATAACCCGTTCGCAGATCCAAATCTCTGACTGTCTCCTCTGATTCTTCACTTCTCACACGAGAATTGCAGTTGAATAATCTTATTTTGGTTAGCGTTCTAATCAGAGTCAAATTGCACATTCGAAATCAATTGCAAAGAAGCAAAAATTACTTTTCAAAAGTTCTTCTCTGGCTCTCGCCCAAATAGGTCGCTTCGAACTTGTTAAGATTCCAACAGGCAGTGTTTTCGGATCAGCTGGTACTTCCATAATTTTCAGGAATTGTTGAGCTAGCTCCGATTCTGTTATTCGTCCTCTGTCCAACGCTCTCACCGGTACACTATAAAACTAAATAATAATCCAGATCAATTAGATTATTCACATATACTATGCTGCATAAATTGTTCTCAAACTATAAAAAAATAAATAAAAATGATAATGCTTGCTTACCAATAATACATTCGGTAACATATTTTAACTTTTTATTTAGTTAAAGTAAAAATGCTAGATATTTTTGAAAAATTAAATTTTCAAAATCCACAAATTGAATAGAATTTAGCTAATAGTTAGTATTTCTGAGATATGTACAGAGAATATAGTGATGAACAATAAATTACTCGAGAGATCAAAACAATTGTGATTGGTAATGTGAATCCGTTCTGAAGTATCGTAAGTTTTCACAGTATCCCTCTTTGATTTTTATCCAAGCACTCAGCCGATAGTTGGCGTACCCTTACTGCAAGAGACTCAGTCGCCGTGCTTAACGCTTTCTGTTTTACGTTAGCCACCATATGTATTTACAGTATCCTTTATAAATAAATTTTTGTCTATTGGATGAAGGAAATAAAAGGTTTTTAGCGGTGATACTGATAACATGATTCAAATAACAGTTTTCAATGTAAATAAATTATTGAAAAGAATATCTTTGAATAATGGATAGTGTTCTAAAAAATAATAGTTGTAAATATACTTTTGAAAAAGAATTGCTGATGTGCTCGGTTTTTCTTTTCAGGTGTATATGTATTACAAAACAACACTCACCTGATTATGACGGGCAACTATTATGTGATCTCCAGAATTGGCTCGATTCAAATGAATATGCTCGTCTACGATTTGTCCTGGTCTTCGGTAAAGTCGAAACATCTGATAGTGTTGTTTCATGCAAAGAGGCTGCATTGTCTTACCGTCCTTCGATTTCACTCGTTCCACTTCTAGTTCAGACCTATTCGACAAATAATTGAGTCTTAAACTTATAATTGACGTCCCAAGCATGGCATACACATGATATTTTGTCTGTTTTGCCGCTTCAAAAAATACTAATTAAAATAAAACAATATTAAATTGCTGTGTATTTTGAATGGATTAATAATTACTATTGAAATTAGATTTTAATATAGATAATTTGATTCACATTATCTCGTCCTTATTTCACGTCTAAAAAAATTGAATTGTTCGGTGATTACACAAGTTTGACTAATTATACTTTCCTCGGTTTTTTTCTGAGATAAATAGAACCTAGATCTAGAGATTTAAAAATAGATTTTTCTCTAGGCATTCTTGTTTTGTATTATTTTCTTTTCCGTAATGGAAGCAGCTAATGGATGAATCGATATTCTTTTTCTATCTCGCGCATAGTATAATCTTGTTGTTAATACGCATTCAATTCGCTCTATATCCGAATAAATCGAGCTGCATATATTCACTATTGATTTTCTTCCCTTCATTTAGTCTATTACTGGATAAAAAGAAACCGCGTAAGTGCTCGGTTCAATTTGACGTTCCTTAGCCTTCCCTGCTGAAGGAAATCCGTCTGGCAGAATCTATAGAAAGCGAGCATAAAGCCGACTCGCTACTCAGAGGCAGCTCAAAGCATCCGTGATATTCGTCGAGTTCTGTAAAGTAAATTGCTCGAAGGAAGTCGTTATTATTTTAGCCACACCGCTCATCCCTGCTGTACCTCACGTTTGTTATAGATTTTCCACTAGTTTTCCCTTCTCACTCGAATTGTGCGTATTAACTCAACAATTTATCGATTCATGACTTTTGTAATTGACTATTACGTTCCTGATAAAATTATTCAATCTCAAATCCTTAGTTTATGAATTAAGCTGAGCCAACACAAAAGTTATTTGCTGATTTTATTTTTATTTTATTAGATCATAGTAGGGGAGAGAGGGTCAGGTTGTCAGTTGTAGAGGTAAGTTGGCAAACTATGAATATCTACTTATTCATGCGACCCGCTAAGATGACGCTTATTACATTGTGTATACTTTAACATGATACATGTCCTGAGTACCGTATGTCCAGTGCTGCTTATAGAGAAAAGAGGAGTTTTTTATATTTTGTAAAAATTCAAAAGAGGCAAGGTTGAAGTTTTTTATTTTTTATCGAATAGATTTCATTAGATTATTTATCGTTTAATTGAAAAATGTTTGATATCTTGTGTATTCTTACACATGATACGCATGACTAGGTTATGAATATGACAAACGCTCTATTGCGTTTTGCTATATTTTGTAGTTTAACAATCTTTTTTTCTCAAGAACTTTTATTAAAGAACTTGAAACACATTTCATAATATTACATGAATGATTTATATGTGGTTCCACGTTTGTTTCTAATAATGGAATGAATATTAAGTATTAAAGGGAGTGGTATAATAAAATTTGCATGATATAAGTAATCACTATTTTTATTCACGTGTGAATTTTATTATTGTAACGATGGGGAATGCAAAACGAGGTCAAATATTTCTCTAAGTTATCAAGTAGTAACTACTTGGATGAAGAAAACTTGTAACATCAAGTGGACAAGTGTATCTCCATTATATTATGCCTATATCTAAAAGTGTAAACACTGATTTAGCAACGTCGCGCCTCGTACATTAGTATATATAATGATTTAACTGTTCTCATTTGAAGATTGCATTTTCTTGTTAGAAAAAAAAAGTAAATTTTCCTTTTACCATACTCTATCGCGAGTATTATCTTTCAAATGGAAAACTTCCAGAGTACCCTAAAACATATACCATTGAAATTATTGTCATTCAATATCAGTTCTGAGGTTCTAACTGAAATTAATTGTCCCAATGATCTTAGATTGACAAATAATATGGTTAATAATAAATATGATTCATATACTAGTCGTGTTATGAAATATTATATGAAACCGATTGTGTTATACGTTTTGCTCGAGTGTGGGTCCAATAAATTATTGAGTTGCAGTCGGAGATTCACCCTGAACTATTTATCAAGATCATGTAATTTGCTTTAGAATGTCCAGTTTATATTTTAGCTATTCATAAATGAAATTGATTTTGTACCACCTTTGAACGAATTCCGGATTTTGAATAATCTTGTTGGAACAGACAATATCTTGGAAAATAATAGACGGCAACTGTTGGTGAAAGAACGAGGGTACAAAAAGTTTTGACGCGATTAATTAAGGAAGTAGCGCGAGGGAAGGACTGTATAAGGATGGGGCACTAATGAAATTATACCTGTCGAGAATTTCCTGGTAATCGAGGAGCTCCATAAGAAAGCGCGCAAGGAAGACGGCCGAGTCTCGCTGACTGGAAAATTGTCTTGGTCGTGAGGCCAGTCCCGGGTTGCTGTTAATCGGAAGCCCCAGAGGAACTGATAGATACATGTCGTTTAACCACCAGTCAGTTGCCTGTAATCAAAATTTTTTTTATCAATTTCAGAATTAATCTTGACCAAGTACTTATTTCATATATACTGATCCGTACTCATGTGATGTCTCTTATTACGGTGTCATATGAGGAAACGATTTCAAATAACTTCAATTCGAGTGAAGGTTTTGATTAAAGGTAGTCGTTAGTATACTATAGAAAAATCAGTAGTAAGTAATAGTGGTTACCGATTTGTTAGCTTATTTGAGCGTCAGATAAACGGCAATACATTATCGCATCGCTATTAGAATGGAATTAGAACTTTGATGGAATACTTAGTAGTTGCTCGCTATTTTAAGATAAATAATATATTCATATATGCCAGTACTAGATTCGAAAAATACCTTGAACTCATACGAATGCTTTAGAGCAAATACTAAGAAAAATGGTCATGCATTTAAAGTATGATTAATAAATTAATGCTGACATAAATTCCTATTGTAAGCCATACAACTTTTTTTTACTAACCAAAATCATTAATATTTCATAAATGTATTGAAAAATTACTCTACAAAGATTCATTCTTATCATATTTTTTTAGCCTCAAAATTGAGTTGCAAATTACGTATCATTACTCGCGGTTTCATTTAAATATTGTTGAATTGTGAATAACAAGGTTTTCGAAGCTCTGGTTTATGAACGAGAAGACAAAACAGGCTTTCCCTCTCTCATAATTGCTGTCGTTGTCTGCAAAAGCACTTTAAAGTTCCAATCATGGGTGAATTGAAAAATCACAAAGTTTGCTCGTTCTAAAGCCGTTGATCCACGCTTAATGATGCGTCACCCGCAACGAGCTTACATAATCCAGAGACCTTCTCCAACGAGTCAACTAAACCGAAGCAACTTTATCCTCGCTGCTTCTTCTGATGTGTCTCAAAAATGACGGGGACTTTATCTTTCCACATGAGAAAATAGACGAAAAACGATATATTGCGTGTGGGAGAATAGTTGTAAATATCAAAATATATCATCTACTTATATACATTGATCCAAATCTGCGCACAAGTTTCTGATCTAGGACACAAGACAGCTATATTTACATTTGCTTTAGTTTGTTTGATTTAGATGGAAGTTCTTTCCCTGGTGACATATTTGCATACACAAGTTGAGTCGATATTTTGCCGTATTTACCGGCTATATTTTACCAGCGGCGTTATTATGAAAGCGTAAAACTATTACCTTCTTGATCAACTCGAGTAGTTTCATTCCCTTTAATATTCCATCAGATAACGAATGAACATGATATTTCTCTCTATTCGATAAAAGTTACAACGCCGCGCCGTTAGAAAAAAATCGTATTTCTGAAAAAGTCCTCCCATTACATAGAAAATTTCCAAGAAAGTTTTTTAAAGACGTTAACCGGTTTCGATGAGGATAATACCCCATTCCCGCTTTGTTCACCAGTCTATCGTCAAATTATGTATTGTCTGGAAATCTTATGATATAATATAGAAATGAGAGGTAGGGAGAGAGTTATAGGACAAAAATAGAATCAGAGAAAAACCATGGGAGCGAAGTCGCGAGAGTATAAAAAAAGTAAGAATATACAATTATCAAACAGTGAAGATATATATAGGAATCATGGTTCGTGAGCGAAGTGGCTAGAACAGAGGGGGGTGGAGCTCTAATGTTTATAATAGTACATTTCAACACTAGAGCAAAATACGAATTCTTGGCTTATGTGGCGTTTGCCGTGTGGTTATTACATGAGCCTAAAATCATCTTTTACCCTAGTATCGAACAGTATTTTTCATCACGAATGTAGAAAACTAAGGTTCAATGATCAACTTTTAGATACAAGTGATGAAAAGCCTAATATTGATTGAAAATTTGGCTTCAAATTATAGTTCAGTATTAAAATTTTAATCATACATGTACACAGATATTTTCAAATACTTTTGATTTCATCACTTGTTGAGAATAAATTTGAAAGGCATTCATTCATTGAATATGTCTCTTTTCGTTGCGATTGTGAAATGCTTATGTGATATTTTTTCTGAAAATCGTTATTGTACAGATAGAACTGATTTACAAAATGAAAATAATTTCGTCACGTCACAAAAAAGCTCACAAGTTACTATGCGCTTCTTTTCAACTTGTCAACGTTGATTTAACAAGAAACAGCAGTAAATGATATGGGAAAAAAGGATTCCATAGTTCTAACTTGTTTCGCTTGCTATATATTTGAATGCAGAAACGGAATGGCAACTAAATGCTATAAACTATACTAAATTTTTATTTTTATAAAATATGGTAGATAGATAAAATAATAATTATTTGAATAAATGATTGAACCTCGTCCATTTGAAAAGGGAAAAAATATTTGCAAATTCGAATTAATAATTCAAATAAAACAGATGTGCTCGGGATAGTTTGTTGTACTTCAAAGCTACGAATAATGATACGACTACTCGGTATTTGTTGGGTTCTTCAATAGAATAAAAGCATAAACAGTTTTATTGATGTTATGCGCCAATTGCAAAGCTCGATTATCCACGATTGTAGCCACCTTCTCAGATTATTTCATTCACCGGCGACAAATACTCATCATAATTATTTTTGCTTCAACTTTTCAAACTCAATCAATTGCTGCGCAGACACAAAGTGTGCGCATTTTGTTGTTCAGAAGAGCGATTTACTTGAGTATCTTGTAGAATTGAATTTTTTGATGAGCGATCGTTGCTCGGAGATTTTCCGATAATGATCTGGGCACTCGTTACGATGTCTACAGTATTACGATGTCTACGGTGAGCAGACTTGAGAAATCACTTTGAAGCGAAGCAATTATGATTAGTAGAGGATTTACTGTGTGCAGGCGAGAGGTGCGAGAGATCGGCAACGACAAATTGCAAAATCACCTCGAACGATGAAGTGTGTGTGTAAGCGCTCATACACACACACACACACACACACAGCATCTCTTCTTTGCACCGCACCAAACACTTTTCTCACGTTATATAGATTAAGAACTTTTGAAAGGACGTATACGCGCCAAGTGTCGGCTTACTTTCTGCTGCGTGCTCAGTCCTCCTCCTCGCGCACCTGTGCTTCTGCACCGAGTCTTCGATTTATCATCCAACTTTTGCAGTCGACCAGTCCCAAATCGCTTCACGTTTGTCTTGCGAAATCCCTCTTCTCCCTCAACTTAGGCTTCTACACGTTTTTTTAAATCGTTTATTCTCCAATGACAAGATATTGGAAAAAAAACTTGTGTAACTGCCGAATACAGTTTTACCGCTATGATTTTTGAAAGTGTTTTCAAACGCGCTCACAAAAAAAAATGTCAAATTCGAGAAAGCGACGAGGGAAAGATTTAAGTATTTCTATTTGATATCAATGTAGTTTACGAAAAAATACTGGAAGATATAATCCATCGTGTATTGGAGATTACGAAAAATAGTTGGGTAGCGCCACCGAAAAACTCAAACGAAGGGCTAAAAATAACGAACGGAAACGGTTAACGAAATAACGAATTGAACTTGTTTGAAATAAAACTAGCCGTACTTCTTTTCCAGGGGAAACCTATTTTGACGAGTGTGACGTCGCATTGGAAGGATTAGGTTGGGACGCGTATCCCGCAGTGGTTTCCCAGCGATATCGGGGGTACAAAGCTTGTCGCGCGGGCTCATCTTCATAGATTGGGTCGGTGAAACGAGCGCGTAATACGTTACGGCTGGGCGTTACAGCGGGGAGCGCGCAAAAAGCCAGCCGTCCGTCCCTGGGCTTATCAGCTGCAACGCATTTATCGCAAGTTTGATCGTTAGCACGAGTGTCGGATCGGTGTCCCCTGCGCGCGCGTCCCGCACGTGCGCGCACTTGCGCGATACGCGAGATACGCACATGGCACGTATACATGCGTACGTTTCGGCGCAGGTAACCAAATCCTTGACAAGTTATTCGATTATGCCGACGACCCCGCGGCCCCCGAGCCAATTAATTATGTCGATAAGCGGACGCTCCGAACTGTCTATGTGCGTATACACACACACACACACACACACACACACACACACACACACACACACGTGCGGTGCGTAGGCTCGCGTGTGTGACAGGGCAGACGAGCCACTTTGTATTGCCACCCTCGCCAGGCTCTCCGGTGTCGGGCTTTTGTTTCCGCGACCCAAGCTCTTTTATTTCGGCCAAAGCGTCAACTGATATTCGTACAGATAAAATACTTGTTCAGCACTGAGCGTTTTTTTGTCTTTTGCTCAAATGCGGAACTAACGGTAGTATGTGTATATCAATTCAGTAACAATTTAATTTTTGCTCATAAATGCGCCCAGACAAATAAAACATCCCGTGTACTTGCACGCTTCAGAAACATGTGCAATATGTTAAACGAACTTTACTTGTTATTTCTCCCAGATAGGTAAAGTTTGTACAGGTCAGAGATTATTTTGAAATTAATGTTGCGAAGTACATCGAATGTAAGCCTTGATTGGCCTTGTTGATCTTAATTAAATTTTAATGGGATAAAAATGCCATGGGATAAAATTTATGTCGTACGTATGCACGAATCAGCTATAAAGGGCATTTTTCAAAGTCAAATGAAAATTGAATGTAGCAATAATGTTGAGTCTGGAGATATCACCATTGATCGCGAACGCGTAACGTTAATTGGACTTGAATAACACGAATATGAGCGTGAGTTTGGATATTAAAGAGCTTTGGATATTTTCGCAATGCTCCGTTGATTTCTTTGTGATATCGAGAAGAACTGCGGCTGGTCGGTTAATCACGCATGCGAGCTGTTTTTGTCGCGATCAATCAGCGGG
Source organism: Aphelinus atriplicis (assembly GCA_020882685.1). Classification (NCBI taxonomy): domain Eukaryota; kingdom Metazoa; phylum Arthropoda; class Insecta; order Hymenoptera; family Aphelinidae; genus Aphelinus; species Aphelinus atriplicis. The sequence goes on along the minus strand of CM037074.1, from coordinate 43,878,728 downwards.
ATGTTTTGTACCCTTCAGAGCATGTCACGTCGTATTGGCAATCCGTAAAAGACTCGAGAGAGAGAGAGAGAGAGAGAGAGAGAGAGAGAGAAGCCGCGCGTGAATTTTTTCGCCTCGCGCGGTGGTATTCCCTAAAAGTAAGCTGAATCGTCGGTTGCATCAGAGGCATTAGCCGTGCGCGTATACGACGTTGTACTGAGTGATGTTCTGGCTGAGCACGTATAATGTAAACAACGTGGTCGAGCGCGATTATCGTGCGGGACATTATGCGTCCACATTACGCGAGCCGAAGGTTGCCGCGCTACTTTACTGCCTTCACCAGAATCACTTTCTTCACGCACCGTCTGATACTGGTGTGCAGTATCCGTCCTCGCATATATACTCGTCGCACGTGTACTTGTGCGCGCGCGCGCGGGCTCTCCACTCGAGTCGCTCGCTACGCGGCGTCTGGATACCTCCAGCCGTTTCTACTCGCATGTCCTCCTCACTTTACATTCACCCGAGCAACACCTGCCATTGTAATTCCACGCTAGTATTTAGTACCACTCTGAATAATCAGCCTTTGTACTGCTCAAATTTTTCAATTGATTCCCACTGCTTCACGTGGCTGTCAGTCTCATCATGAGTACAAGCATTACACTATTATTGCACGTTGAATAATTAATTAAGCCGAAACACACTGTACGAGAATTAGCTGGTGGAATTTTCGTAGCAACCGCCCGGTCGCGAGACAGCAACAACTATTCAAATTACTATAGACCAATACATGGCCAAATATATGTATGATAATACACACACGCATTTGTCCACGAATAATAAATGCCCGCAGAGAAATCCAGATTGAAGATTGAGATAATCTATTTTTTTCTCGTTTAATTTCACTGTTTGTATCGCAAAGTTTTTCAAAGAACATTAATAGATTCTGCGACTGATAATACAATGCCAATAAATCGAAGTATTTATAACGTTTAAATTTAAATTCTGATGTTATATTTTGAACGGAAAACATTACTCTTTCCTGTAGATTTCGCAATCAACACGATTTAGCTTATATGCTAATGATGAACGTTTGATAATCCTCACGCGAATTCCCGAAAAATGCCTGTAGCCGGTATTGACTTCTCATTCAGCCGTATCGAAATTATCAATTTAGTTGACCATCAGATAGAGATGTGAGATTCCGCGATAAATTTGCATTCCAAATAGTTTGATCAGAGGACGTGATAAAATTTCTCGAGGATATGCCGATGAATAGATTCTCGATCAGCCTGCCGGCCGTAACCAAATTTGAATATAAATTTTCTGTATTAGAACTCACAGCATTGAAACGTGAGCCTTCTGATACAACGATCGGCTACGGCTAGCAAAGCTTTTCACTTTCTGACGTCAAGTCACGACGAGTTGAACTGACTCTACAAAATAACAATTTTTCAGGGGAATATTCGATCACTACAAGTGATCAAATAAATCCGTCAACGTGAGAAATACGTGTCGCGTAGATGGGTACGCTATGCGCGTCCCTCGGAACAAGCTGCAGATAATCGAATTGTGCGAATAATCTGTTCGCAGATGAAACGTCGCCCACGTAACAATGCTAAGGACATTAGAGCTGACGCTGAGAGCCATCGATAATGTTTTTTCGGCCGAAACTAGAAGCCCCACAAAGCGAAACGCGCAGCCCTCGCGAAGAGACTTGAATTCCCATCGACTCGGCGCTTCCCGTTCGCGGGGGTTCCTCTCTGCCCTCGCTGTACTCCCGTGTGCGCCCATCGCTAGTATCAAGTTACGGAGATTTCAACAGAGTTTCGCTCAACGCTAACTCAAGAATTCGTCGCCTGCTCTATTTTCACTTGGTTCGCCTCTATATTTTCTGCTGTATATTTGTTTGTGAATTCTTTTATAACTACAAATACTACTGGAATCCAAGTATCATCGGATTTTTACAGCCAAGATCAATAGTCTGGGAATTTCATAGGTACAGATATTTTTCGAGATAGATGGATTTTTAGACATTATTATTCTGAGGGAGAGCCTCTTATCTTTTCACTTTCATCTCAATATAACGAGCGCTATTGAAAGCACTTTGAATAATTTACGTGTTTCTCGCTTAACGATTCAAATCTTGTTGGAATCAATCCACGGGTTATTTCGCGTAATTTCCAAGATTCTTGTAAATCGTTTATCTTAATTTATTTTTGCACGTCTGTATTAAAAATTTTGTTTCGAAGAAAAATTTCGAAAAATAGGAAAATATCCACTGAATTATCAGGAAATATCTTTTTATCAAAAATTAGATTACTAGATAATAATTTCATAGGGCAATTATTGACTCATTCAAAGATCTCGACCGAGTTTTCAAGAAGTCTGATACCAATTGAATCTTTGTCTTGTACATTTAAAAAAATGTTGTCATTCCTACGAGAAAGAAAAAGTTCACATTTCTTCGCTCGATTAAATATTAATGCAAGATTGTCCAACACACGTTACAATATAGTTATACTCAACAATTATACAACAAATGAATCGGATAATTCGAGCATTGATATATATTTTTAACCCACTCGAAGCGCTGTTTCTTCTAATTGTACGGTGTTTCTCTCACTCGAGTGCTATCACTCAAAAAAGATGGATTGTTCTATAGCTGGATTAACATGATCATGTTCCAGAATAGAAATACACGTAATGTTCATTATCGAATTATCATATCTAATTTTATCTGAAACCTAGCGTTGTATTTCTGTTTGAGTGATTAAATTTTATAGGAAAAAATGTAATAGTAATTGAGTTTCGAACGAGTTTACATGTTGCATCACTCGCTTTCTCGATTTTTTCTCTCTTCTACATTACTTTTCTTTAATTATTCATCAGCAATTACGTGATATCAGAGAAGTCTTCTTTCCCATTTTGAATAATAGCTCCACGTTAAAACAGTACTTTTTATCTTAAGTGGTTGCTCAGATAACTAAGTGATTTTTAATAGTTCGCATAATTCAAGCAGCTCACCTGAATGAAAATAATTGTTCGTCATCAATTTGGCTATGAACTCGAGCTCCGCAAGCGAGCATCGTATTCTCGCATTACAAATTTGAAATACGATTCAGATCATAATTTACGAGTGAATATGAGTGAGCGCGATTATTTTCTATCGCAATAAGTATCTGTGATGGATACGAGGAGGAGAGGGAGGCACGAGTTGGCCCATGAAGTTTGGCCAAAATCGCGTGGAAGTTGGAATATTACCTGTGCCGGTGCGCGCGCGCCGGCATCAGGCGAATCGTATCCGCGGGTAGCCGTATTTTGAGGCGCAAACGCGACGGTATCGACCCTGCGCACGCCAGTATAGCTGCGCGTGTATATATATATATATATATATATACACACGGCATCGCTCAGCTCGCGGCTGAGCCTCGCGTTGAGTTCGCTGCCCGTATTGCGACTGTATATTTGGGCGGACAAACGCAGTATCTCGGCTTCTGCCGCGTTCATCCGCGCTTAGCTGCAGTGCGCGCCCAGTAACTCCGGCGCAGCTCTGTACATATATATAACGAAGTAACGTTAAACTCGGTGAAATCCGAGCGAGCTGCGATACCCCGCCACTGCCAACGTAACTGCTCCCCCTGCTTCTCTCTCTCTCACTCTCTCTCTCTCTGTCTCTCCCACCGCGCATTTTCATTATATTCTCGCGAACGCGTTCAATCAACGCTTCACGGGGCCGAGATGATGCGGCGATATTTAGCCAGCTTCGCGCGATGTTCCGTCGTAAACCAACGCTGATGATCGCTTGTCCGCAGATGAATTACATTTGCTTGCTCGTGATGCCCTCTGTCCTCGTTAAGATTCGCTATGGAAATTTAAAAGATCACAATTATCCCACGAGTAGGAAAGACATTTTGAATTAATTGTTTGTTCTCGAAAACGCACGAGACGCGCGAAGGACAATTATTATTAAGTGCTCATCCTTCTCTGCCTTGTCTCGATTTCATTGCTTAAATATAATACGGGCTGAAATACGAGCAGCGGCGAAATGAGGGAAGCTGGAGGGTTAAATGTATCGTATCAAGCGTATAAGGATTCTGTTTGCTTATGCTTGACTGATACAAGCAAACACGGAAAACACGTGCTGGATGTTTATGTTGTTTCGTAAGTGTTTTTCGACTTCGACTACTCGTAATACAATACATTGATAGAATACGTATACCGATTTCTTCAAGATGGAAAGACGGTAACTAAATTGAACTGAAAATGTCAGTGGATGGATATTAATAAAAGTATTTATCAATCGATTGATAAATAATTTGGATCCAATATGAAATACAATGTGTTAGAAGAATGAGCTTGTTTTTCTCATAACAAATCTTGGCGTAATTTTATTCAACGATAAAAGGTCAGTGAATATGGAAAAAAATATACGGAATTCTAGAGTTTACAAAGTAATGGACCCTCGAAAGTCGCACGAGTAAAATGACGTGCTCTATTAATCGTTAATTCAAATGAATAAATTAGTTAGATGCATATACGCGTCTAGGGAGTGGAAAGATTGTTGAGAAGGACTATAGCCAAATTGCTCGAGGACAAGAACATCCTCTTTAAGGGTTGGCGAACAAAGCTCGTCACGTAACCCGACGATTCAGGCTTGCAAGTTGCGACTCTATTGAAGTACTCTTCGTTAAGCGATTAGGCTGATTCCTTTGGGGATTGTGAATTTGAGCGAAAGGGTGAGTGGAGGTTAAATAATACTCCAGTTTAAAATATACAAAGGTACGGACTGAAATTCACGAGGAGCAGGTCGCGTTGCCAATTGAACTACTCCCTGTGGAGGCGAGGGGATTCCGCGACGGAGTAGACTGCAGGACGAAAAATTTTAGCCGGTGTAAAAATGACATCAGCAGAGCAAAATCGATGAAGTGAGAGAGAGAGAGTCGGGGGGAGGGGGACATACCCCAAGACGGATCGAGGCTGGATCGAGTGGTGTATAAGGGGTGCGCGGAATTACACCCTCAATTTGGCTGACCCAGTGACGCCCACATGCTCGGAGCGTCGCTTGGCGCTGCAGGAGCAGGCGCGCTGGCAAAGACGGCCGGATCGGCGGGACAAGCGCGCGCCGGATTAACTAAGCGAGGTTCAATCTCGCCGAGGCTTTGCGAAATCTCAGATTAATTTCGCGCGTACACGTATATAGCCGGGGCCCGCAGCTCCGCGGCTCCCACTTGGAATGAGTTTGTTCGCGCGCCGCCCCCCACGTTTGTCACGCGGCCCGTTCTACTGTGTACTTATATACTCCTGCAGCCCCGCACGCGCACCCACGAAAATCTCCCGAGCGTCTTCGGATTGCTCCGAGGCAGCTGAATTGCCTCCGCGACCCTGCGCTAATCCCGGCTGCGTCGCTTTTTTCCCTGCGACCAATTTTCAACTTGCGGCTTCGATACAAACTTTCATCCCCGTTCAATTACGCGTATATACACGTGCAATCATACTTCTTCACAGCTTGCTACAGTCAAGTTTTCTACAGTAATTGTCTCACTGTCAACGTTTATCCCCGCAGATTGTTCACTGTAGCTACAGTGAATCTTTATAACTGCAAGTGCAGTTTTTTACTGTAAATTCCGGTGACTGCAGCTCAATATAATGGGCAGTGAGCAGCATTTGACTGAAGCTTACAGTGAACTCTGAGGAATTTAGAGAGCCCACATGCAATTAAAATTTACTAGTTGTCGATCAGTAGAGCTGAGTAGAATACTCGGCTTACTCAGCTCGGTGAAGCGTCGAATCAGTGGTCAGACTTGTAATCAGGTATTTTTGACGGGTACACGAGTGAAGAACTGGCAACGAGTACTATGGCGAAACTCGATCACCCCTAACGCTCTGGCGAAATAAACCCGAGAAGAAACGAGGCTCGAGTTTCTTACACGCACTTTACTGCTATCGTGTTTCTTGAGATGCCAGCTACGCTTCGATCCAAATCACGCGAATTTTGTTTTACTTTGAGAGACGAGTAATATTTGAGCTGTGAAAACCAAGCATCATTATATAGATATTACAAAGCAAACACGGGTAATGGAAGTTTTAACAGCTCAAGCTGAGAACGACGAGAGCTGGCGAAACGCATACTGATTGTCTGAATAATCAGACGATGCCCCGCAACAACTAGGGTGGGTAGAGTTTGCGATTGAATTGACGTGTGGATGCGCGTCAGAGCCGATACACCTGCAACTTGTCTAGCCGGAACAAGTTGAGCCAGACTTTGGGGTGCGATGTATATACGTGTGTGTGTGTGTGTGTGTGTGTGTGTGTGTGTGTGTGTGTGTCGGGTGGGCGGACAGGTGCGCTGGTGGTCGGTCGAGTCGCGCGTTCGAGCTCGCCCTGACCCAGATCTGGTGCGCACACCTCACCTGTGCTGCCTGCCGCGTCTCTCCTGCAATCGTTAAGCAGGATTCTGCGCACACGGGCCCGGCGTCCCACGCGCCCCACGGCTGCCGCCTCCGATATACCCCTGCGCTACCTCCGGCTACACCTAATGCTTCCCTCTCTCTGTCTCCCTCTCTCTTACACACACACACACACACACACACACACACACACACGCACACACGCCCGAATATTACGTCTCCCTTCCTTCTCACACCGCCACTGTTCCGACTCTGCACACGTCTTATCGTTATTTCACCGATTGTACACCAAGCCTGCAGTGCTTTGGTATCCTTGTATGGTTGAGCTGCATTTGATACGCTGACATGGGAGAGAAGTGGGTTGGACGAGTACCGGCAAGTGCAGCACCAAGGATTTATGGTTTCTGCGCAGAATGTATACATTCCAACTTGCAGCCGAGCGTTAAGTTTGTTAAATTTCCCGGGTGGCTCGTGTGTATACAATCCCGAGTTTTATCGGTCGCGCGCACAATACCTCAGCTATACCGCTGCGAAATTTTCCACATCACGTATTCGCGAGTTTGCGAGTATTGGTATATACGAAATCGCGAATGTCCACGGGGAGAATGTATGTATGCGGCTCGAGGGATATGGAAAAAACGTTGGCAGCTGGGAGCCGGCCGCGGATAAGCCGGCCGACGAAACTTGACGAAAGTTGGCCGGCGGAAGAAAGGACGTTTGTGATTAGAGCGGAGGTGTAATCCTCGGACGCAATATCAATCAAAAACCGGCGGGAGATTGGACGTGGACACGACTCGAGCAGCAGCAGCAGCAGCAGCAGCAGCAGTGCGTGCCCGGGCGAGAAGTGTTGCTTGGCGCGTGACGTATCTTGCGGGATCGGCCCTGATAAAATTCCCTGGTCGCGCTCGCTCACGTTCGGAGGGGAGCCCCTGTGTGTGTGTGGTGTGTGTGTGTGTGGGGGGGGGGGGCTGTGCAAAAAGTCCGGGCCACAATAACGCGAAGGTGAGGTCGCGGAGAAAAGCCGCCGCGAGCGAGAGCTGAAAGGGAGAGTCGGTGTGTTCGTGTGTGTTGTTGTGTATAACGCGCGGCTGGGGTCGCTCGCGGATAGAATTAAAGGTTAATCCCGGAGGGGCTGCGGATGGCGGGGCTCTCGAGAGCACACGCTCCGAGCGAGCCTCTTTGTTTTTCCGCTGAGCCCGCGCGCGCGCGACACGACGACATAAATATTTGCCCTGCCAAGTGCTCGCTCGAATACCAAACGAGCCCGCGAAACAGATGCTTCTCGCGCGCCCGCCAATTCCTCTCGAGTCTCGATGAGCCTGCACGCCTTCGTTCCGCGCATAGCCCGCTCGACGCACGATTGCCTTTTCGCATTGCACCTCCCACTGCAGCCATTCGCTCCCATCATCCTATTCGCCCTGTGATGCTCGCCGGGCGCGCGACTCGCGCACCTCTTATACATGTTGGTCAATAATAAATGTCTCCAAGTTGCACTCTCGTCCGAGCACGTAGCTCCCGACTCGCTCAAACAGTTTATCCGCGCGAGCATTTACAATTACGTATTACAGCCAAACTGCGTGTACAGCACAAGTGATACGTCGAGCTTCGGATATGCGCGCGCGCGCGAGTCATAATACTCTTGTGTTTAATTTAACAAGATTCCGAGTGAGGAAGGAAAAGCTAGCAAGGCTTCGCGTATATATACAACGCCGCGGAGAGAATGCAGTCTGTATATATATAAGTTAGCTTCGCGCGAACAGTAGGCCGATCAAATATTCATCAACTTTCACGTGCAGTGCCCCTCGCTTCAATCAGCAAGAACTATTCATATGTCACTATGCAGAAATTCCACGTGGACTCGGCGACATGCTCTCCAGACCGGTGGGCAAATGATTTTTTGATGATGCACTCATATGATGCACACAAGTATACCAAAAGCCAGGAATAAAATCCCCAAAGAAACTTCGCACTTTATTTCTCGCGTGGCTTTGCGGAAGTCGACGGAACAAATAAATATATTCATGTGTCAAGCTGCGAATCGTATTAATATCTATATGTTGTGAATTATGTAGACACAATCAATATTGGAAGTGAGTTTAGCTGTGTCGATTTCCTATGAGTCGAAGTGTTGGATATACCTGGATGCGAAAATCGTGTGTGTCGGCGTGTGGAGGGTACACGAGTGGGGGGTAAAAGCAATATATCGAGGGCTGAACGTACAAGAGTTTGGAAAAATCCACGTACGAGTATAAGTAGAGAGGAGCAAGAGAGTGAGCGCGACAAAGGAACAATATACGTGTGTGTGTGTGTGGGTGCGAGGCAGGCGTCGGCGGACGGAAAACAGAGAGCTGCGCGTTAGGTGTCTCACCTTTATGTATATACGTATATACGCGGCGGCGCGGCTGATCCCCGAGCTAGTCTCCAGGGGAAAATTGGCCTCGCTCGTTTTTTCCCCAATCCCCCGGGGAGTGTAATGTTCCCCTGGCCGACTCGTCTCTCGCTGGCGCACGCACATCGGGGCTTTTCCACCTACGCACCCTCGCTCCAGCGTTCGCGCGTGCACGTGCTGCTCTGCCTCGCCACGATTTAGCCCAGCTAGCGCGCGCCACCTCGCCTCTCCATTATTCCGCTCGCTTTGCTCAGTTTTCTTTACCTCCTTTAGCCCCGACGATCCTCTGCGCGCACTCGACTCTCTCGCTCTGTGGCGCGCATATATTGCGCTCGGACCCTGCCCAGCTCCTGGCCCCATCACCGCCGCAATCGACAAATACTTATATGCGCGTCGATCGAGTTCCTCGGAGCCGCGTTGCATCGGTAACGAGATTCACAAATCATTTTACTCGCTCGAGTCTATACGCGAGTTTCTCCTCTGGCGCATTGTGAAGAACAATAATATTGCCCCCCTCGCGATTTGTAAATCGATATTCGAGTTTATACACGGACACAACCTATCAGAGTAAATCGCGCCTGAGCTCGAGCTCGAAACACGCAATAAAGCTGTAATATTTTATGTATGTCTCGAGAGGAGAGAAACTAGCCGCGCAATTTACTGTTACAATATGATGACGCGCGCGCGCGCGGCTACGTCGTTTTGCCCGATACGCGCACTTGATCCAGTGCATTATTCATGCGTATATATATGTTATTTTCAAAATAATCCCCAGCGTACATTTTACACGCGCAAGTCCGCGCAGCTATAGGCGGATAAAAAAATGATGCTTAATACATACAGTTTGAAATGGGTAGAAGAGAGAAAAGAGAGTGAGAGCAATTTGCGAGCTCCGACAGCTGGTGGTGCAGGGGAGGATCAAAGCTCCTCCGCGAGCCGCGACATATCCCTTGGAGAAACGAAAATCATTACTGCACAATCATAAAGTAATTCAAAGTGCGTAATTGGCGTTGGCCGCGGGAGCAAGTTGGCCTGCGAGCGAGCTTCTCGCTCGTTCGTGTCACCCGGGCCCTGCCCCCCTTCCTCCCCCACCCCACCGGGGGCGAGCTCGCTTTCCCTACTCGGCTGCGCCGCAATCCCGCGGAAAATCTCCGGGCTTACGCCTGTTTCACCGGCGGATTAGGACGCGCGCGCCTCTGCCAAGCCGCACCACCGAGACACGTATAGTTTTTTACGCAGCACCGCACGTGCCACCGCTCCGGATTACTCCTCGCGAATCATGTGTGCAGCCAAAAACATTTCCAGTATACAGAGCAAATTATGGCTTTGCCTGTTGCTGTGTTTGCCCATCCACGCCGGACGCACTCAGTCAAGATTTGTCCCCAGCTCGCTTACGTCCGTTACATATTTACCCGCCGAACATTCATCTTGTATTTTATCGCGTTTATTCCCAAACAACTATTCAATTCGTGTGTAGTATCACTGCTTGTGCTAGGCAAACGAGTCCGAGTCGATTTCAATCGCTCCTACAATTAGGAAACGTGTCAATTTTCCTCCAAGCCGTTGAGTGATCCAACAATACTATACTATCATTTGGTTAATATAACCAATCTATTCAATGCGTCTTTTCATCCAATGAACTTCCGTTTCAAATTGAACGTTTCAGTCTTCTGTAAAAGAGAATTAGCTTATTGGAAAATAAGCCCTTTGTTACGCGTAGAAAATATCCAATCATGAAGGATACCGATAAATTATTAGAATACCATTATGGATGATGAAACCAGAATTGGCTGGAAAAGAATCATCACCTGTTCAAGGTTCCCACATAACAACTCCTTTCGATTGTCACGTCGAGAATTCGTTTTGAAAAATGTTTTAATTGTGACATATTGATGCGTATTAGATTATGAAAGGATCAATTCAGTCGAGGTATAAGAGCTTTGGCTATTCTTGCGGCGCAGCGTTCGGAAGTGGTTCAAAAGAAAGTTGCTCGCGCGAGTCCGAAGGGACTACCTATTAATCAGATATTACACCGCTTTTGAATCAAGCGGTGGCTCAATCTGACATCCAAATAAGAATACACGCAGTTGGAAACGGCCGGTCGATCAAAGCAAAGAGTCCTCGTCGTCCCTTGGAATCGTGATCCCCACTTGGAATGAGCCCAACATGAGAAGGCACACTCCAAGAGCCGATGTATTAATGAATAATGCATAATCTCATTAGAATGGCACTCTCGATGTCTCTCGCAACTTTTAATACCGTCGGTCTAGAAGACAAGCCCGACACAAAAATGAATTGTCGGCTCATAGTTCATGGCCTCCCACTTGACTCAGGCAGGGAAGAGATTGATGATTTCATAATTGTTTGATTTCTCGAAAATTCGCTTGATTCGAATGCAAATTATATGGAACGAGCGTATTTAATTGTGTCCTTTTGGGGAGAAAAATTGTTGCGTAATTCTGACCATAGCATGCACTTATTCAATCACCAAAAAGTTAATTATCCATTGATCTAATCGAAGATCATATCGCGACCACGCCATGCAGTACTTTGCGTTCGAACACGTAGCAAACAATTGCTTGGATACAGCAATAGTCGTTAATGGCACGTCAGAGCGTCTCACAAAGGACTGTACGTCTACTTTGTCTGGCAATCTAAAATGTAACAGCTCGTCCAACGTCGATTGTTGTAAGTAAATCGGCCTGCCGTCAATAAAGTGAAACGCCGAGGGAACTGATACGAGTACCACAAAATCCCGCTAATCAAGTATGATCAAGAGAAGAATAGCGTAAGCTAGGTCAATCTATTTCTAGACACGGTCGTGAAATAATTTGAAGAAGTGAAGTCGCATTCCAGCACGTTGCATGAATCAACATACATACAAGTCATCTTCATCTTGGAAATACACTCGGTTCGCGTGCAGCGCGTAAGCGGCTCGCGAATATTACTCGATCCAGGTCACAACCCACCCAAAGCGGGCCTGTTTTCAATATCAGTAAAGTCATCTCGATCGAATAGATAAATTCACCCTGCAAAACGGTTTTCTTAGAGCCGCCCCCTATAGGGGCACTATAGTGCAGGGTCTAGAAAAACCAAAATTGCCCGTGATTATTATTTTATTATTATTATTTTACCCATTCCAGAATTACGCCCGAAATTACGGTTGCCTCAACAATCACTCAACATATCACCATTACATTGCTACATAATACATTTAATACGCACACATACTCACACATACACACACACACACACACACACACACACACACATTGAATAATATCATACAAACTAAATTGTTTTGAACGGCAAGATAACTGTTTGGGAGTATGGGGAGGAAGGTGTCGAGAAGGAGGAGGTGGTCTTAGAAGCTGTGCTACCTCGAGGAAATGTGATTTGGCCGCGGAGAGACGCGTAAGGAGCCCTCGGGATCAAAGGCCGCGCGGCTCGCGTTGCGTCTTTAGCGTCGCGAGCAATAATCCATGTTTGGAAAGCATCTGTCGTTTGATGGGTGCCGTCGCGGAGTCCCCGGGGAGTCGGAGGCGGGGGGCATTGATGAAAGTCGCATGCCGTACGTGTCGTACGTATACGCCGCTGCGGCATAATCGCCGGGGCTAATGGTAAGGTCGGCCGCGAACGACCTTTGCTGCGGCTGGCTCGCGCGAAAGCACATTAGCCGCGCTCCACGGATTGCTCAAATTAAGCTGTTATTGAGGCTGCGCGTCAAAGTTTTTTCCTAATATCCATCACGCGATATTCCGATGCTATTATAGAGAAGCGCACGTTGCGCCTGCACGCGGAGTTGCGCGACGATACGCGCTCAACGGGATTGTTGCTTTTAAATGCTCGCTCGCTACATTGTTGCGAACGAGCCGCGCGTATCCTACATGTGAGAATCGCGCGGCCACCACCACCGCGCCGCGGGCCGGTGAAGTAACGTCGCCACCGCCGCGGCGCTCAATAGCCTCGTTACATTGTATGAATGGGACGCGCGCGCGCGCGAGCCGCGAGCCGCGAGATTAGCCGTTCCGCCGGGATAATTTGCTTTTTGCAGGGTCGCGCTCCACGTGAGATATTGGGAAAGATACGCTAAATTATTTTAGACAAGCCGCGAAAGGAGGCGTATTTTGAAATGCGACACACTGCTCCCGCGACCAAACAACCCGATCCACTTTCAATCTCCCCCCTCAAGTGAGAACACTCGAGCGAGTTACACATTTATTTCGGATTAGTCTACGATTTTCATCGACGATTAATTAAATTACACTTCTCGTCTGTTCCGCGGCCAATCCTTCTCAGCTCTTGGCGCTTTTTTTTTCTCGATCCGACTCGAGCTGAGGCTGGATTTTTATTCATCAACCGTATTTCTCCACAGTCAATGTCGAAATGAACGAATTTCGCATTTCAGCCGATGCTGCTCTGTGACTGTGAACTGGTTTAATTAATTGACATTTCAAATTTTGCAATGTTTGATCGAAATTTTTCGATTGATCGAAATTCAATAAAACCCTTCCATTCGGCAAAATCTTCCGCTTGACTTGTAAATGGCTGGAGTTTATGTAACCGTGACGTTGCACAGGATATACCCTCATAATGTCTACATGAAAAGCTAACGAAAATTTATTGGAAGAAACGTAAAGCTTTTTGTACGCAGTAGCTCGTTGGCCTGTCCAATACAACTGTTCATCAAGTCTGTTTCTTGTGAGGGTGAAACATAGCCAGAAAATTGTCAGAAACATCCAAGATATTTCGCACCTTACTCGGCGAATCTTGTTAAAGTATATCTTTTTTTTTTCTCCTAGGTTGTGCGACAAATGACCCTCCCACGCTTCTTTGTCAGCCATAAAAGGGAAGGCTCTACTCACAACATAGAAGATGAGATATAAAAGATCGTCTACACTAAAATTCAGGCTACATATAACACGTTATTCTTCGTAACGTGTGTTCTATGTAAATTCTTGGCTATATTCAGTGCAGCTTATCTTTGTATCAAAGTAGCTTCGATCGTCTGTTGAATTTTCCTTAAGTCTTCGTTCTAAAATTACTATCTCTATGAACATTATCTGCTGTTTGAATTAATGTTTATCCATTCACTTATTCCTCGACTTCATAGAAAATCAGAGAAAAGTTCCTAAGCCCGACAACTTCGTTCTCCTGCTCCCCATTTTCTCATTCTGCGTTATAGGATTAGCTACTTTTACTTTCTTCTCTCCTATGAGGGAGGGAGAGAGAGAGAGAGAGAGATAAAAAAAAGTTTTCATGTGTTACGTGCTATCCCCGACATTTCCTTGACGTCTTTACCGTCCCTCGGAAGAATCCTACGAAAACAAACTTTGCCAACATTTTAATGCACAAAAACTAATCAATATTATAATTTGTTATCATTGCTATATCTCGATGGAAAAGTACTTATTTTCCTAACTTAATCGTACAATATTTTGTTCCAAAACAAAACCGTGTACAACTGCTCAAGGAAATTCACAAAAGATTTTTCTACTTACAGGAATCAACTTTGTAATGACAAATAATTTGTTGTAGTATATTAGAAATTTAATAATCTAGCAGTTGTTGATGAAACATTATTTTAAAAGCTGTTTTGAACACATTAGATGATAAAAATGATTCACACCCAATCTAGAGCAGACGTTAAAAGTGATCAAACAGATCAAGGGAGATATTTAGAAGAGCTATTTCATATGCATCGAGAGTGGAATACGATGGGGAGAGCGGCTGTGTGAAATTGAAATTTCTTTCGCTCAATTCAAAAGGACGGGTGGCATGAAGGTTGAAACGTCCCGAGCGTAAGCTAATATTGCGATACCCCGCAGCGAGAACTGGAAAATTTCATTCAAACTTCCATTATTCATCTGGTCGGCCGGCCGGCCGGGCCGTCGCGGCTTTCCATTTAATTCGTGCGACAAGCGACAGAATCAAGCCCCCAGACAGATATTTCCGAGTTGGATTTCAGAGCATTGCTCTTTCGATCGTCTGCAACTGCTGCATCTGTCGCAAATACAACTAGCCCCGTGTACGCGCTCGTTCGATATTGAATCAAAAGTCTGGAGAAAGAGGTATAATTTTCACAGCTCAAATACTGCATCATTTCCAATCGAGATATTACAATACCAAATTAGCTAGAGAAACATTCCAGTAGAATGATGATGAGAGATCTTTTTATTGCAGTATATCCACCCGTAATAAGAGCCATATTGAAATGCTCGATTTTCGAGAAGGTTTTTCTCGCGATAATTTTTCCGGTAATCTATCATCCTAATTCTTGATAAATACTGGTGTATTCGAGGTCCATCAACAATTTGTACAAAATATTTTATTCTTTAGTTTCTCCGAATCACATAAAGCTGTACACATCTCTGCACTTTGAAATGTAATGTTGCAGTGTTTAGCTACGCTACTATTGTCATTGCTGCATGTGCAATATGTTGGCATGTTCATTCTCTGTCGGGTCTACGTTCTCATTTTTTTGATCATCGCGACGAAAAAGAATAACAGCGAAAAAATAACAGCTGTGAATCAAAGTTCTTTTGGCGGAATTCGAGTGACCGAGCGTTGTGCAATTTAACAATTCATCCGTGTGGGGGCGAAACCGGCTGGAAATATAGGGTTGTCGCGTTCGAGGGCTCCCCAGACTAGCCGCAATTACGTTGTTTTATTCAAGCAAAACAATGTGAATCGCGAGCTGGTTGAATTGAAAATTTGCATAATTTATGGCTTAAACGGGAGACGCCTGCGATTTAGGATCCACGGCACGATCGTTCGCGCGCCCTATAGCTCGCCCCGGCAGTATATACATAAGTTAACGAGGCGACGTTCGACAAGAGCCTCTCCCTCTCTCTCTCTCTCTCTCGCTCCGACTCTAGCAACTCGGGAGGGTTTTTTCGAGAGCCCTCCCCAAGGACGTTATACAACGTCTCGGCGAGAGCTTGCCTGCAGCCCATACGCACAATCGGCTGCGCGTGAAAAGTTCGATTCGCCGATACACACTCATTCAGAAATACGAGTACATTTTCGTTTCGTCGCGCGCGATCTTGTGAAAGGCGAAAAGCAATCTCGCGGAGCGACTTGTCGATAGGCTGCTGCGCCTTTCATCTTCCACGAGATCCTTTTTTTCTCTCTATCCCTCTCCCTCTCCTGCTTTCTCGCTTTGCTATTTTTCTTGCCACCCGCGTGGCTTGTCGATCTTTTCTCAAATTATTACGCCTTTTCACGCCGAATGTCTTTGACGCTGAGCCGCGCGCACGCGAGAGTGCTCCGTTTAATCGAATCGCGCCGACTCAGCTTATACTCGCGCCCCTCGCGGCTCTTTGCTTTTCCAACGATTGTCACGCGTATACTCTAGATCGAGATCGCTGCGGGACATTTGGGCTATGTCACTTTGCTCAGTCTGCCCGTTCTCGTTTCTCAATCGGACCTCCGCAATCCGACGTGTTTTCAACTCACAAAATCTTCCTCGAGCTCCTCAATTTACAAGTTTACACTTTAATTGTGAATCTCACGCGCTTTCATCCCGGAAAAATTAATTTCAGTTTCAATTGAATTCACGCCATAGCGCGTGTTTCTGACGCGGGACATTATAATGAGAAAAATTCTCTTTATCTCTATTAATATTTTTTTTTCTCCCACGTTTCGCACAGAGGTTGTGAATCCGAGGGCGCGAATTCTAATCTGCTTAGCTAGGACCATATTGGTGAAACGTGATCTTCGAACTGGATGAGAGTCGGCTGAAATTGTGCCAGCGATTTCGAGCTGTTATATCCAAGGGATGGGATGCTACGTACCCTAGCAACTTGGCGAACGGTATAAAAACTCGGGTGTAAGTTGCGAGCTCGTCCGATGAATTATTCATTTGATAAAGTCCGCGAGGCATTGATGATCGCCTGGGTGGAATTGAGGCGCGCGCGAGCTCGCGCACCTGATGGAATCGTCAGTCTGCCCATAACCGATTGACGAGCGCGCACGCCCATATATAACAGGTGGGAGGACGAAAGAAAAAATCGTAAGCCGTAAACCGGACGAGGCGCGCGTCTGGTGCTCGCGAATCGTCCCCGATGATTTTGCCCGTCGAATGCTTGCGTCTATCCGACTTTTGCTCCCGTAAATCCATTTATTTATTTATTTATGAGCGTGGCGCGCACGAGGGTGGAACGTACCCTGGCTCGTTCTCCGCGCACTCAAGCCTGACCCTCGCTCTCTCGCTGCCACCCGCCCGTCCCCGGGGAGTCTTCTCCTCTCTCTCTCTTTCCTTCTCTCTTTCTCTATCTGCACCGTGTCCTGGGGATATAGTCTCTCTCTCTCTCTCTCTCCCAATTCCACCCGGCCAAACACTCGCTTCGCCAACGCGCCATTCGTATATATGTATGCGCGACTCGTGGCTGCTTTTTTTATTACAGATATGGACTTTCTCTTTTCCCTGCTGCTCCTTACTTTTCCCTGAGTTGAGATCCAAGCTGGAGATCCGACGTACATACATATGTTTAATACAAGGCTACCAACATTTTTACTGCGGGCTGAGATAGTGGCTTCGACAGAGTCAGGAGTTTACGCCATCCCCCATATTTATTGCCAAGTCAGTACTCTCTAAATCGGAAATAGTTAAAAACAACCATTTATTAGTAGAAATTACATAACTGATGAAAATAGTAAATGTTTAATCGAAAAATTGTAGCAATTTACTAATTTTTTTTACTAGTTATCGTTTGAATATTTACCATTTTCATTAGTTGCGCAATTTCTACTATTTCAATCAGAGAGGGTAACTTGTTTTCTTTATACGCACTTTCATTTTGAGTTACAATGCGTAGCTTGGTTCGGAAAATCTGATTAAACGTCAAGACTCACCTTTCTTTTGAATTTTCGCAACTATAGACTTTCCATTGCTTCATCTCTATATGAAAGTTACTCCATTCAACGGGTACCTCTTCCAAGTACATCTTCACTTCAATTAGTTTCAAAAGGGGCTTATTTTTGGAACGTTTCTCAAAGCCTCACCTTCTATGAGTTATAAGCCAAAAGATTTGGATAAATTATTCAAGCTTGTGGAGATGGAGAAAAGTTTGGGGCGTTACAAAACATTTTATGATTAACCTTGAAGTTTCAACAGCCCAGAAGAAAATGAACCACGTCGATCCACCCATCTTCAATATATATATATATCTTCTTCAGAATCATTCCAGCTCGATCGCTTTACGAATTAAAAGTTACTCGAAATGAATGTTCATCGTTGCTGTATGAAAGAGTAGAAGTACGTTCGAGATGCGTATTTTGGTTAGAAGCTGGGCTAGACAAGCGAAGTTCTGACAAGGAAAACATTGGTTGTGCAAGTGAGAGAGAGAGAGAGAGAGAGAGAGAGAGAGAGAGTAAATGTTATCGGGAGCAGGGTACAGGAGCGAGCTGCGAGCTGTGGGCGAGTTGGTCTTTGGGGGTGAGCGGGGCTGAAACCGAAATGCTGTTGAGCCACTTAGCCGGCGAATCCCCTGCGGCACTGTCTCTTCATCTCGCCGCTCGCGCCAAACGGGGATAGACCTATTCCCCCAGCGAATTTTTAATAAGTACCAGGAAAAACTTTCTGACTGTGCGCGCCGATCTCCACCCCCCACACGCTGATGTGCTTTTTGCCTTTCCCTTTCCGCTTTGTTTGTCCCAGCTCTCTCTCTCTCTTTCTCTCTCTCTCTCTCTCTCTCTCTGTCTCTCTCCCTCTGCAGCGTCGCAACAACCGACCATTGTTTGTTCAAATGATTGCGCTCGCAATTCAAACTTAGACTCTTTGCGGTCGGAGGTATCGGTGTAGAGCCACGGAACCACCGCAAATCGGCACAATATCATCTTACGTACACAGGGGATTTTTCATGTAATGATAACAGAACATGCCAATTACCAATGACAGACCCATGCTTTATTTTTGCATGTGGGTAATTTTACTCAAACGGCGCATTGAACATATGATTATAGCGCAACTCTTTTGAAAAAGCGATGTGGAGACAGTTTTTTATTCGTTTAGCTCTAGTCAAACGCGACTTGAGTGAGATAGATAAATATGTTAGAGAACACAGGCCCATGAGACCTTTAGATAAGTTAGATAGATTAGGTAAGTAGAGAATTTTATCGAAAATTAATAACGCGTTCCATAGCCTTAGTCAGAATGAATAATTGATCTAAAGAATCGGTACATGCATACACTGATAGCAATAGTATTTATTCTCCTGCCAAACTGACTCATCTAGCCTGATATCAGTTTTACAATATTACTCCCGAATATGTTGCATAACATTATTTCCAACTACCAAATGACTAATTGCGTTTCTCTAAAAAGAAGTTTTTCTTGTCGAGTTATCCCGTTGTTAAAGAAAGGTGATTAATATTCGATCGAGCGAGAGTAAAAGTGGAAGGATATTAGTCATGACTGTACTAAAAACAATGCGCACTCACCCAGTTGGTTACATTTTGTCTTCGTTCAAGGAGACGCTGTTGCAATTTTGGACCTGGCCCAGCGAGGAAAGCTCTCACAAGGCTTCTGGTTTTATCTAGGTGGTTCGGGGCAACTGCCTCAACCTGGGCCAGGTACTTCTGCATGGTGGTTTCCAGGTTCGGTACCGGTAGACTCGGTAGAGGCTCGTCTCCCTACAATTACAACAAATCCATATGTTAAACTGGCATGCTGTTGGCGAATACAATCATTATACAATACACGTTGAGGTAGGAAATGATTATGCAAGACTAACTCAAGCTATATGTAGACAGATACATTTATCGACCCTCTTTTCTTAAGGTCCATCAGTCCCATTCGAGTAATATTAATAATTTTCGAGAATCAAGGTCTTTTAATTATATAAAAGTACTCGATTGCGATATCTGAACTAATAGGAAAGTGTCGATGGATCGGGAAGAATTCGGAATAAAAATAAAGTATTCAGAATGATTGTAACTACAGTATGATTGATTCATCGCGATATAATTCGAATCCATAGCTAATGAATTCAATTTCGGTGTGATTGCTAAAAAGATCGTAACTTTGGTTTTAGATAAATCATTATATTGTGTCAGTTTATTTCGAAGCTTTTGTAACGAAAACTTTGTATAAACATTTGTTCTGATCAGCGTGTTCTCACAGTTTAAAGGTAATCCAATTTGAACTAGAAAAACTAAGAGATAAAAGATAATCAATTGCTACGTGTATTTGCACATAAAATCTCGAAAAAAAATGTGGAAAAAGTCCTGAAGATTCTTGGGACAAATCGCAACGAATGTGCTTAAAAATAAATTCCGAGTTGACGTGAAATCGCCCATATAACACCCCACGCATTACTAAAACAAGGCGGCACGTCTCGCCTACCCATCTACCTGTCCACATTTTACCTCGAGTATTCATTCTTCAGAATTTTTATGTTGTTTTTTAGTATACTCATTTTATTCGGAGACCGGAGAACGAACGACCTTAGAGTAGACTAATTTTATCATTATGTAGATCTAAAAATGTTTGCAGAGATTGGCATGGAATGTTATGGAACACGAAGTGAATAATTGCGAATCTAAAACAGTCTGAGGAAGGGATAGATTCTTGTATTTCAAAGCCCAGTAGTATAAATGCAGTATACGATGAATGAATGATTCATTTTTTTCTCAAAGTAGCAGAGTTTGGATCGCTTGTACATGCGAATGCGTGACTGAATCTTGTCGTCTCCTTGGGATGCAGACTTCAATTTGAAATGCAAGGGTGATAAGAACGTCGATACAGAAGTATTCGAGAACGACGATAATACGAGGGGAACGTTAACAGCGAAGTTATTGAGAAAGGTTTGGAAAGGCCAATCGAACAGAAGAAAATAATGAGGTATGTATGCGCATAGGAGAACGCGGAACGAGACGAACGCGGGATGAAAGCGATGTTGAATGGAACCGACGAATGGCAGCTGCTGAATTGGCGCACGAGCCACAAGCAAGTGTGGGGGGGGCGAGGGGGACGAATTTGAAAATGAGCTGGAAAATTCGAGTACGGGTGCGCGGCAGTCCATTAGCGGGGCCCGTAGCGCGGCGGAAGCGGCGGATCGATTCGTTTCTCTCACTTGTTAGGCCATCGGAACTCGGCAAGGGGGATCGAGGCCAGCCGAGCGTGAGTACGCGCGCCCCCCCCCTCCCCCCCGAACGTCGACGCTTCGTTACGCGATTGATTCTTTATTTTACAGTTGACCGAACCGGCCCTGCCCCTGCTCCTGCGCCACGACGCTCTCGGCGCGCACAAACGAAAACACGCGCGAGCCAGATGCCAGCCTTTTCTCCAGCTTTTTTGCCAGAGACATGCTTGTTAGTGTGTGGCTCTCGCGAGGGCTGGCGGGCTAGTGCAACCGTCGTATGTATATGCATACTCGCAGCTTCGCCGAGATGCAGCCCGTGGACAAGAATCAACATTGCCCTCGCGTCGTCGCAATTACGCTCTCTTATCAAACTCGGCGAACTGCGCATTTATTATATCGGAAAGACCCGAGTCCCACCAGACCCGGGCTTATCTACTGATTTGCGTTGGTCGGGCCGATCTCGAGATACTCTACCGTCGTTTCGCAAGCTGCTCTCGGAATATATACGTCGGAGGACGGAATGGATTAGAACTAATTGACCGGTCGAACATGAAGTAAATGGAAGAAGTGCAGGTTCGCTCCGATGAGCTGGATATATCGGCTTTGAGCAGTGCACTGTGCAAATTGCTCATGCTTATTCATCCGTCTGTATCTGCGGCGTAAAATTGGATGACATTTGGAAAGTTCGCTGGGAAAAATGGCTAGAAGGAAATCTAGGGAACAATCGTAATCGGTATAATGTGGAGTAAACGACGAATCGGCCAGTGTATAGGCGCATTGAATTAGTGGCAATTTGCGAACGAATTAGCGTGAGTCGCGCGTGTTTTTTCCCCGGCATATATATATGTATCTAATGGTATAGGAGGTTGAATTGGCGATAATTACGCGCGCGTACAGGGTGCAATCGAGAATGGCAAATGATTGGTGGGGCGTATGCAATATGCATACGGGCGCGACTGGTTGCAGACGAGTTGAAATAATATACAAGACGATGCGGAGTTATTGCGGGAGCAGCGCGGGAAGCAACTTGTCTCGACTGTTGTGCGATGCGAGTCGAGACGCGAGAGAGAAAAGGCGCAGTGTAGTGGTGGGCGCGAGCGCGCGCACGCGACACGCGGCCTGGCCCTAAAGAATCGGCTCCAATTATCGCGGCGAACACGCAATACGGACGGGTTGCGCACTCGGCTCTCGACGCCCTCGTGGCGCGCACTCGGCTCGAGACACGGCCACGCGAAATTCGTAATTGCTCCGCCCGACTAAGCACGCGCCCTCCTCTTGTTTGCCAATTTGCTTGGTTTGCCCCGTGTTTGCCCCGTGTTTGCCCTGGCTCCGCCGCCCCCGCCAACCCAACCTTGTTTTTCTTTCTCTCCCTTGTCCTTTTTGTCCACGCACCCGATCCACCGCGCGTGTATACGCAGCTTTAATGACGTACGATCGATACATCCCTCGCTCGAGCCCTTTTTTTCATTCGCATATACACCGGGACATAATACGAGTTGTGCGGACGTGAGTTTGATATGTCAGAGGCGGTACGGTGCGACACGGGACAGCACGAGTTTAGATAAGAAGGTGGAGTGTACGAGCGGTACTGTACGGGTCTAAATCAACGGGGCGGAGGAGGATTCGAGATCGCGAAAAGAATAAAGGAGCGAATGCGTGTATATCCCTAGCGTGTACTCGGGTCGCACAACGGGGCTTAAGAAAGCGAAAGCGGGCATAAAGCGGCGGCGAGAGTCAAGTAGGTGGAGCGAGCGGCATCCGCAAACAGACAGGTACGCTCGCAGACAAAGCCGTTTAAAGTGAAAAGGGGGAGGTGGTCCGGGGAGACGGGAGCGGGAAATATGCACGCGGATTGACAGAGGGCGGCTGGATGGGGGGGGGGGGAGGCCAGGGGGCTCGAGATTACAGGGGCGCGCGTATAAGCCCAGGGCCTACGCGGCAAAGTCGTTAGCGCGCCGTCGCAGCGGTGCATAACAATGAGCTGCAAATCTCCTGGGAATCGAGCTGCACGCACACACACACACACACACACATCGGACCCTCGCGACGCCCCCTGATAATCGAACTCGTTACGACTCCTTCCCCAGATTCGCTCCGTGATGTGAATTCCTCGGCTGCCCGATTGGATTTCGGATTCTTTCTTCGGCCCAGGGGTGCCGCGGCCGCGCTCAGCTACTCCACACATGTGTCACGCGTGACGCTTGCTGCTCCATCTGAGAATCTCTATACACCAGAATCGCACCACCGGCTTTGTTCACCGCATGTAGTTTCCTCCACGGACCCACACGAAATTCGCCGCTCCCGTCACGCGATTTCACGGCTATTGGCTGGTGAGCCTCCCCCCGTCCGCAACCGTTCCTCCATAGTTCGGCTCAAACTTGCCACCTTCACGATTTATGCGATTTGTATTAGCTTGCTATATTAAACATCTCCCTCTTCCCTTCCCCATCAGAATAATATCGTCCACAACGCTCATCTTGTGAACCTTCCCCAATTGCGCTTCTCATCATTACTCCTTTTATATACTTGTAATAAACATATATACCGACAGTATAAGATAAACGAACTTTTTACCCAATACTCCAGCTGCCTTGAACACTGTTCAACTTTTATCGTTTCATTTCTCATATATATACGCAGGAGAGAATACGACTCCGCTATATATGGATAGATGATTCCTGTCATATTACCGTTTACTCTCGAATGTAATGCGATAATTCATGCAACCATCGACGAAAACCAATAGGGTGTAGTCGATGGCCATGGTTAATGGAATATTAATCAAACAACTCGTGTAAACATGCTTGTACGCTGGATCGTTTGGCGTATAAATAACACAAAGCGAATCCAATACGGTGTGTTTTTTTTTGTACATATGCCATCGCTGTATATAGTCGCGGGGCAAAAATAACGATTTTCTCATTAGCGCACGGCATAAAAATCTGCGCGACGTAAGTAGCGTTATTACAGCAAATTCGGAATATCGATTGGCTGTGGCGTACTCGAGCGCGCAGTTTCAATAATTAATGGGTCACTTACGAAAATCGATATGCAATTAAGAGCTGCGCGTACACGACGGCGGTATAGTAATTATTTTTCACGTGAGGTTGCACCGCGTGGCCCTCCCCCTCCTGGTGGCGCCGTTCCCGCGTACATACTCTCAATTATCCCCCAATGCGGCGTGCGCGCGCGTTTCAAAATGGGATTCCTCCGGCGAATCGAAGCTCGCGCAATGCGTCCTTGGAGCGGCGCTCGACGCAAGATCGCCGCGCGCAAAACTCGTGTAAGCAAATAATGAGCATAATTAATTCAGCTGCCCAATAATATACGCAGGGTCGCGCTCGGGCGCGCATGACGGATTACACCGGGACAGAGCGACGACATTAATCATTTAGCGTGTCCCCGAGCCGGATTACCCAAGCGTCAACAGAGGCGGTATATACACGGCCGCAGCGACATGCTTTTTTGCCCACCCCGTCGTGTGCGTGCACACGTGCGTCTCTCTCCCTCTCGCCTGCGCTGTATATAGCTCATATTCGAGTGGCGCGCGGCGCGAGTGTCGCGTTTGCCGACCGGCCGGCTGGGCAGACTGAAGCCCCCTCGTTTGCGCCCGCCGCCCGAGCCCGTCACTTTGCGATAATAATCAATCGGACGTGTCGGCCATTCGAACTCGGTGAATTTGAAATTATTACCCGGCCACCCAGGCCAGGCCGCACTCGTTAGCCGCCGGCGCGCGACCTCTCCTCCCGGACAATGCCGCTTTCGTGCCGGAGCCCTCCCCAAACCGGCCGCCGGCGCGCGCCGTTCAATTTGTCCAGGCCGCCTTCTTTCTTCTACTCTCTGCCGCGGTGTGGCAAGTACATTCGGCCGACGTGTACGCGCGCCTCTCCACTCGTACTCCGCTAGGCCAGCGCGAATCGCGTTCTATTCTGCGCCCCGATCGTTAATCATGTCGACGACGCTTTATTTGCCCCGGCCGCGCACAATTGTTTGATCGATTCACCTTGCGCAATGAAATTTTGTAACGTCGACGCCGCCGCGCGACGCGTCTATTCCATTTATTAGCCGACCTGCAGCTGTTTTGATATATAATTTTGTCTAAATTGAATGAGGCGCCACGCTCGATATTCGGCTGGGCTCTCCCTCAATTCTCATATCGATTTTGTGTGCATATACCCGAGAGCACGTGCGGTCGTAGAACTGTTACGCTTGACAGTGCAGTCTACTTTCGATTGATGCGAACGACAAGTCAGATGTGAACTGGGCTTCTGGTTCGTTGCGTGAATATCGAGTTATTCCCGCGGGGTTGGGAGAACTCTGAGAAAGTTGTAGGGGAGGAGGTAACGCGATTAGTCGAAAATGATAATTTTTTGGTTATGGATTTGGGGCGAAAGTGCGATATCCGCTCGAGAGATTTGGACGCTCGATGTGAGCGCGAGAGCCGACAAGTGCGTGCAGCGCGAAAACAAAGCCGAATTGGCACAGCGCGCAAGCGATGGAAGTTTCGCGGGGGGGCCGCGGCCGGGGAGATCGTAAAGTCAAGTAAGGCGCGCGCGCACGCGGACAAGAGCCCGCTGGGTGGTGGCGTACGCAGTAGTGGAAAAGAAAAGTACGAGTGGGCGATAGGCGGCTGGCTGTCCCACCCACCCTCGCGGCGCTCTCATCAATGCAAAACAGCGCGTAGGGTCGTAGCAATTAAGAGATAACAAGGTTTGGGGCCGGCGCGCCCCTCGGCGCCCCTCCAATTAGTGACGCCCCGGCCTATCTTTGTAGTCGGCCAAAGCCGCGAGCCCTGTCACTACCAGAATGTTTCCTGCCGCCGAGCAGATATGCGCGCGCGCGCTCGCGCGGCCGCTTTCTTTCCTGCGCCCGCGCTTCCGCTCGCTTTCCACCCCACCCCCCTCCCCGTTTTTTCACCCGACCTCACTCTTTTCCCCCAAGTCCGCGCGCCACTCGCCACGTCTACCCCGCCGCACACGCATCTTTTATCCACCTCCAGCGCCAGCTACACCGTCGTTCCTCCCCTGCGAGACGCAATTAAATTTACTCGCACCGAGTACTCGTCCACCTCAGCTCTTTTTACACTTGCGCTTGTTGCATCGGAATCACACGTCCATTTGTCGTATACGAGAAAATACAATCGTCGTTGTGAGGTAATAAGGCTTGATCTCGCGGCACATCCGCATGTTTTCTCATGTGGGAATTCAAGGTGCGATCTAGTTTATATGAGGACGTGTCATGCGAAAAAAAAAATAAACCATCTGTTTGACGATGATTCTAATTTTAACGTTATCGTTAGCAGGGGAGAAAACATGCGAGCTACTATAGCTCCCTTGTCATTCTCCCTTTCGTTGATATTATTTCGCAGTAAATATTTAAAAACTGTTTCTTGTTTCTCGAGGAGAGAATCTACCAAGTCTATACACTTGTAATTAGTACGCTCAGTCTGTTCCGATTGTTCATGGAATATCCATAGAGAAAGTAAGCAAGTGATTTAGATAAATTATTCAGACACTCGTAGTATTTCTTCGATATACAATCATCGCGACCTATGTTGGGGGGAAGAAAAAATATTATTGTTCTGCAATAACTCAGAAGAAACAATTCTCCAATCTTCGACGAAGAAAATAACCTTTACCTATACTGGTCGAACACATTGAAAAAATGTAAAATAGTTTGTATTATGAAACAGTCCATACGTTCAAAGTTGAATCCTTTTGGCAAGCAATCGATGAATCGCGTCGCGTCGTTCGGATGGTAATGAGTCAGCTGTGACTGAGCACGATTACAATCGGCGAGCAGGCTAGGTGGCGCGAAGAACAAGCCGAGCGGGAATAGAAAATGATATTCATTGAATTAGCCGGCCGGTGTTGGGAAGGATCATTAGAACCCGAGATGCACTCGGCCGGTGGGCCGACGGTCGCGGCGCGCGGTCACTGGCCAAAGACGCTGGCCTGGCCGACAGGGGCTAATTTATTAACGAACCGGGCAAGTAGAGTCGTTGGGTGCGTAGGCGCGGGCGCGCGAGTCACGTGCCATCTGCCGCTATATTATGACACGAGCAATTTTCCACCCTCGGCCGCGCACTTCATCATCCGCGCCCGAACGCGGTTAGCGCGGCCACGCTACATTTGCCCCCGATGCTTCTTCCCTTCTGCTCCCCCACCCCCTGCACCCGCTCCATCATATCCATCCGTGGATACGCTCGGCCCGCGCGTATTTTGCCCTTTGTTTATTGCGCCCGCTGCTCGTCGTAATAGCCCTACCTTATAAAAAAAAAAAATGAAAGTCGATCGCGCGGAATCATGAGCTCTGTTCGTCGTTGGAATATCTTATTCACTTCGTCAGTATTTTGATGGTTCACCCGGCATTGCTACGTGTTTCTCCGACATCTTCCGGAGGGTGGTTTCAGTAGCGCGAGTCTACGTGTAGGCCGGCTACGCTCTAATGGTTCCAATGCCACGAAAAATCGACGAGTCATGTACACATCGGTTTTGCTGACGTAAACTCGAGAATCTCATCGAATTGGAAAATCTTGCGGCCTTGTATTCATTGGCAACTCAAACATTTACAATTATCTAAGCTAATGGATAGTATTTAATAATTGTGTACGAGCCAATAACTGACTTACGAGACATGGACCGAGGGAGATGCTCATGAAAAGACCCACCGCATTTGTTTTTCTTTTCAGTACTTATACTTGATGATGCGTCTTCTTGTAACAATTAACAGATCGAATCTTTACTCGAAAAGGTGTACCACGATTTTTCACGAATACTCTTTAACGTAGGGAAAAACGTTTGTTAATAAATTATATCCAACTACCCATTTCAAATTGGCGTCTCAGGTGTTTATCAAAGCGCGTATTTTGCTATAGCCACTTGTAAAACATGACTGTTTGAATATAAGATTGGTATGAAAATTTAAAATACTGCATAATACATAGGCACTTTGGATGAGGTCCCGGGCAACGCACTACCTGCGTGCTTCAAACGACTCTTTTCGATTTATGAACATGAATAATATGGAAACTCTCGGCGCGAGCAGTATACAGTGGTAAACGGTTTCACCGCGCTGCCCGGCCCAAGAACTACCTAAGCCACCACCAGCCAATGCGTACATTAGAACTTTGATGCGACAGCAATTGTCTGGTGAGATCAGATATGGCATAACGCGCCGCGGAGGACAGCATCTTGGGGGGTAGGAAGCTACTCGATCTCAATAACGTCAAATCAGCAGACGAGTATCGTTAGTCGGTGGGACGTTAAGCACGACAGCGACGCGTTGGAAGTTGCGCCGACAGTTTAGTCGCGTTGTCGAGCGGGCATAAACAGCTGGCGCACGGCGCGGCGGTGGCGGCGCCGGGACACGGAGTGGCAGCTTTTGGCTTAATCAAGAAATGGACCGGGATCGGAAGCGACGCTCGCGCCCGTCCCTCCGCGCAATCATGCGAGTTTAGTTAGCGACACTCGGTACGCGACCGCTTTGAAGTGGGGTTTGTGCCTTTTCTCCGTGCCGACTGCTCTCGAGTTGTGCGTGTCTGGCCCGCCGAGCTGCTCTCTCTCTCTCTCTCTCTCTCTCTCTCTCTCTCCACGCGTTTCACTTTCGGAATCGTGCTTATTAACCAGAGTGCGCGCGCGCGAGTTCAGCCCTCCCGCACTCGACCCCCCAGCGCTAACTTTAAAATTCACCGCGCCAGGAGAGAGAGAGAGAGAGAGAGAGAGAGAGAGAGAGAGCTTACTTTAATTATTTGTATATAGGTATAGAGCAAAAGGTTTCGCGCGCCCCGGCCGCAGTGGGCCTGCCGCGGACGGACGGCCGAGCTTTTCCGCTCTGTCTCAAGTTTCTCTCGCTATTCTCACCTTATTTCCGGATTCTTTTTTAAAGCACTCCGCTCGAGTCGAGCATTCAGCTTGTGAAATTTACGGCCTGAGCTTTCGCGAACACGGCTATCTTATTTTATCCTATTATACAACATCTGAGTATAAAATAAAGATATGCTAGTCGGGTGAAATTTCAAAACGAGACATGTGTGTATGCGAAGCGATGGAGAAAAAGAGTGTTTGTGGCTCGAATAATTGCAATGCGTTTGCTACTGTAGTGCGCCGTGATATTTGACGCTATTGCACGAAATCTGGCAGTGGTTATTGAAAAAGTGATGCGTTTTATACGCATCTGTTGAGCTACTCAACGACGGTGTTTACCGTACCGTACAACAGCACTTACGGCAATATCAATCACAACTTGATGGCGTTTTGAAAAACAGCAAAGCATATTTTCCGATTGGCAAAAGCAAACACTGCTGTGTACTATTCACGCAACTCTGTAAAAATAATGTTCTATATTTTCAGTCTCGAATAACTGAAGGAACAACGAAGAATAATACGGGGGCCTGCAGCATATCCATTATTACCGCATTATCCCTTCGTCAATGGTTCAAGGGCTGTTTGTCGAGCATCGATTATACGCTGAAAATAGTACTAGACATGCTCAGTGTAGAGCAGCAAAAGTGTACCAACTCATGATTTATATGAAGCGTACAGCTCGGATATCGGGAAACGTATTTCGGGGCTCAAATGCGGAGAGGGAATGAATAAAATATAAAGCATATCGCGTGGCAATGGTGAATTGTAGTAGCCGAGTGAGCGAATGACGATTGATTGGCGGAGCCGATAAATCAATTAGAGGAAAAGGGCAGCGTGCGAGCGCGACTCCGAAATCGGAGGTAAATAAAGCGAGCTAGTAATCTGATAATTGGACTAGGTGGACGAGGGGCCGGGGCTGCGTGGGGGACAGGCCGAGCGGGCGAATCGTCATTGGCTCCATTCGGCGCGTGTGTCGAGCCGGGCTGTGTACACTCACCGAGGCAGGGCCGGGCGAGGAGTCCCTTGAGAGACTGCCGATGCTGGACAGCAACCGACGCGAGGTCCCGATCACTGAGTCTCGCCATCCCTCTGCAAAACAAAATAAATACATACATTTCCTCTTTCTCTCTCTCCTCTCTCTCCACGCTCCATCCATTTCTCAAAGCCCACAGCTCAACTTCCAATATTTTATCTGCTGCGCGCCAACATAAATACATGAAGGATCGCCAATCGCAGGCTTTCGCGTGCCCGTATAAATAACTCTTGATGACTGAGTTAATGGTAGCGGCCTGCCTGTACATCGATGTCCTTCTAACAACCGACTCCTCCTAGCAATTGTCTTTCAAGCTAAAATATCACGGATATTTTCACACTGGCTCAACGGCCAAATGTAAACGCATTTTTCGTCTGCGGATTCATCGGTAAAATCCGTAATATCCTTCAGCTCCGCTCTTATTATTCCATCTTTTATCATTTAATTGAAGCTGGAGGAATCGTGTTGAATTACTTACATGATTACATTTGCGCGACGTCATATTCTTTATCGTATTTTTACGATTTTTAATCGCTTTAACGATGGGTGAATTTACGATGCGTAGCGAAAAAGGGTTCGTTAGGCTCGAGCCCGGGGACGCTCTCGAGCGTTATGAGCTCGAGGCAAAGTTTCGTGCGGCAGTATAACGATGCCAACTTCGTTGTTCAACTTTGAGTTTCATGATAATACAGGTAAAAGTTCAATTGCTCGCCGAGGCTATATGTTTTTCTTCAAATTAATTGTTCATATTAAACTTGTATCTCAACTTATTGACGCCAACATGAAGGGTGAAATACTCAGATTTCAAACATATACAAACGTCGAACTGGAACTTTTTTTGTGGAATTGAAAATTAAACCAGAAAAAACAGTTCCAATTTACAACCTTATGTTCTTTCTTACAATTTTTATACTATTGTTTGTAATTTCGAATGAAAAACGATTATTTCACAATAGTAATTTTGTGTCATGCACCGAGAAAGCTATTGGAGAAATACAAATGTAATCTTGGAAAATCCCATAGCTTACGGTGTCGCAGAAGAGTCGTTTTCATTAAACCCAAAGCTATGACTGATCGTTACTGGTTTTATTAACGGCTGTTTACCCAGGTCTATACGGCTCGTTGTCCTTAATGAAACTCCGGCGATCTTCGGTCTAGGAACCTTTTATTCGAGAGATGTTTCCCAAGTTTTTATTTCAGTTTCAGAATGAATTTGTTGGATATATACACATCCATTCGCGATACATCGTTGGCAAATTTTCGATTTTGAATCGTTTGAAAATATTTACATGTGGTTCTCGCGTAACCTTGCATAACTGCAGCATTCTGCTGGATCAATCGTGACAGTCACCGTCTGTTTAGATTTCTCCGGTATTCATGCAATCAGCCGCGAACTATACACCGGTGGAGGCTATAATGGCCCCATATACACGCGCACAAAGAGCGTAAGTAAGTATGCTTGGGTGAAAAGTCGAAATACACAATTACGTAGGATGAGTTGTGGAAAGAATCCGATCGTGAAATCAGCACAAACTGAAATAAATTTCTCTTGGTGCGCGGTGGGAGTGTCAAAAATCTTTGGACAATGGGGAAAACGCGCGGGCATAACGAGGTATCTGGCACGGCCGGGCGCGCGCGGGCGCGAAAAGAGCGCGCCTCGCGCTATATTAATAAATCTCAATTACGCAACTTAATATACCGCAAGGGTCGCGGTCGGGGAGTGTATATCTATGGGGCGACGCGCAGGGGGAGCTGGGCCACGGTATTGTTCGCTACGATGCTTCCACGTGCGCCGCGCCGCTCCCGGGCCGATTACGCCTATATATACATATATATATATATATATATATATATATATGTACGAATGTATATGTATACACGGTGGCCGGCCGACCGGAAGCAATGTAAAAACGAGAGCAGCCCCAGCTATTCGCATGGCCTACTATGCATACCGCACATCCGCACCTCGTATACGCAGCTTTGTTTTACCGCACCGCGCGGCAAAAGCTATACGGGCTTACGTGCGACTATTTTCGTTTGATCAATATACAGCTCGTTCGCGCTCATTCGATCCGACGCATTCGTGCTTTGCCCCGGCAAACTTCAATGTCTCTTTGTTGTCTTGCTCGCAGTTTTCTCCCCCGGCAATTCTTTTTTTCTCTCCAACTAATAGTCGATTTAACATAAACACTCGCTTGCTCTCTTGAAATTAAATTTGCCAAACGCTCAATACATCGGTAAGATTGTTCTGCATAAGATCGAGACTTATAATGGCTTTCAAGTTCAATTCAAAGCCTTTTAAATATCAACAGTCGTACTACTGAATAATCAGCTAGTATTCTTTGCCAAATGTTTATTTAACGTTGCTCTCCCTAATGTGGCAACAGAAATATCGCTGAACATATATTTGACAATTTCCGTAACTAAAGTCGGATTAAATTTGAGCGAAAATTCAGCGATGTTTTTCTGCACCGTTGCACTCGATTTTGCCCGGGGGAAGATTGGTGATTCGTATTATTCCGGATCGATGTTCCAATCCCCTATCTGATTACACCACTTCTCGGTTGCTGATGGAAAGTCTACCACCGGGAGAGCCGAGGTCGAATATCAAAATAATCATTTGCAGTGGCAGTTTGATTTCGGATACGTACTTCGCATATGAACGATAAAAATTGAAAATATCAATTGAACAATTTTCGTTGTGTATTTCGTTATATTTGGTGGTTGAAAGTGATTGACAAATGAACATGACCGATCAAACGCATATGATGAATCAATCGAGTTATTAGTGAAAAATCTACGAATACATGTGTTATTGAATCCGGTAGCAAATGACAGCGATGTCCGTTCCATATAAAAGAGACTACTGAATCGGAACATATTCTTGATGGAAAAGGTGTGTAGGGTATGCGAGAAGGTTATAAATATAAGTATGCGGAGATGCGGGGGGCTGGGGCAGAGAGGCATAAATAAATGTTTCCTTTCATCGCGGGCATTTAAAAAGTTTGCTCGGGGGTGCCAATTGGATTTGGAATCGGCGCGGATGGCAAGTCAGGCGTATTGTCATTGAAATAACCGAGCCCGACGAAGCGTCTCGCGTGCGCCTACTGCTGCGGGGGACTTTACAATTTCCGCCCGGTACGTTCTATAAGGGCAAAGCGTGCCCGACCCTCGTAATCCCTGACTCGCAATCCTCCTCATTTAATATTTATGATTTATTTCGGCTTATTCTGACGCGCAAATGAGACTCGCTGCTGCTTGCCTGACAGACTTTTCGCACAGGGATTTCCCTCGCCGCCCCCTCCCTCTTCCCACCTCTGCACGCCAGCTCATTTTTTATTTATACAAATAACTAATCATCTTCCATTCAAATGTAAAATCTGTACTCTAGAGATTCGAGCAACCACCCGAGACTATATTTGCTCGGAACAACTAACTTTGTTTCTAATTTTTTAAATCACCCGCGCACCCCTCCATCATTTCAACGCTGGATCTTTGTTAAATTTCTGACAGAACTCCATGTATCGCGGATTCGCATCTTATGAGAAGGGTCGATCGAGTGTGCATATTTCAGTTTTTAAATGGAGGACAAGCAGCGTATTTTTCGTTTGAGAAGAGAGGAGTTGGGAAAAGTGCAGAAAATGGACGAGGCCGATGTTGGCTTGGGAGTAGATGGAAAGTGCAGGAGATCGAAGGGCCGCGCGCGCGTGGCGAGTTATATATGTTTGTTGGATTCGTAGTGAGGGTCGGCCGGGGAAGGGCGAGGCGAAAGTCGAGGGGTAAAATGGATTCGAGGCCGGGAGAGGGGCACGTGGGGCAGGAGGGAAAAAGTGGGAAACGAGCAAATAGCCATGCCGGTCCCGTAGGAGCGAAATGACTTGATTAACCGAGGATGCGTCGTTAGCGCGAGCGGCCGCCCTAATGTGGCGAGCACGCAAGGATTGATTCTCTCTGGGCGGAATGGGCCGCCGTGCGCCGGTGCCGTTTCTCAAGCCGGCCGTCTTTGGCTTAATGAAACCCATCTCGCGCAGTGCCCCTCTCCGCGCAGCTCACTGGGAGAGAATGGCGCAGTGTTCGCCTGCAAAGGATCTCGCGAGCCGAACGCGCCTGACGCGAATCGCGATTTCACACGGATAAATTCGTTTCGTTAGCCGATATGAATACGCTATTAATGCACTTTGTCTTTTTTCGCGCTATCAAATCCTTCCTGCGCCCGATCGCGAATTACAATCGAGCCGGCCACGCTCGCTACCCCCGCGGCGCCCAACTACCTCCTCGCAAGATCCTACTCCACACGCGACTCGAGCTTTTCCTCGCTCGCTTCGAACATTCTTCCACGTATTATAGATTTCCCATCGTCTCTCCTCGGGCTCACGCTGTTCTCTTAATTAAGCCTACGAATAATGTTTCGACTAATTGCTGTTGACAGTCGTACTCGTGCGAGTGGCGCAAACCAGTCTGCTTGTGTAATTTTTCACATTTATCTTGTTTCACAATGTTGCGTATCACAATGAAATCAAACTGATAAGCCGACAAATTAATCATTTTTTTCTCACGACAATTTAATTTAATGATTAAAATATATCCTTAAAAATTGTGCGAACTTTCCTTCTATTTACCATGCGGATTTTCTTTTGCATATTTCGATAAGCTCGTGATTTACTGATGCTCATTCTATTTCAAACACAAGGCTTTAAAAGTACAAAGCACGAATCGATGTCAAAACGTCAAGTTTCATTTTCAGCCTTGGCTTTTCTCGGTGTCCCACTAAATTTAATCACCCACTAAATCTAATCTACTATATCTTCAAGTCAAACACGTACGCTCAGCATGCTTTGAATACAGTTGTAAGCAATAGTTATATTTGTATGGATGTACGACATTGCATTGCTTTGCTGCGGAAAACTTTTCTTCGTGGGTTCCATCGCATGGTTCTCCAACACTACGCACTCGGTATACAGTTATGAGTAATTAATGAGGCGAGAAGTGATTTAATTAAAAGTGTATTATTCATCGGATAATAATTGAAGTCGGAGTGAATGATGAATACTCGGCAGATAATTGGGCACACTGTAAATAGTTACGCGAGCAGCGAAGAAAGAGTAATTTTGAAGCAGTGCTCGAGACTCGGATCGTGCCGGACCTGAATGGTTATCGCGCGCGATCAGTCGCTCGAGTGATGCATTAAACAATAGGCATAAACGTCGACGCGAATGTCGGGGCGTCGAGCGAGCGGACGGGCGAGTGGTGCGCGGCTCATAAATAGTCATGCGGGCGATATCTGACTGCGCGGGCCCATCTCGGAAGTGTCAAATTTATGTAGTTCCGGCGAACGGCTCGCTCAAGTGTTTTCCGCAAGCGCGTGCGGATGCAGTCGTCCCTTTTGCGGCTTTGCTCCGCACTGCTCTCGCTGTTCCTCCCGTCCGCGCCAGAATCGCCGCTCTCTCTCTCTCTTGCTCGCTCGCTCGCTCGCTCGCCCGGCCGTTGCCGCGAGGGGACGACAATGGCACTAGCAAGCACTTCAGGCCTGGCTTTTGTTCGCTTCTTCATCCCTCGGCTCGTTTCATGGCCCCGAGGCGGTGCGCGGCTGGCTCTACTCGCCCAGCTGGGGGAGCGCCAATTCTTCCTTTGAGCTTTTTCTCAATTTCACGCTGCAACTTCCTGCCCCGCGCGCCTTTCTCTCTTTCTCCCCGGCCTCGCCTACGTCTAGTTGTCTCGCGACTGCCTCCCTTTCGCCAGCGAGGCCCCGGCTTTTTCCGTTTCGGCTCGCGCCTCGCAGCCCATTGTTTGCCTTTGTCCCCGCGGATAGCGCGACGATTGCCCAGCTTCGACAGCTCACAACAAGCTCCACTGACAATTGGCTCACAATTAACCATCGATCCTCAACACACCACCCAAGCGTCCCCGGCTAGCTATATATAGCTCCAGTCGCTCGACTCTACCCCGATCACTCGCTCTCACCGATAACCAATGGATTCATCCGTCCACTCTACTGCCTCACACCCACTGGCCGCTGTGTGGGCAAACAATTTTCTTTACGAATCATCCAACAGAGTCCTAAGCTTGTCAAACAGTTTGTCAGACGTCGTGTGTGTGTGTTTTCACGTGTACTTCATGGTAAAATTAAAGTCAGTATGCATTCAAAGTGGGAAAATGTATTCGAGGCGGGAGCCTATCAACTCGGGCTGTTTCAACTTTGCGACACTGTATAAAAACCCATTTTCGAAATATATTTCCCAACCTCAATATCTTTTGTATGATACACAATAAAAACTTTTTTCACATAAAATCTAAAATCAGAAATGTCTTTATCAGCTTTCAGAATAAACTTTTGAAACTATGAATAATTTTCGAATATTTCATTCGTGATTTATTATTAACATTTGCTGCTTGTTCCATTCATACAAATGTAGTGTCCCATTTGCAAAATAATAAAAATATTTCACTGCTTTTATGTGCGCCACAGTGCCATAAATGTCACATTCTTTATAAATCTAACTACTATATCAGAGGATAAATAAACTTGGATTATTTTCATGAATCAGTAATAAAATATGCAGTCCCACTGTAAGTAATCACACTGTTGCAACAATCCTATAGATAAAAACTGGTTCGCATGATCTCGAGTGTTAAGATTGTAATCTCTTCTTGTCTGGCTAATTTCATCCATAACTACTAGTGAATTTACATCGTATGTGAATAATTTATACGTCAAGACTTTGAATCGACCGATATTTTCATGGAGTTTACACATAATTTTCCTTGAAAATCTCACCAAGTTACCATCAAAAGAAATTTATCATTTCAATATTGATTGGTTATTGGCTTCAATTGGAAACAATGAAATGTGTGCTTTTCTTTACTCAGTAATTTAGATACTAATAGCAATATTTATGCTCGCTTTGTGTGTACTTAAACTCGAGTTTATCATCAATTTTATCACCGCATCGCCAAAGTCTTCACCTAAAAATACTAAAATGTTCGCGAATGATCTCGGGTAACCAGTTACATAACGTTTTTACTGCGGCTTTATATTGCAGCTCATCGAATTACTAAATTGAAAGTTTACTATTATAAAAAGCGAGAAATTGATTCTCACACGATATAGCCAGATGTTGATCGGAACACTCTTGATCTCGGGATGATTTGTAAAATAATGTGTTCGCATCATGATTATCCGCCGATTCTATCCGAATATCGCGATCGCTGGAAATGATTGATGCGTAGTGTCGGCCGTTACCGAGACATCCTTTGACTCTGAGGGAACGTGATTGAATACATGGCACCGAAAATCGAACGAGGGGGCGATTTCGCGAGCTCCGGGGCCGTCTGCAGGTGTCGGGTTGGTCAATGCGTGTAGAGTGAGCAATCAACGTTTTACCAAGAGCACGTGCCAATTTGATTGATGAAAAGAAATCCATCCACTTCAATCCGAGTATCACTGTGAATATGCGTATAGGGGAATATTGTAAAATAACGTATATGTAGCAAGAGCGTGAATCCGTTGTATGCAGCACATTGTGTGTAGCTTGGGTAATGAAGGTCGTTGATGGAAAAGGGATCGGCCGCGGGGTCGGTGGGGGTATATGATGCATCGATTAATCAAGAGCCGGAGAAAAAGGAGAATTGCGGTGAAAATGTTGCTGAGCGCATGATCGGTCGCCCGCATTCTCTTTAGGCGAGCCGGTGATGGGCGATGTAGCAATTTCTTCGTGCCGCAGCCTCGCGGGCCCTTCCACTTGTTCGCGCACAGCTACACGATCTCATTTTATCTGGCCGAGCCCTTACACGCCGCCAAGTTAGTCTGCCGACTCAGGGCTTTGGGGGGGGGGGGGATGGGGAAACGAGGCAAACGCGCCTCGGACTCTCGCCGGCGGCGGCGGCTGATACGGCACGCGGCCAGACCCCTCGTGCCGCTCAGCAGCTCCTCGCTTTCTTATACTCACACACACACCACGAGACAACACACCTCTCGTTTGCTCCCACCATTCACTCGAGCTTCGTTCCGTTTCGCAGCTGCAACTCGATCCATCGCCCGAGATGTCCCCGGTCTAGCTCGAGCTAAACTACATTCTACCCTTCCAAGGCAATTTTATGGCAGGCATCACGCCGTCACGAGCGCGATTATTCGTCCAGCCTTGCGAGGCGAAATACTTCGATTCGCGGGCGCTCGTCGGCAGGTATAATATTGTGGCGCACATCAGGGGGATCGGTCTAGGAGGATCGACCACGAGCCAACGGGAAGTAGCTAATAATGAAGCTGGTAATGAGAGGGGGACGGGGGTGGGGGGGGGGGAGAAGCGAGAGCACTTGGTCTACGGATCACCGCGAGCGTGTGCGCGTACACATGCACGCGAACCCGGGATATCGCGTCGGGCGCGTGTGTGTACAGTTGGCTCCGGGCGGTAATTCGAAGACACGGCTAGAGCGCGCGAGCGGGGCGTGGGGGGTAATGGAAGCGCTGCACACGGCCGCCACCGCCCCGGCGCGATAGAGCTCCGGAGCTGCACCCAAGATATATATCTCGCGCGGCTCCCCCGACTTACACGCTCGGGCATTACGGACCAGAGAGAACAGCTGTACTATCTCTGTTAGTGTTTCTCGGGGCGCACCCCACGCTTCTCGCCTCGATATCGCCCCCCTCCCGCTCTACTGCTGCCGCGCCGACAATTTGTCAAGTCGAGGAGAGAGCGCGCGTCCCTCGGAGCCGCGAGACTTGCGCGCACCGATAACCAGCCTCACGTGTGAGATGTGTCGTTTTGATAAATCATCCGATGGATATCGCGGCGCTCCGGCGTTATTACGGCCGACGCGCCGCTCTCGGCTGCCTCGCGCCCTCCGCTCCGGCTCCGCTCCGCTGCGGATTAGCCCGACTACTCGCGCCCGCACCCACCCATGATCGATCCAACTTTGCTCACGTGTCGCCGGATGAATTTTCCCGACACCTATACACGCTCACCTCAACTCCAGCCTTGTGCCCCTACTCCTCCCACGAGTATTCCACAATATACACACTCGATACAAGGGATAAACTTGAATACGGACGCGCGACGACAATGCCAGACCTTCGGTGAATCAATTGATCGAAGTGAGAGAGACAGAGAGAAAGAGTAACCAAGTGCCTTCGACATCTCGGGCAATACACGTGGCAATTGCGGTTTTACCCTGGACAAACTTGCACATGAGCAAAAACTGCTTCATAAGCTGACAGCCAGACATTCGAGTAGAATCAGCTTGATTGGATACTTAAGGATAAGTGGATTCAATGAAAAATTCATTTAGAACTAGACTACGTGATTCGCCAGTGTGTGTAAAGGTTAATAAGGTTGCGGCAAAGAAAGTGAAAATGAAATTAAAATGTGAATTATTAAAAACGCTCCAACATACGTGAGCTCTTGAGCGAGTACATCTGTGTGATTATTCACGAAAAGTCGAGCTGGAGGTTGGCTGATGGAAAATGGCAATGAATATGAAGATCGGAATGAGTGGGCGAGCTTGTTCGTGATATGCGAGATGCGTGTTGATCCAATAATTTTCACGAACCATTACGTGGCGCTTGAGCCGCACGTGTCCGTGTGCAAAGCTCGCCGAGGACGTTGGGTATAAAAAGCGGCTTTACGGGGCAGCATCGCGCTACATGTACGACATAGCCCGGCACAATGCGCGCACGCGAGTATACACATTGCGGATACATGTATACGTGTATATACAGTAAAGCAGCTGCGGGACTGCACGCGCCAACGGATTCGCATCACGCGATCTCGCTTTCCGTCTCCGTTCCCGGCTCTCTTGCATTCGAGTCTCTCTCTCTCTCTCTCTCGCACGCACGAGAGCGTCTCCATGGTAACGCGGCATGGAATAGTTATTTATTCACGGCGATTCGCCTGTGGGTCTGCACGGGCACGGCAGAGGGTCGCCCGCGCGCTTCTAGCTAAGCCGGCGAAACGCGCACGGCCCACCAAAAGAGCCTCCGATTCTTATCTCGCTGTTTCGTCAGAGTCATTATCGAGCTTATCGATCGGGGGCGTACACACACACGCGCGTAGCTACCAGCTGCCCCTTCGGGGGGCTTTCGCTCCTCCGAATAAAAAAAATGGATTGCTCACCGGCTAATGCCCGCAAAACTTTTCTTTTATCTCCTTATTTGTTACACGTCCCCAAAAAGCGTATCGATCAACCTCTCAACTAAACCCACAGTGTGATGATGGGCTATTCGGAAATAGTAATCATTCGAGTGTCGGTGAGGCAACATCTCACTCCATGTCACTACACACGACTCACTTCATACTCAATTTTCACACTTCGAAATACTTCAGAACTTGACAGGAACTTTAGCTTAGTATATATTTTCTATCAATCAATCGTAAAGTTTTATTGTCTTTCAAGCTTCACGCAAGTAGCGAATCCATGAATTTTCTGACTCCTACGTATAAAAGATTCATGAGATCCTTATAATAATTTTTTTAATTTTCTCATATGGTTCTTATTAAGAAATGAACCTATAAAAAGTTTATAAATACTTTATGAAATCCTTGTGCAAGTTTTCATTTTTTCTGCACTGCCTGCAGAGTAGTAACGCATAAACTGAGAATTACTCATAGAAGGTAATACGACTTCTGTATCCTGCGGGAAATCACTGGGGTTAATTTTGATGAAGATGAAGTAATATTGTACGAAATGAATTTTGTCTAACTAGTGTGAAAAATGGAGTATAAAATTCATGTAAAGTAACTGCAGCCAATGCACTTACCCCTAAGGGTTTTTCGAAAATTTAACTATGATAGACTTGAAATTTTGAACTTCTGCGTACAACATCTTGATGCTTAGCTCAATACCTATCAGAAACCATCTCTATTGACATTGGAATGAACTCTCAATCATGTTGCCATTGATATTCATTCAAAACTTTTGAAATTCAACTCAAAAATACGCGTCTAAATCATTATAATATGTCTATAGAAATATTCAACGATTTTACTCAGTCTTTCGATTCATAATCACATAAAGAGCTACGTTGGCTTCACTTATTTTTGATGCGAAAAAGAGAA
Organism: Aphelinus atriplicis; assembly: GCA_020882685.1. NCBI lineage: Eukaryota > Metazoa > Arthropoda > Insecta > Hymenoptera > Aphelinidae > Aphelinus > Aphelinus atriplicis. Next base: position 43,837,921 of record CM037074.1, on the reverse strand, counting down.
ATTTGAGTAGGATAAAAAGTATTTTTGGGAACACCGATGTGACCAATCGAAAGATGAGATGTATTTACATAAAAATGAGTAATGACACTATTGGGAGATAAAATTATTTACACCTGATTTTTTAGGTTGAGTGTGAATAGTGAAATAAGAAAAGGGTGAAAAAATCAGTAAGTGAAACTTCAAAGTGTTGTAAAAGAGTGGTTTTAAAGGCTAAATAGGCGGGGAACGTACCGACAATTTTCTTTCAGTACCCCCATTACATGACCCGAGGGTAACTGATGCTCAGAGAGCACCGGAAATACGAAATCTGACAATCGTGCCAAATTTCCTGCAAAAATTTCCTTACATGAAAATATAGTGAGATGAAATTGACAGACCATAGGAAGAAGAGTCTGGCAAAAAGTCTAGAAAAAGAAGTAATACCAATAATAGATTTTGGAGTAGGAACTCCAAAATCTGGTAAGGAATTTTCTTCACTTGTATCGAAAAGTTGATCATTAAACCTTAGTTTTCTACACTCGTGATGAAAAATACTGTTCGATACTAGATTAAAAGACGTTTTTTAGGCACGTGTGATTACCAGCCTCGCTTTGCTCGGGCGGCAAACCTCCCACGTGCCTAGAATTCGTCTTTTGGTCTAGTATCGAAATGTACTGTTGAGTAGCTGGTATGAAATTGAGCCAGTGTGGAAAAAATAAAAATTATTACAAGGATTTCATAAACTGGGTTCATTTTTTAATAAAAACAGGTCTCGCTATGAGAAAGCAAAAGCTTATAATAAATTTCCAAAATGATAATACGGACCTCATGAATCTTTTCTATGTGAGGAAATTCGACGGAGTTGTGAAAGATGATGTTAGTGAAAATTTTTCGTTGATACTATTGTCCACGAGCTGATTCGGCGCATCAAGCTACCGAAGACGGACAAGATTAATGAGATAGGTGTAGAGGCGAGCTCGAGGCAGATGCGGGAGGTAAACAATAGCCGTGAGCCGAGGTAGGCATCGGCCGGCTTCGGAAGTCCGCAGCGGCTCCCTCGCAAATCCGGAGCTGTCGGTTCGAATCTCGACAGGCAAACTCTCCGAGGGCATAACGTCAATTAATCGCGCCCGGTCAATTTGCCAACTGCTTCGATTCCGAAAGAGAGAACATAACGCAAGGGACGAGGCACGCTACCCAGATGAAAAGCAACAGAAAATCGTATAATCTCATTTGTCGAGCCCTGTCGCGTCTCCGGAGATAACTTTTTCTCCGGGTTCCAATGTATACCAAGGGGTGATAGACATTCTTCATTGACCAGCCTTAGCTTTGCGCTACAGTCCCGTGCTATTATTTACAATCACTTTCCACCGATGGCGATATGCGACTATTACGTATACGAATACAAATCTACGGGGACGTTTAGCGACAGGCTAAGAGGCGCGAGAGTACTCGACTCGAGGCTGAAGTGGGACCGAAACGAGAGGTGTGAAAAGTACTAATGCTAATCAAATGCTCATTCGAACAAGTGCATACACTAGCTTCGCGTAGTAATATATATATACTATGTAACGTCAAAGCTTGGTGATGATGATCCGCTTAGCTGTTCTGCGTGTCGCGGTGCGGGCGCAAAGCGCCTCGTAATCTCCCAATCCGATTATTCGCCTCATCGGCAGACAACAACAAGAGCGGCCACCCTTCGAGAAGCTCAATAGATACTTGTCCTGCCGGCACGCTTATTTGCTTGCTTTTTTACAGTTATCACACTTCCCGTACCATATGCCCACCCTTCGTTTCCATTGCTGCTCATTTATTCAACTCTGATAATGACTTTTTTCCATCTCCTCGCGCATCCACATTATGGCTCATTTGTTTTTTCCTCAGTACTTTCTTGGTGTTCTTGCTCACACGAAAAATCATTTCAAATTATATGCATCTTGTGGTGAATATCAGTTCGCTTATCAAAAATTCAATAATTATTAAACATCTCTACTTTACAGATTTGAAAACCCCTTACTCATCAGTTTGTTCATTTCGTTACTTTATTCATGGGTTTTTCAAGTATTCATTATCTTTTATAAGCTAATTGAATTTACATAGCTTACCATGCCTCTATACAATAATATCGACATTCTTTGTGACCTCAAACTATATACTTATAGTGTCGGTTTATGAAAATTATTAAGCCATGTTACTTGAACCTGGACCCAGTTAACTTCGATTTGTCCTACAAAACGTCAAGTGTCGTATGAGCCGTACTTACACTTACTGACCCATTCAATTTTCACGCCACAGCTATTGAAACCAGGTACTTCAAGACAAGGATGAATTTTTTCGATTTAATAGTCTCGATCAAAATCTATTATCATTGAAATGTCATTCATGTTCTAGTTGAGAGGGAATATCGTCTTTGAAATAGTGTGCAAAGTTGAATTATTTCTGGATAATATTGATGAATTGATGCTATGAAAAGACCTCTCATGACAACGTTCGGTAAGATAAATTCATTGAGAAATTCAATTCGAATTGTATAGAATAAAAGGGCAGGAGGCCCTTGGCCTGAGCTTGGAACTCATTTAATATTGTCAACAGAGCAGCGCGCACTCGACGTAATCCGCCATATATTGCTTATAACCCAACGAGCTCGGGACAAAAACGAGCCAAGCCAATACCGGCGAGGTATGCAATTACGTTAATAATACGATGAAAGGGTAGAAACAGAAGCAGCAAACAATGAGACGAGGCGGTTATTGTTCGTCGTTATGTACACTGGTCCGGGCCGCGTGGCCAATGGAAAAGGAAGCGTAAGTAGCCGCGGCAAGACAGTATGTGTGCGGTGCGCGGAGCGGCTCTCCTCTCCCGCTCCATCGATGGAGCTCGAACAAGTGTCAACCTAACCCTATCAAAGTGTAATAATATTTATATTAGGGCGCAGCCCCACTGGTCGCGACGCTGCCGCCCGCCGCTATAGCTGCTTCGTGCAGGGGGAGACGAGCCAAACGATCGAAACAGGGAGGGATGGCATACATTGAAGGGTGGAATTCATCGCACGCTCACAGTTTGCCCATACTCGATTCCACCCGACTTTTTCTCCTGCAATTTCCCCGGGTGCACCTAACGCGCGAGCCATTCTCAGATGTATATATATATATATATACCAATATCACCCTGATCCTTCAACATCACCATCAGTGCGTCGTTGTTTTTTATTCAAACTATGAACATTTTTTTTTCAGAAGTTGTAAGACTATATCGATTTGCTGGTGCAGGCATAATCATTTTCATACATTGTCAGAAAGGTTTGAAGAAAGAAAAAGAAATCATTATTGTTCGGTAACAATGACGTATTTAATATAACTGTTTCAACAATATTACAGCGTCATACATGTCGTTAACTGATAAATGATAGTTACATACTGATTATACGATCAGTTGTACATGCGATCTTACACCTCAACATCTTTTAAGTAGTATTGTAATCGGCATTACATACATACACGTGTGATTAAGTACTTCCAATAACTGAGTAATTAAAAACCGATGTGACACGGTCAGTAGTCGATGCAGTCAATAAGCGTTTCTCCAAATTCATTGGTTCAGATTATTTCAGCTAACTTTTAGCCATCATTAAAATTAGCACTTATGTTTAGTGGCAATGGTTCTTTTAAGACTCGGAACTCGGAAAAGAACATCTATACGTATTGAATTTCGACAGTTGATACAACCAAGGTGTACTTATCTAAAATGTAAATCATTTGATTTAATCCAATCAAGAAGTGAACTTTCTTGTCATAAATTATTCAAAAACTGGCATAAACCGAAACAAAGTGAACCTTTTGAATTTTCACATACCTCATTCATTCACTCAAAAACTTGACATCCTGTACAATTAATGGAACTGGTTAAGCGTGTTTTTTGTAACTTTATCGTTTGTTATTGATATGCATTCGAATGCTTTGATAAGTTTCACGTGTCTTTGATGAGAACAAATTATAAAGTTGAAAGATTCAAATTATGAAGCTTTTTACGATTATGGTGATTACAAGTCATTATCAGCAGTTCAATTAGTATTTCTACATTACACCTATTTCTCCCTCCGAAATAATCCGAAACATGTAATTTAAACTATCTAATCAAATTAATTTCACATATCGAAACATTTTCTGATTTTTGTAAAATATGTATAATGAAACGCAACCTTAAAACTTATGATTTCTTTACATGCGTTTGTCTGGTTATTATATGACTACGATCGAAGGAGAGAAAAGACTAGAGAATAGGTGCATTACACGATTCTCCAAAGACATAATCTATTCGTTGGATGAAATCTATTCGAATGAAAACGTCATTATTATTAGAAATGTTAATTTCGCTTCGGAAGTTACTCATAAAATTACACATAATAAAAACCTAATCGCCAAAATTCAACTATGATAACGAAAATTCCAGCTCTTTGATAGATTAGATCGTTGATATTTACAGTACTGGATATTTATTTATATTCCGCAATAGTACGATTAAAACATTATAATACTATTGTACACTTTAGGCGACTCGTAGCATATTAATTTATACTTCGCAGTTCAGACAACAACTTTCTAAATATCCATATTCTTACGATTTTCCATTCTCATAAAAATTTGTATATACAAGAGAATAGAATAAACTGGAACAATCATTGCTCGTTTAGCCTTGAAATTGAAATCTTTAATGCTCAGTTTGTCGAAAAATGTTTACATTTTTTGCAAATAATTCTTCATGATTATCATAAATTCAGAATCCAAAATTTTGAATCAACTTTATTGTGTGGTTTTTCAAAATCTCATGTTAGAAAAAACCGTTCTCGCGGTAATATATTCAGCAATCAATTTTTTTTTCTACCAATATTACAACGATATACATGTCATTTTTCTGTTTCGGAAAAATATTGCAGCCATTTTTATAATTTTTCAATGCCTGTATTTTTCTCGGAAATTAATAAATTTAGACCTGAATAATGATTATAGCGATATTATGTACATACATATAATAAAAGAGGATAATTTCTTGCGCTCCCATCAGATCAATAAACTTAGAACATAATTCATTTTATAATGCGGTTTGAGTTCATTTACATACATAAACTCATTTGTGTGAAATTTCTCAGATAAACTTAGTTAATAAATTGTTTATTTCAATATAGATAGATGGAAATTGAACATTTGAGAATTCCACGTTTTCCACTCAATCGCGCTCATCACTGTCATTAACAAGTTCTCAATTTAGATGTTATGTGAGCAACGTAGAGTATCCCAAGTTCAACATTAAAATTTGCATATTATGTCATCAACTTGTATTTATATAATCTATATGTGGTGAATTTAATTTCTTCCTTTGGGATATAAATTGTGAAAATTTTCAACACTTTCAAATCGCACCAATTAAATCATGAAATCAATCGGAGGCCAGCTCTCAATAAATACCATGCTAAATAATCACAGAGCACCATGCAAAGTAAAATATGCCCTGACGTTTTAAAATCCTTCTCTACGGTGAAAAATTTTTCCAACCTTCATAAAAATACATCTATATTTTATTTCAATACCTATGTATGTACATGCATTATACTTATACATGTATATTCTATAATATGCTTATGATGAATTATATCTGGGCAGAAAAATCAAGTTCGAAAATGCCTGTCCAACAAATGATTCTATTACATAAACATTCGATTCGGTCTCTAACTGCACATAGTCAGAGGCACAATATTTAAGTTGTATACGTTGAACATTTGATGCATTAAACGCCAAACGGCTATATGACTGCAGTATGATAGATTCCTGATGATTTGAAATGACACGCGTTAAACTTTTTTTTTCTGCGAATAAATTATATCAATGCATCAACTCGATGTTGATCGATCTCCCTCTAACTATAAGACGAATTTATGAATTATCTATCTATTCCTTTACATAATTGCCTTAAATCGAAGTTTCGAGATCACAAAAGTGACCCCTGATATGTTATCTTGGTTCAGCAATGAATGATTCGAAATAAAATTCAAATTCAAAATTAAATATGCAAACGTGAAACATTTGCCAGAGTCCTTTGCTGAGTAGGAACCTAAGGCAAAGATCGCGTTTTTAGTATACCTATACTTAGAACTATGCTTCTAACCCTACAATATACACTTTAAAATTTATTTTTTCATACTTTCATTGTCATACTTTCATTTTCATACTTTCAATAGATCACGTCACGCTCTGAGTTTCATAACGTCAAGCCCGAAAAGATGCAAGATTTAATTTGAACATTCATCGCAATTTTTCCGCCACGTGAGAAAAATATCATACAAAACTTACTCAATAAAACTTTGGATTTCATAGGTCCACATGTATTGGTGTTGCGTTTAGAAAATACGACAACGAAAAAAGTTCACCGGATTTCCAATTTTAAAAATATATGTATGTTTAATGTGATCTTCAAGATCAGATTCCTATCACGAATAAGTCTTTTAAAACAAGTGAGAAGGTGACCCGTAAAGAGAGTCATGATCATTCCGGGCATCAATTATTTCACATGCATCTTATCTTTTAGTTTTGCTAATATATGCTATCACTCACCACACCATTCACGAATAAGCACTCTTTTCTTTTCACTCAATATACCTTTCTCTCTTTTGCCGGAACTAAAAGTCCGAAGAGAAAGATGCTCAGAAGCACACAATGTTCTGATGAATGGATGAATATTCAACTCTAACAATGATCTTTTCTGGAAGCGAAGAAATAGTTCACAATTGCTTGATTTTTGAGAAAGATTATCTTTTCTTTTTAACTCATTTACTTTGTTGCTCAAGAGATAAGTCTCTCTTGCTAGTTACAATAATTTTCAGTTGTCTGTTTGAACTATCATTATTATTCGTTCTTTTTATATTCCGAGCTTTTATTTCACACTGTCCCGCGTGTTAACGATTTTCTAATAGTAATTTACTTTTATATTCTTCATCACTGGAAGCCTGCCATGAAGACAACAGTCTGCAACTTCAACCAATCACAGTCGTCAATTAAATTACATAATTAGTATTTCACATAGCCACGTGCAGATATGTTGGATCTGCAATCTGACGGATCTGTCTATATCTCTTTCTAATACATCCCTTGCCTGAAGGGATTGCTGTCTCCCGCGGATTTTTGATCCGCTTGCTGACCCCTGAACGGATTGGGATTTTCCGACCTAACGTTCTGCTGTTGATAGCCTGCTTGTCCATAATCTTGTTGCGTCGATTGTTGTCCTCCATATTGAGTTTGGTTGTAACCACCAACATTTTGCTGATATTGCTGTCCTTGCTGCTCATAACTGTAGCCTTGATCCGGTTGAGTTTGACCCTGGTAGCCGTAACTTTGATCACCGTAATTTTGATAGTTCTGGCTAGCGTCTTGGTCAACATTGGTTTCCATTCGAGATTGTGAGGTGAGATGGTTTCCAACTTCACCACTTACTGGCCTCTGCTCTTGAAGTACGTAAGTCTGATATTTCTTGTCTGGAGGGTCTTCCATCAATATATTCGCTTCGTCGGGGAATGGTTTGAAATCATAAATGTGTTTTAGATTCATCAATACTGGAGCGTAAGCGAGATTGAGAAAAGCGATTAAAAAGTTGAGAGCTGTAAAGCCGATAGCCTCGACAATTCCACCAGCAATTATTGGCCCTATGGCATAAGCTAAACTGTAACTAATGTCGGCAATAGCGTAAATACTTCCATAAACAGATACGTATCTGACATCAACAAGATAACCCAGTGTAGGGAGTAAAGCCGTGTCGATGAGAGCGACACCAAAACAAATTCCACAAATAGGGAGCATGAGCATCTTGTATGAAGTTGAAAACGGAATGATGAAGCAACAAACTCCCTCTAGAGCGAGCCCACCAGCGGCCATAAGCCATTGATGTTGAGGATATTGCTTTGCCGCTTTCACAGTTACAACTACTCCAAGAACATGAGGGAAGAATGCAGGAAGCCAGATCATGCCCATTTTCCAGTTATCATGAGTTATGTTATCCTCCATCCAGAGGGATATGGTGGGCTCCAGAAACGCCAGGGCTACGTTCGACATCATGAGTGCACCAGCGCAAACCGCAATGTAAGGATCTATTAAAAGCTTCCAAATTGGTATCGTAGGCCCGGCCTCTTTCCGCACTTCTTTCAATTGCTCTTTCAGAGGTTTCATCACTAGCAGTAGCATAAGACCATCTATTAAGCTGACGAGTGCGAGAATGAGGAATGGCACTTCTTTCCCGGCGAACTGATAAAGTGCACCACCAAATGGAGGAGCTACGAGACACCCAAAGCTTATGAAAGCCAATGCAATGCCGAGAGCCTGGGATCGTTCGTTTTCTTCCGTGAACCGATCGGCAATCATGGCCAAGCCTGATGTGTCCGCAAACGCCGAGCCTACACCTTGTAAACTCCTCGCGAAAAAGAGAACACTATAACTGCGTCCACATGCAAATACCGCCGTTGACAAGAACATGATAGTTAAACCTATCAACATAGGAAGTTCATATCCTATTTTGTCGATCATGGAGCCCGAGAATGGATTCACCATTAACTGAACGATGGCTTTGGACGCAAAAAGAATGCCCGTTGCCGAGTCTTGACCATGATGAGATATTGGTCCCGTAGAATTACCTGAACGTGGTTCATCGGAGAATGTGCCGATGTATTTGAGGTAGTCCGGAATGATGGGGACAATTACCATGTACAGCATATTGTCTAGAAGGAGAGCAATGCACACGATAACTAGAACGAGCTTCCTTTGAGGTCCAGGCTCCTGCAGCTTTGTCCAAACTATATCTTTTATCTCCCCAATCTCGAGTTCTAGTACAGGGATCTTTATTGACGCCATTTTTATCACTTGTAATTGCTGACGGGTAGATATTCACTTGGATATATATTAAACCTTAATGTGATATTGAGTTCGATGTTGCTAGACACAATCCTTCGAGAGCTTTTGATATTGAGGAATGTCCAATCTGTCTTAGTATTCGCTTGGTATGCGTGAATTAACGAATTTAATGGTCTGGTGAACTTTCCAAATGTCCTTGTATACGTGAAATTTGAACTTTTTCTTAAGGCTTGAGTGTTTCATGCATTCTTCTACGTTAAAACAAGTATTTTTGATGATGAAACAGTTATCAAGATTTCTTGGAGACGCCCAAAGATGATGTTTGGAGTTTCGTAGTTGCTGGATGATGATTTGGCGTCAGATGTTGAGTTTACAGCATTCGAGACGACGCGCATCAGGCCGAGCCAGGGGAAACCTACAACAGCAGATTTCCCTCATTAAAAAAATTAAAACAATTTTGAAAAATCTCAATAGCGGCCTGACGACCATGCAATGGAAATCGGTGACGAGGGAGCCCTAGCCCGGCCTGAATAGCGCAATTGCCTCATCAAGCTAGCGTATACGTATAATTCAACGTTTTCAATACTTGATTCCATCGACATGAATGATCAGTCTTTCAAAATTCCTCAAGTTATTTGTCATGTTACCAAAATACTACATTGAAAAAAAAAATATATATATGTACACATTTTTTGGGAATCCTGTTTGATGAAGTAGTTTGAAAAGTTGATGACCGAAGCTCATACGTGGTAAACACGTCTCGTAGTTTGATTATGCACTGCCGAATGAGGGCTCCCCTTATATCACTCACTTATAGTTAATAATATGAAAATTTATAAGAAACTATATTTTATTTATACTTTTTTATTGGGATTTGGGGTATATTCATTAATACTGAGATGACGTGTTTAAGCAATTTTTTTCTATAATTCCATAATGGTGATCGCATCGTGTCAAACGCCGTTTCGCCAGATCAAAAGGAATTTCAATTCGATATATATGCATCGAAGGTTACTGAGTAGAAGGTCGTGCAAGCGCGCACTTGTACGATTTCAAGATTTCATAGAGATCCTTCATGTGTCGCAGAGAAATTATTTCACTCATTATGGAGTGAAATGTACGAAAATGAAGTTAAAATCGAAATCTAACACATCAACGACATCGTTCAATGATAATCTAAGCTAAAAGCACGAAAATTGCTCGTGGCGTGAAAAACCATGAATCTAGTGCCGACTGACTAAGAGTGGGATGTTGAACATAACTCACCAGAGTTGTTAACAAACTTCTGTCTGAGGGAAGTGGCGAGACGCTGGGAACCCGCGAGGGTTGGAAGTCCCGCAAGAAGGCCGCTCAGGGTGGCAGCCACGTCTGGCGGTTGTGGATCTTCTTCCCTCGAGTCGTTCACCGACTCCGTTATATCTCTCAAGCCCGGGCCCTCCACCTTTTCAGCCGAGTCCTCTACCGAGCCTGAAACCATCAAGCAAACATAACACTTTTAATTTTGTATATTTTATTCTAAATTAATGTTGGATAATCTGATAAATATTTACAAATTAATCAGAAGGCTATTCACATCTAGGTCAAATCATATTTTTCTGTTACATAAGCTGCGTGATACGTGGGCTTTTAGACCTAACACGATCGAAAGTCCTTTCACAGACTAAGTTTTCCGAAACCAGAACAAACTGTGAACATTTCCAATTCATCGGACATAAAAGTGAGATTTTCAAGAAACATGGTTTTAAGAATTTTCGCGAAGAAAAGATGCTCCACAATGTTCGCATAGTGAGAAGAAGTCTACTTGGCTATAAAATTTTTCCCAAAAATACTCAGGTATTGAAGAAGGTATGAATTAATGAAGAAAAAGAATTCACATTATCTGGAAAATGTCTTCAATTTGCAAAGAGAATTATGACCTGGAGTATTTGGATTGAGGTGGAAAATGAATGATACATGATGATATTAAATTTGTAGGAAAATCCGAATCCACAGGATAAAATTATAATCAATGCCGGAGAAGATCCTTTTCGAATGCAATTACGTAAGTGACGCAATCATAAGGAAAACATCAATGTTAGTTGGAAAGAAAATGGCGGCCATTCATGCGCCGTAAGGATGGCGCCATTTTCTCCAGTGAGATCAAGAGACTACGTCACAATGTTTTATATCTCGTCAAAATTTCAAGTCATTTCTACTACAAACGTTTCAAAACGTTCATCCGTATTTTGAATTGGTTGAGAGAGAACTTTTTCTAAATAATTGCACGTGCAAGTCAGGTTAATGAATTGGCATAAATTTTTATTAATATGTCGATTCATGTGTGAAATCACAAATTTTATTTATTATTCTACAGCATTCGACATGCGTATTTGTTTAAATCGAGAAAATACAATATTTTACATTAAACTCTGTCGAGACTCATCTGATCGATAAATTTTGCTGTATTGATTTGACACGTATTAGATAATCACAAAAATTCTAGGGTAATTTTTCATCGATCTCCAGTGTCACGGAACCTAATGAATTCGGTTATCGATCGAGAAAGACTTTTCATATTCCACTGAAATGGACGGAATCAAAGAGGACAATTTTAACTGTCCTCCATTAAAGATTCAGAAACCAGCTCGAGAACGGTGTCATTTTACGATCGAATAAATCAAGGGGAAGCGATCCGCAGTGGAGAAAGACTGTCAAGCCAGACAGACCAGAGATGCTGCGCAGTATATGTATATATAATGAGATAATTTGAATGGTGTAGGGGGAAAAATATCTTCAAATGTCCGATCGATTCATTAGATCGCTATAATGTCTTCAGCTTCCAGAGTAAAAGGAGAATGAGCAGATTCTTATCGATATATGTTCCACTGTAGCCGAAATGTCAATCGAGCACACACATAAACGTACAAATATAACCGAAGTATCTATAAATACAGGATACTATATACACACATACAGTGGGGGCTGAGAGATCGTCTCAACTTTTATTCGTGTGTTCGGCCGTAAGATAATGACGAAGATAGCGCGAAGAAAACGGGCCACCAACGCCTCGTCGGGATAATGAAAATAGAAATGGTAAGAAGCGAGCGGCCGTGCGCGGCTAAAAGAGTGAGGGGCAGAATGACGAGTGGGGACAATTTTGTCCGGGTGGGTCGAGCGAGTTGTTTGAAAGGCTTGGGTAAACAACGTTGCGAAGCATAACCCACCCATGAATCGAGCTGTAGGAAAATCGTACAAACGAGTATCGCGGACTTTTCTTTTGCTGCGTCAAGCTGTACATCGTTTGAACAGTGCGTGTCGTGGCAGAAGGTCGCCGCTTCGAACTAGAGCTTGTAGCGTTCAGCGAGTTTCTGAGTTTCATAACTTTGTACGTGTGCTCACGAAGCAGTCGCGTAATCGGGTCTGCAAACGATTTCCACGTGATCAGTCCCGGAAAATAGTTGCCGCCTCCCCGAGACGACTGCCGCGTGCCGCTGGTGAAAATCGAGCTGGCGCCGATTTCACGCAACGAGCTCGAACAAGCCGTTGCGTGATTGGGATGGAAAATGGGCGAGGCGAGAGCCTCTGTGTCGGAACTGTGAATCGATAAAGGTCGAAAAAGTACATGGAAGTGGGCAGTTGGCAACAGCGTACGAGAGCAGCCGCCGAGCGTGTGCTGGGGCGAAATTGGAGCAGGCTCACTCGCAGGCTCACTCGCAGGCCGAGGGTTCGGTGGAAAAATTGAGCCGCGGGCAAATCGATCGGGAACCGCTCGTTGCACGGGTGGGACGTGCAGCAGGATCGGGCTCGAGCGCTCGGAGCCGTCGCCGAGCATTGAAGTCCCGCACGCAGCCGCCGTTCGACTCGAAACTCGACGCGTCGCGGCAAAGTCGGCCGCGGAATTGGGACCAGGGGGGCCAGGTGGGCCAAGGACGCGAGCAGCTCGGGGCGGGCGCAGGGCGGAAAAGCGCGGCAAAGGACAGGCAAACGCAGGGAAAATATGAGGCCGTAGCCGTGCAGTACTCACTTAGACCGAAAGGCTCTGGATGAGCAGGGGCGTCTCGCTGGACGTGTGTGTCTCACCTTCGGGGTAGCTTCGGAGCGTCTGCCCTCGCGGTCCTCCCCGCCACTGCCCCAGGAAGCGTCCCCACCCCCGCACCGCGCGCACCGCCGTTCGTCCCCTCCCCCTTGGCGGCGAGGGGCGCAGTCGCGGATCCTGGGGTGGCGCGCCGGCTCGAGCGGCTCGAGCGGCCCGAGGGGCGCCCCCGGGGAGGGGTGGGGGAGGGCAGCCGCGGCGGCACTGAGCTGGGGGTGGGGGACGACGGCAGACGGGCTCGGGGGGACCAGGTCGATGCTGCGCGGTATTTCTGGCACCAGGTCGATAGCTCGTGCAGCGCGCTTACCTGCGCGCGTGATCGCCACCGAGACGCGGCTCGAGCCGCCCCGCCACAGCCCTGCGCTTTTCGGCGCCCAGCTCTTTCACTCGCCTACTCGATTCCCGGCTTTCCACCTACATACACAAGTTGGTTTATTACTTTTATTGTCGGGCCAGCTCCATCGGCTTCCGAGCCGATTGCGTCCTCCCCCTCTCCAACCAAAGTCTAAATTCAGCAACGTCACTCCGTTTTCCACCTCACTGTCCTCTAAGGCCTCACGACCAATCGTTCATTTTCTAACCCACATTTCCATGCGATTGATTTTGCCTGGCTGTTAAGGTCACTATTGTTTACAGCGCTTCATTTGCGAGGGCCGCGGCCACCAAGCCTCTGTATACTTATATTATGCTTTCAGTTTTATACTCTTATATCTATGTTTAGATTGTCCATCGAAAATTCTTCTCGAATACATATCACCGCAAAGCTCCGTTGCGATCAACTAAATCACATCAACTCTTCTCATCTGTTGTACAACAATTCTTTTCAAACAATCATAATCTTATGATGGGGTGTTCTGGAAAATAAATTCAATTCACTATTGCGGCTAAAGATTTTGAACAGTAATCCTTATCTGTTTCATAAGACGTTCTGTTCAATTTCGTACCGAATCACAGTTTCAACATTTTACAATTTAATAAAAGTCCTAAACAACACGGCGTTGTAATGTTTGAAAAATGATGCTGATTTTTTTTCTCGAAACTCTAGGGAATAACCTATTAGAATTTTTTCCGAAGAATAATCGAAATTGTTTTTACAGATCTGTAACGAGAACAATGGCGTGCGCAGAGATTCGAGAAATTTCCTATTGGTATATATAGCTTATATATTTACTGTATTTTTTCCTAGAAAGAAATGTCTTGCAAATATGTTGCTAATTTTTATTAATCAAAATCGACAAGAATACAAATTAGAATTATAAATAAGTTATTTGTGCATGCATACGATTATTTCAATAATTTTCAATTATTTTCCAAGATACGTTGATTCTTATTCTATTTCATGTAAATTAACAAACTTCGTTTATTCAGAGTATATTTGTGAATAAGAATCATCTCACTGGACTAAAATATATTGCTTAGAAATCTTTAACTTTGTAACTCCATCGACTATCCCGATCTTAAATCTTCCCTTTTGTTTGCAGTCCTGGTCTAGACCGGCCTCGTTAACGTTTATTATCATCAAGCATTGTGTATAAAATTAGCTTCCTTACTCTACACGTTCATAAGAGGGCTTCACGGAAGTGAGTTAAAAATAAAACTTTACCTAGTGTAATATATACTTGGCATCTCGAAACTTCTTCCACCATTTCATCGGAATAAAAAACATGAAAAATGTTCATTGTAGAGCCCATGAATAATGATATCTGCCTATTTAGCTGAGGATAATGCTTACAATAATATAGTATTCATAAAATAGTAGTTCTTAAAAAGTATATGAGCATTAGTCTGAGAAAGTGAATGTTTAAAATTCCATAATTTATTCGTATGATGATGGAAGCAAGCGCTTTCTCGTGAAAGATGTTTTCAAAATAAATATTATGAGCTTTAAATTCAGTGAGCTGCATCGAACGGCCATTCCCCGGCCGATTCTCGGAGTATTTTCTATTTTCTTGTCTTGACAAGACGTTGACTGCGTCATTGTTGTGAGTGATCGATCAATGACTTGTAATGTCAGAGATAGAGAAAGTAATTATCTACTTCCAACTCATGTTGATGTATAGTTAGAATTGACTACTTGATATAAAACCACACATCAAAAATATATTTTCCTCAAGTCCATGTATTTTTAAATTTGATCACGAAATAGTGATAGAACTAGTGGTTAAAGGTTGTATGGAACCAGGCAAGTTTAAAAGTGACATCTAAAAACGCCACTGTGCAGCTTGTTCTAAAAATTTTTTTGCGCAATACATTTATGTAATAAATTATATTTTTTTTTCAAAGTCAAATTATTTTTGGCCTGGGATGATAATATAATCAATAAGCGTATCCATGTAAATGTAAACCAATTTGACTTGTGCTATTTTCTCGTTCACGAGAAGATTAGACCATGAGATTTATATAAACTTTATAAATAAATTTGAGTGCAAGAGAATAGATAAGAATCCTGACTGAGATTTTCGTAGCCGGACGGGTATATCGACACAGTTGGTTGAGTATAGCGAAATAGCCAATGTCTGGTAGAAAAGGAAGCGAAATTGAGGAAATAAAAAATAAAGGAGGAGATAGAATCGCGTGTAATGGTTAGACCGGTCGCGTACAGCGAGATTCGAGAAAGCAAGTGAAGCTTGGCAAGCTTGCAGGCACGTGTGACAAATATAATCAATCTGCGAGCGCACGGCCGAAGCAATCGAGAATGGCTTTAGCTTTTGGGTCGATTGGCTCATTGCTCTTCGCATCGAGCGGTCCAGTCGAGGTCCGCCGCGCCGGTCGGTAACGCGACAGCCTCGTTGATGTTCCCGCGAAGGACGAGCGGGTTTCCGGATCCTTGTCGTTCTCCCGTTCTCCTCGCGGCCGATCGAACACCCACGACTACTCAGCATTGAGCTTACCGTACTTTACAAATCCAACTTTGCTGACTCACAAGTGCCTTTTCATGCTCGCCAGCCTTTTCTCGGGTGGATATGCCAAAAATAATGACTCTTCATTTCATCGATCCACTTACTAAGCATTGATTTAGCTCAAAGTGTGCTTTATTATCGCAACGTTTCATTCCCTGAGAAAATCTCAATGGAGAATGCATCTAAATCAACAATCACCACGTGGTATTCAATATCATATGCGTACGACATTGAATAAGACATCGAATTCATGCGCTCATCGTACATTTGCTATAGGAATTAGGCTCGTAGAAGTCTCATAACGTTCCCACTTTCTAATAAAGTTTGCCCGAATCATGCTCTGTCCTTCATTTCAGCGATTTTTTTTCGCTGATTCGTTGTTCAATATATTCACCTTGAATGTCAGCCCAAATTTTGAAACTGAACAAATGGACATGTGATTTCTCTGATACTCTACCGAAGTTGCTGGAATCAATTTTTCACGCTGTGGGATCTCTGATGAAAGTGTGAATCGTGCGAGGATAAGAGACGTGAACAATGATAAAACTCGTGCGATATGTATGGCAGAAGGCTTTGAAGTTGAGATCGAAACGAAAAACGTAGAGAGTGGGTGCTGCTCGCAAAGCTACGCCGTGGCCGCGAGAATTCGCAGACTATGGGAAAAAGGATCTGGTGTTTCGAAAGCCGAAAAGTGTCGGAGAAGGCATTTCGGACGCAATCGCGCATTTATCTGAGTCAAGCTTTAGTCTAATTACAGCAGAGCTCGGATTCACGCTGCGGGGCCAACTCGACCTTTCATTCGGACTTTACCAGCCACCACTTTGGCTCAATCGCGCCAGAAAATCCAAACGCCTCTCTTCCTCTCTCCCAGTCTCGCTCACTCCTGAAATGCTCTCCCGGCGCATAGACACATTGTGAGCCGACACGTTGTCGCAACAAATGCTAACAACGACGCCCGCTCGCACACGCACTCCACTCTACACACATGTGTGTACAAGTAAGTATAACGTGAGCAAGCGTCTCTCCTTTTCACCTTTTCGCTTTGCGAAATAGGAGCTGCTTAGCCACTGGTCGCAATGTTCTAGTTCTTAACCGCGCCTCTCTGTTTCAAAGAAGCAATTTTTCCCCTTCCCCGTTCCAATCCTGTGCCAGTTACATCGTCAATTCTCCCCGGCACTTGCTCACTCCGTCTCTGTCTCATTTTCATCCTCCCATTTTTTTCATCACCGTTTTACCTCCAGTTTATTATATTCCTCTCGATCCTCTAACTCTAGTGCCCATTACTTTTTTCATTCTTTTACAAGATTTATCTCATGTTTCAGCACAAATGTTTTCTAGAATAATTTCATATTCATCTTTTCAGACTAGAATTCATCCTATATGCTTCTGAATTCACAATAAATATAATTTACGAAAACGTACATTTTTTTTTTAATTTTCTTGAAATTAACCATTTTTAATAATTACTTGACCAAAACAATGTAGCATGAGTAATAGACCTTCACGTTACCTCCCCTTTTACTCGGTTGGCCCTCAAAGATCTTCTCTCTAATAATATTTGTATCAAGAGTAATTGACTAATTTGATTGCAGTTTATGATAAAGGGATTAATTTGGCAATTTGATTTGAATGATGAATTTTGGAAGATTATGGATATACTTCGAGCGATTAGCGTTGCTTGACTTGGCATGGATATCACAAGTCAAGAGTTGATGAATCGAGACTTCCATTCACGGAACGTGGAATGGTATTGGAAGAGAATTCCGAATCGGTTGCACAGTGGCATTGAAAATCTGATCAATCAAAAATCTCATTATGCCATCCGGTTGAAGAAAGCAATGAGAAGGACGAGGAGGAGGAGGAGGAGGAGGAGGTGGGGGGGGGGCACACGATCGCGTTCAATGATCGTTCGATGAAGCAAGCAATTCGTACTCATCCATTATCAAGCGCTTGCAAAATGCAAGAGGCGAGCCTAATGCCTGACGTAATTGGAGGCTCTGGCGCTCTCGGAGCCGAGCGAAAAGTTCGAGTTGGCAGAGGAGAGCTGCCGGCGGATGGGAAAAAGTGCAAAGCCGAGCAGCGGCTCGAATCAGCTGGGGATTCGCGCGGATTGATTCTGCAGCCACGGCGGAGGCTCGCGCTCGAGCCGGTCTGCTGTACTGCAGCTCTCGCGCGCGGACACATACACCGCACGGCGCGGCGGCGCTTCTTTTCACCCAGTTCCCATGTGTGGGCAATTGCGTACGCTAATGGGCCGCGGCTCGACGTATCTCATTGGATTGCGAGCTGCGCGCGAGTCGACGAGCGGCGGCGGCCGCGGCGATGGCCAAGGAGAATAGTTTGGGTGTCGAAATTATTAATGGTCGCGCGCGCACTCGCGCGAGCTAGGCACGGCCTGGCGCGACATTGCTAGCGGTGCTTTCGGATTCACCGCGCGCGCTCGCGCGCGGCTGCAACGCATGGCTTTCTTTTCCCGCGGCGGCGGTGGCGGCGGCGTATCAGCCGCGGGTTATCTTGTTTCGCTTAGCAGGAACACTTGCGATGGGCGCGCGATAATCCGGAATCGTGTGTGCGTTTTGTTTTGACGCGCTCGCGTGCCTCTCCCGGGGCATGGGAAACGCCGAACTGCTCATTGTCATGTCGCCCGCGAGCCGCAGCCGCGCGCATGCAACCCGCCTCCGCTCGCTTATATAATCTCCAGCTACTGCACGGCTGCAGGCCCGACTCGGCTGGCGCGTCCTGCGCGTTGCACATCATCCACCACCGCCTGCGCTCGCTTCCACTTCCGCCAGATGGATTCGCGGCCCCAACCAAACCACCGAGCTTTCGTAACTCTTTCGAGCAGCCGTGAATAGCGGGAGCCGAGCGTCGAGCGGGATCAAATCAGCTACGCAGCGGAATGATTTTATTAAGAATCGATCAGCCGTTGAAGAACAACGATGGAAGAAAAAACAGGCCGCACGAGGTTGCGTGCAGCTGATCAAGACACCCTCGCCCCCCCCCCCCCGTCAATTGGAAATGCCAACGAAAGCCGGGGGCTTTCGAGGCCCGAGGCTGCTCTCGCTCGGCTGGGGTTCGGGCTACGACGCCAACACACGCCGCGCGTCGGGGCGTCGGGGCGTCGGGGCGTCGGGGGAGACTCGAAATGCAACGAAAACCCGTCTCGCGCCCTGTGTTTGATCCGCAAATACTGTAATTATCTGGAATATTGCATTAGCCGCTTCGGCCCGGGGGCTGGCGCTTTTGAATTCGGCCCGGCGCGGCTCCGCTGGATCTGACGGGTTAATGCCGATTCCCGAATCAAATTGGAGTTTAACGAGAAAACGCGGCGCCGGCTCGGGGAGTCGGTATGGAGAGGAGGTTTTTTCCCCCCGTCGAAGCACAAACAGCACCAGCCAGCTCTTCACGGACGGCCGCGTGGATCGCGTGCAGCTTCAACAACGTGTATATTGAGCAGAGCGCGGCTCGTGCTCAACGCTCAAGCGGCGATCGTGCGCGCATATACATGAGATGCGAGTGCGTTGTGAAATGTAAAAGTCACGTGGTGACGATGATGACGCGTCCGAGATGGGATGAAAAGGAGCCTGTGCGAATTGTCAAGGTGTGGAGAGCCATTACTCCCGAGAGAGCCGTTACAATAAATGAATGTGCTAATGCTAAGACTGAGAAAAAAAAATTTGTCCGACATTCCAGCGCCGCGTGTTTTCCTAATCTCCGCGACTCGCGTTCACATATAGATAAATCTGCAGCGTGCGTTTGTATGCGTTCTCTCCTTACTCAGCCTCATCATGTCCACGCTACTCTTTGTATATAAATTAGATGAAGGTTGAATTTCGTATACCATCATTATTCTCGTACTCACGTGCGTTTCATATGCCGTGGAGCAAATATCATTTTGAATTGCGAATACAAATTCATTCTACTCGTACAATAAGAGCATCAGGTTGAATTAGTCGGAACGCAGAGTTTTGATCCGAAGCGAGCTAATCTGCACTACCTCATTGTTAGATGTACGTACGTCAAGATAGTTATATACAAATGATATATTAAGCGTCTCAGCTTCGTTCAACCATCATGTGGTCGACTCATTTTGAGAGAATGATTGAGTGACCAAAATAATCCCAAGCATTATATTAATGTTGAACTCGAAAGTTTTTACTGGATAGTAAAACCAAGGTTATATCTGGGTCTCACTTCTTCTTCAATCTCCTTTGTATATTCCTTTGCAGAATAAGAGAAAAATCGCTGCGAATATATTGGAACAAAAGCTTCCCCCGCGTTTTCCATCAACATTCTTCAAAACTTATATATATCTTTATTCTATCCAGCTCCTGCATAATGGAAGAACCTTCCCAACCGGGAAAGGTCGGACTGTGTGAGTTTCTCACTGTACGTCAAGTTAAATTCACTTTCTCTGAATTGAGCTCACAGCAGAAATTTTCAGTTCTATGTTCCAAGACCTGATCTTCTTCGTGAATTGAATGTCATTTCAAAGACTTTTTTTCACCGTCAACATTTAGTTCACACTAGAGTTACAATCAATTGCGGTATTTCTTTTTCATCTTTTTCAACATCTTCCAACACCCTCTACGTTACTGTGAAATAATTTTTTCCGTAATTGGTGATTATGCAATTGGTTTAATTATTTCTTGCCGTGTGTCACCTAATAAATTGGAAAAAAAACCATATAATAAATTGTTCTGGTACGTGTTCAACCGAACATTTCAACAGATCATTATTCACTCAAGCTGAAAGTCCAGACGAAAAGATTTCGCTCACATACGTCAGTCATCTTCATTCCGCATTCTTCTTAAAAGGACCGTACATCATATTAGTATTCACCGCAGCAGTCCCTGCCTTAATCTGAGACTAATCAAGCGCTCGCGCGCGCGCACGCGATACCATACGGGCAATGTGATATTTTCTCCTGTAGTCCGTAGTAATGATCATCCGAAACATATTACTGTACAACTTTCTCCGATCGGTTGGATTCGCATCCTCCTTGTACTATTAATAATTTGGATAGGAGCGGTATCGGTCCACGGCGATTTTCCAGTACGTCCGCAGAGGCTTCCGTCGTTATCCGCCCAATGGAGTCCGCCCTAGCTCCAATGCACAGATAACAGATCCAAATGGTTTTGCAGAAAGGCGAAACAATTTTATATTCAAATTGATCGCGTGGGATTCGTTAAAATGTAAAGCTCGTAAGTAGAGAGGCCGGAGAGCCGGAGAGCCGGAGAGCCGGAGAGCCGGCGTGCGGACTTTCGTAACTCGTTAAACATGCCGCTCGGGTGCGTAAGTAGTTACGCCGTTCATCCGGCACTGGAGTAGCCCGCCGAGACCCGCTCATCATAGTGCGTGCATGCGCTGGATTTTAAACGCATTCCAAAAAATTCAATGCCCGACCATCTCCACACTTTTGTTCCGCAAACTTGGCTCACGCTCTTATTCAGTTCCATAACCCCCTGCCCCTCGGCAAAACTTTTTATTCGATATTCCCGAGTGATACCGAAGTTCAGTAGTGCACCAACGGCCGAAATTAATTCACGTTTCAACGTGGAATATTCTTCAAATCTGGATGGAATTTTTCATTGCGTTAGTGGGGAATCCCCAAGGACATCGTGTGCAGTTTCATTAAAATGAGAGCTGTATACTCACTTTTATTCCTACTTTACTTCCACCTGACCGAACCGCACCAAGGACGCAATTTACAATGTCGCCGTGTAAAAGTAAAGAAAAAATGTGGAAAGTTAATACGACGCAGGTGTAATGTACATCGCCGTACGTACGTACGTACCAGAAATACCCCTTGTCCTGGCCGCCTGCTAACAATTCAGACGACTTGCTTGGTATATCATTTCCACCCGATTCAATTAAGAATATTGATTGTATGAATAAAGAAACAACGAATGTATACATATGCATGGCAGAATTATGGTTAAATAAAACTTGTGCACTTGTGTGTAGATAGAGCAAGAACGCGTTTCAAATATTTGTTGATTCTGATCAACGATACCGCGGAGACAGCAGATATCCTTGAACCGGCGAAGCTACTTCTTCGTACGTGCTGCTTCTTCGGACCTTCCGGCGAAAGAATGTAATGACTGTTTACATCGAGCGTAGCTCTCACGATTTTATTACTCTGATGTGAGTGTATGTGACATCGTTAACCTCCGTGTCGACGGCGCTCGCGACAACATTAGACTGCTGATGATAGATAGCTGGATGGAATGGAAAATTGCTAAATATCTAACATTACTTCGAGCCACTCCCACCATTTTATTACAGGGATCATAATGATGGTATAGTGTAATTAAGAATCAATAAGAAACGCGGACGAAATTGAAGAACGCACATGATCCAACGCTTCGTTAAATACTCCGGGCGCAGGGACCGATTCCGTAGCCGATGGATGGCCCAAGCTCCACCAAGGTTTTTTCTACGTATTTTGAGCTGCTGAACACGAATTTCGAGGGTGGACAGCCGGGAAATGGGCAGGAAAATTTTTATCGAGGATTTTCCGAGAGCGACAGAAAAATCAACATTTTTGTAAAAAAAAAAATATCTACATATTCTCCATGGAATTCTGCACCAAAAAGGTCTCTATAAATTTTTCACGAAAATGCGCCGTTTCCGAGTAAAAAATTCCCAAAATTTGAGAAAATGCGATTTTCCCGATTTTCAGAGTGCTGCTACTCAGTCACCCCACAATATTTTCCAGTCCACCAGGTCTTGAACTATTGCTTTGGGTCTTAACTAGAGATATCAATAGATTTGGAGCAGGAAAAATGACCCATTCCGATTTCCCAGCATTTATTTTCCGGGTACCTCCAGCGCGCGTAAATTGCGCTTAATCACATACTACAGTGTTTTCCAAGATTGTATCGATGGTCGGATTCGATACAATTTTACTCGTAAATGTTTTCCGCTTTATTTAAAATCTTTCCAAGTCCATTTTTCTCACGGAAACTTGGAAAATCTGTCGGAAAACTCCTATCGTTTTCCTGAAAATTCATTTTTTTGTAAAAAAAAAAATATATACATATTCTCCATGGAATTCTGCACCAAAAAGGTCTTTATAAATTTTTCACGAAATTGCGTCGTTTCCGAGTGAAAAATTCCCAAAATTTTAGAAAATGCGATTTTCCCGATTTTTAAAGTGCTGCTACTCAGTCACCACACAATATTTTCCAGTCCACCCGGTCTTGAACTATTGCTTTGGGTCTTAACTAGAGATATCAATAGATTCGAAGCAGGAAAAATAACCCATTCCGATTTCCCTGCATTTATTTTCCGGGTACCTCCAGCGCGCGTAAATTGCGCTTAATCACATACTAAAGGGTTCCAAGATTGTATCGATGGTCGGATTCGATACAATTTTACTCGTAAATGTTTTCCGCTTTATTTAAAATCTTTCCAAGTCCATTTTTCTCACGGAAACTTGGAAAATCTGTCGGAAAACTCCTATCGTTTTCCTGAAAATTCATTTTTTTGTAAAACAAAAAATCCTATCATATTCCATTTAAAATGATATGAAAGAAAGCTCTCTTGAGTTTTTCACGAGAAAATATATTTTTCTAATAAAAAAATTATTGATAGGTCCCTTTTGCGACGAATAACGTTTCTCAATGGAATCAGAAAACATACAAAGAATTTAATGGTTCGACTGACTGAAATGAAATATTCTTCTTCCTTCGAATTCTTTTTCCATTCATTTGAGTTTATTTTCACACGTATCGTGGCAGCACTTTAAAAATCGGGAAAATCGCATTTTCTAAAATTTTGGGAATTTTTTACTCGGAAACGACGCAATTTCATGAAAAATTTATAAAGACCTTTTTGGTGCAGAATTCCATGGAGAATATGTATATATTTTTTTTTTTACAAAAAAATGAATTTTCAGGAAAACGATAGGAGTTTTCCGACAGATTTTCCAAGTTTCCGTGAGAAAAATGGACTTGGAAAGATTTTAAATAAAGCGGAAAACATTTACGAGTAAAATTGTATCGAATCCGACCATTGATACAATCTTGGAAAACACTGTAGTATGTGATTAAGCGCAATTTACGCGCGCTGGAGGTACCCGGAAAATAAATGCTGGGAAATCGGAATGGGTCATTTTTCCTGCTCCAAATCTATTGATATCTCTAGTTAAGACCCAAAGCAATAGTTCAAGACCTGGTGGACTGGAAAATATTGTGGGGTGACTGAGTAGCAGCACTCTGAAAATCGGGAAAATCGCATTTTCTCAAATTTTGGGAATTTTTTACTCGGAAACGGCGCATTTTCGTGAAAAATTTATAGAGACCTTTTTGGTGCAGAATTCCATGGAGAATTTGTAGATATTTTTTTTTTTACAAAAATGTTGATTTTTCTGTCGCTCTCGGAAAATCCTCGATAAAAATTTTCCTGCCCATTTCCCGGCTGTCCACCCTCGAAATTCGTGTTCAGCAGCTCAAAATACGTAGAAAAAACCTTGGTGGAGCTTGGGCCATCCATCGGCTACGGAATCGGTCCCTGCGCCCGGAGTAAAACTCGAGTGAAGTTATTTTTGTACTTGATAGGGAATTCGAGTGGCTCGTGATTATGTGAGTATTCAAGAAGAAAATCACACGATTAGTACATAATCGCGACTCATCTGCACCATAATTCATGGGAATATAACTCGAGATCTAATTGAATTATTATGGAGAAGTAGACGCGCTCTAGCGGTTTTTACTTTGGTTGAATCAATCATGTGTGATTGGAAGCGGTGAAAGAACGTGTCACCTATGGTGACGTTTTTTCGACGGTTACGTAATCTGAAATATCAAGAATTATGTTGTCCGTGTGGAATGCTGATTGTCGGCGAAGCACCAGCAGCACGTTGACGAGGAGTATAGGTTGGCGAGAGCTGCACAAAGCGCTGCATCGATATATAATCTTGCCAAAAGTTGATTGGATACGTTGAGAGGTGGGAATGAGGCAGGCGATGTTGGAAACACTCGATGGATCATTGAAGTGCGGCGTGCGAGATAGGACGTAATGGGAAGGAATGATAAATAGTGGGCATTTGGTAGGGCGGCGCAGGGGCGACGCGGGTGAGGGATGACCGGCGCGGCGTTGGAAGAGCGAAGAGGAGCCTGATCCCCGGTGAAAAAGTGACAGGCCAGCTGGCCGGGGTTGGGGGTAGGGGGTAGGGGGCTGCAGGTGCTAGTCCACTCAGAGGCCCCCCCTCGCAGGTACACACACGTATGCGCGGGCGAGTGGGGCGCGATAGCGAGTGGCCCGAAGAAAAGGAGAGCAGGTCAGAGCGCGGGCGGCTTTCAACTGACACGTCGCCCGCGAGTAAGGTCGCGATGCGGCGGAGGCTAGTGCGCCGTCCTAGCGCTGCTTGCGTTAGCGGATCGATTTGATACGGGCCATGGTCACCTGTACGCGAGCTAACCCACGTCAGACCACGTGTGATAAGCGTAGCGCCGCCACCGTCTTGCGCTATACCCGATCGATCGACCCCCCCGTCCGGCTACCCCCACTCCCGCCCCTTTCCACTCTCATTTTTACACCCTTCTCACCTCTCGACGCTCACACTACTCGAAATCTTTTCACTCTTCACTTTGCACAGTCTATTCCATGTATACCTGCGCGCGTCCCGCGCACACCTTTGCATCCTCACGTCTAATAATAGCCGCGCACGTGGGAAATCATGAGCCGCGCAGTATGGAGTAAACTCCTTCCATCATTAATCTCTCTTCTAATGTGTCCAATGCAATTCTGACGCTGAAGAATCCGCTCCCCAAGCCTGTCTTCCATAAGAGCACGAATAATAAAAGAGTCACACTCAAGTCTAGGATTATTGATTTACAACCAAAGCCATATTTCCAACGCTGCACCTCGTAATCAATGTCGCTCATTACAATGGATTCTTTCTTTCGATATATTCTCTTTCTTTTAACCGGAAAGAATACTTGTCATTTGCTCGTCTTAGACCATTCGTCATTTGAGCCTTAGATCTCGCTGGAACTTTTCGAGGTGGCTTAACCATTGTGGTTATACCCAAATAAACTATACCTACAGTCATTTCTCCTAACGTTTCGATTTATTCCTGCAGATAATTTCATTTTTTTACACGAACAATATATCTTATAGCTTCAATATCATATATCTATATCTATATCTATATCTATATCTATATCTATATCTATATCTATATTCAATATCAATATCATATCAATATATCTTATAGCTTCAATTAGACAACGCTTGATTAATATCACAAAACGTTAGGACAATCGAATGCAAACAACATCTATTTGAGTATTAAAAAACTCCTCCCATCGTTTCATTTAAGGTGGAGACTCAAGTGGTCTCCTGATGGTTAATGATGAACAAAGAAGCATGTAAAGCGTTTGGAGATCTAATATCTGAATATATATATATAACTCAGCAATATTTCAAATGAAATGGAAAAACATGTAGCTACAACATGCTGTAGAAAGATTCGAATCGCATTCAATATTGAGGGTAGTGATAGAAACAAAGCTACTTGTCCATATTTTAACACTAATATGAATTTTGAATATGTGGAATTGATGATCTTCCATTCGTACATGCTTTGGAGATTTACTCGTTGCTCAATTGTATACAATATCTAGTTGTTGTAACTATAGCTGTCGATTTTCTGCGGGTAATTAAATTTCATATGGGAATCAGAATTTACAATTCGAAACAACAAACGAAAGACGTACTTCCCCGGATAATTTGATTCAGAAACGAAATTGCAATCCGTAACGTTGATTTTATGATTCGTTTTTAATGGCTTAAAATTGTGTAAGACCTATCAGTATTCGATGCCAATTCCATTTCATAATCTCTTGAAGACACTCTATAGGAAGCATAACTAACGTGTTATTAAATTATTTTTTTTATATATAGATATAAGCAATTTCACGTGAATATATATTTATGTGGTTCAGTATTTTTAAATAGGAGAAGTGCTAGGTTTAGACATTTTCTCCAACATTTATGTATAATTTTGATAAATAAGTTGATGAAGCTCGTACATCTTGAGATAATCATATTAAAGAAGTAAACTAATCTAATTCACCAAAATCCACCTTACTTAATGTGTTTCTCATAGAAGTTGAAAATAATTCTCCTAAAAATAGTATCAGTGAGGATTTTTCTTCGGGAATCCTCATCTTTTGACCTTTAAGAACTTTCGCTCTTAAGTAATAGCTCTTTTTTTAAAAGATTAAGTTGACTCAACAATTTTTGTTGTATCTTCCTAACGGTAAAAAATGATCAATCATATCATCCTCCAAATGCATATTCTTCAAGCAATACCTGAGTTTTTATAGAAGCTAATATTTCATTTGATGTAATTTACTATTTTTATCAGGAAAACTTTTTTATAAGATAAATAAGAAATAATGTGATTAAATTTTATACGTTTTATGTTTTAATTCAGTATTTATTTCAATAGGACTTTGCAATTTTGTGTTGGAATATACAAGTAATTTATTTGAAATTACCTAATTTAGTTGGTTAGAGTTTTACAACACTTACTACTATAACTATTTTCCAAATATAATACATTATAATAGCTTACTAGAAGAAATTTCTCATTGCATTATAATTGACTCTATTATGATAGTATTGATCATTTGACCGAAACAATAAGCCGCTAGAGTATATATCATCGCTTCTTCAGAAGACTAACACTTTCCAGATTCTGCTGTTTATTTGTATTTAATTTCAATATTTGTTATGGTTTATATTGTTAGTGGAAGTGATTATCTTTCGAAGTCTGCTGTCAAAAATTAGTCCTGATTGTTAAGTGAGAAAATTTGAGAGTCAGATTCTGTTGAGAATTTTCAAAAATTCACTAATTTTGAAAAGTGTTATAGACTTTGTAGCGACGATATAGTCTTATGTAATGCATATTTTCACCTGACAAACCTTGACAAGAATCGTTTCCGACAAATAAATCATTCGACGATGAAAAATGTCGTAGAAGCAGCAATATTGATCTGAAACTGGCTGATAATCAAGCTTGTTCGAAAGTTCGATAGAGGCGGTACAGGTTGGAACTCACCGGGGGAGCTGTTTCCCGGGCCACGAATCTCGCTGAAACTGATCGAGGAGTCTTCTGGTAGCAAGAGGCGAGCTGATTGTTTGATCAAAGCAGGCCTTGTATTTTGGTGTTTGTACACGCATTCTGGTATGGATAGAGTTATGTATGTACATAGTTAGCATTTAGTTGTAATGGAGCGACAGGTAGACGTGCGACAAAAGTGAAGCGACCCAGCGGAATCAAATACGTAGAGTTGACGTGACTCGTTTTGGGGAGTTGCGAGTTGGGGTGAGTTGCGTTAACAGACGACGGGAAGAGAGAGAGAGAGAGACAGGTTTGGTGGGGAGTGGGAGCGCGTGCCGGGCCAGAGGGACAAAGTAGATACGGCGAGATATGGGCAGACACGCGAGGTGCGCAGGCGGCGCGCGGCGGGTATAGGTGGGCTCGCGGGGCAGCTGTTACGTGAGCGGAATGACGAGAAGAGGTGTGGAATCGATGGGCGACGCGGAGTTGGACGTCTGGGCGCCGCTGTGGACGAGGGCCTCGTACGCGCGGCAGCCGGATCGACCTGGTGTGCGCGCGCTCGCGAGCTTTTCGGCCGGCGCTCCTGATGGCTCGTGGCTCGCGCGCCTCACGTCACGCGCAGAGCTGCCTTTATTGATCGGCCAAAGCCACGCCCTCCGCGGCCAAAAAGCTACGCCCCCGCGGCCCGCGCCACTCGCGCTCCTCCATACCTCGCCCGGTCCACACTCCAACTCCATGGCTCTGCTGCTCGCGAATCACTACCGAGTCATCGCACCCTCACCCATTCATTTACATCCCGCGCTTGCTTTTTTCCCAACCCCTCCCTCCCCGTCATATCCACCTACCTTCTAATCAAACTTGAATTATTTATCGAATTTTACCCGTAACCTCCCACGCTCATCATCCGCCGGTGTTTCCTCGCCAACGGCTCATTGGCACAATGCTCAATGCTCGAACTCAACTGGCAGAAGCATCGCGACCAAAGCCAACTTCTTCTACCTCGCAACATATTGAATTTGTCGAGCTTTCAAAATAATCATCAATATGGTGTCGATCATTGCGCGCGGGAAGCTGCGGCAAAAGCAAAATGCGCATGTGAACTTTGATTCCAGGTAAAATGTTTTTTATGGCTCGTCACGGACTCGTTTGAGATTACGTCGAGTGTACGTCTCGTATGTCGCAGTACCCTGATAAAATAAATGATGGTAAAATTATCGCTTGACAATCGAATTACATTATTATTCCATGAAAGGTCAATTATTCGAAAATGAGTTGCTATCACAGTTGGAAATACCTTGAAATACGAGCAGTACAACCTACAGAAGAGATCAGTAAAATTATTCACAAAAGGATATTTCACTGAAAGATCTTACTTTTTACATTAAGAAAATAATTCCTTCTTGAGTACATTTTGAGACAATTTTCAAAAGATCAATCACTCAAATAACTGATATTTAAGACTATTTCTGTTGGAATGATCAATGCAGCTGATACGGCAAAAAATTTGATGGCAGCTCGGAAAGGTGTAATCATTAATAGTCATTATTTGTCATCATTATTTCACGCAGCTTTCGAGAAACGACGATAATTCAAGCCCGGCGTATACGCGTTCAATCGGCAAAAACAAAAAGAGCAGACACAGCCAAAAAATGCGTCGGTTTGAGTTAATATGCCGAGGCATCGCGTCGGCACCTTGGGTTCGATGCCCAATTTACGATGCCCACATATGCGCGCCAATTGATATCGGCAACTTTCTATTTTTGCCTTGCTTCGCTCGTCGCGATGTCATCTCGTTTTCTCCTCCATTCGTTCTCACCTGCGCGTGTTCGAGTACGGCAGCGGCGGCGGCGGCGGCGAGCGCAGTCTGGAGCGCGTCATAATTCATTCAGGGGGCTTCGCTTGTTCGATCGCCCAGAGGCTCGAACGTTTTTACTGAGTCGAAAAATTCACGAGCCTTACGTCGGTGTGATTGACTTGATTTGTCGGCGAGGTGGCAGTAGCTGATCGGGGCAGACTGACGAGTCCGCAGGCACACGTGTTTCGCGCAGTTTTTTTAGAGCCAGTAGCACTTGGAGCCAGGCCTGAGGGGGCAAGAGAGCGCGAGGCTCGTTTCCTTCAGCTTAAAACTGCCGTGTATACGCACATAATCGATCGCACGTGCTGCTATTTACATGCGGCGTGACCGCCTTTCGAGTATGCCCGCTTACACACTGCCGCCACCACCACTGCCACCTTCGTACACTTGTACATACATATATCCCCGTCGCGGCCGCGCCTGACTATATCGTGCGTGCGTGTCTGCCCCCTCGCTTATAAACCCAGAAACGCAACGGTTATGTGGCCGTATGTCAGCCCTTTCGCCTTCTCACCATAGACTCACCCATGGACTCGAGTGAAAATATACCAATAACATTTGAACACACGTTATATTAATGCGATCTTGTAACTCAGCCCATGGCTATTGACAATCGGCACAATTAAAATTATCATTATCATTTCACTTACCCTCGTGTAACTATTTTACATGCGGTACATGACTCGAGGGTGGAATATTTTTTAACAATTACGTGGTTTGATTTTGATTGTCGTATTACAACATAATCAGTGGATAATTCATTGAAACTTTATTTTTCTTCGAAAGTATATCGACACGTTTGGTATTATAGAGATACAAGTGGTTTTTGATTATCTGCAAGCTTATTTTTTATATTCACCGTACAGATCATAGTGAGTGAGAAAAAGTTGTTGATGGTAACCAATCAAACGCTTGTCGGGCATATTTCAAGTCCGAGGTGAGAAAAATTGCGAACAAAGCCACACTGTACATCATTGTATTGATGTATTTATAGTATCAAGGAAATGATGCCCCTGTCACGGCACCATGGGAATCGAGGTAAAAGCCAAGCAAAAATTGTGAATGGTGGAATGGTGATAATAAAGTATGGGAACAATCGAGCGAGACCGTAAGCTGCGTACCGTTGAGGAAAGCCCGAGCGATGATTCTGAAAAGAGCCAGCGTGATTTTCTCCGCTTTCCACGAAGTGCGCTCTTATTCGAAACATTGATCATTTTCACTTGGGCGCGTTGCGGTTTACGCGAGCTTTGATTTACAGCCCATTATGCTGCAGTCGGGTGGTCGGGTGGAGTACAGGTAATGTATATACGCGGGAATAATTTGAAAAAGATCGCCGGAAGGATGGACAACCGAATTGGCGAGCCGCTGGAGCGAGATGAAACAACGCGCGGGCTATACACGTACTTGCAGTAAGACGAGTGGCGTTTTGAATGGTCGGCTAGCGAGCGCAGCGAGGAAAAGGCGCGTGGGTCCGGTGAAGGCGAAGGGCACGCGGTCGGGTCGCTTGGGAGAAAGATGCGCGCTTTGTAAGTAGTACCTGGCCGCGGGCAATCGCGCGCTGCACCGAGCATACATGTGTCGGCTGCAGCGGCCGCGGCGACGGCGCCACTTTCACTCAAGGAAAGATCGGCTCACGATCGATCAGAGAAAGCCTATGGTAATTGCGCGCGCCGCTTCTCTCTCTCTCTCTCTCTCTCTCTCTCTCTTTCTCTGCCTCTCTCATATATATATACATGCGCGTCGCGCGGCTCTCGCTAACCGGACAATCGCATTTCTTCGTTGGCCGCGGCGCGCTGCAGCGGGCCTCGAGCCTCATCCGCTGTGACTGCCTGATTATAATTCCGAGCGACGGGCGCACGGGCTGGATCAGTCGCGCCAATCCGCGGATCGCTGCTCTGCATATCCCACCGATATATGCAGCGCGCGCGCGGCGGAGAAAACAATACGACTGCTTCACTCCAATAACTCTCTCATCTACGTTGCACGTGCCTTTTCATCAGTCGAAAAACCGCCGCCGTGTGAATTAGCGGTATAATTTATCAGACGGCTGCTCCGCTCGAACCAACCTTACAAATTCCTTCGTTAGATATTCCATGACCGTGTGCGAGGCCATCTCGCGGATTCTCGCAAACATTTTTCATTAGTAAAACCTCTTTGACGTTTCCCAAAGTGGCGAATATAACTTTTGAAAAGCGTACTTACCAGAGGAGACATCCCGGGTAACAAAACAAGATAAGACTTGGCAAGATTGTTTATTGGCACCCAAATGCACGGCCAAGCGGGCTACCGTTCCGATTTCTCCAACATATTCGGTCAATGATTTCTGATCCTATGCGCATTTACAGTATATCTGTGAATACAAAAGTGCCCACGATAAATACACCATCATATACTGTAAGAACATCGAATCGATAATTAGCCACCAATATCTCTGACAAATTGAAACATCAGCCTACATGACAGAGTATATCACTTATCTGAATAAGTGCCCTAAAACCATCCTCCGACGATTTCTTCGAAAGATATCGCGTGATCTAGGAACACCGTTACATTATACATCTGCGATCACAAATACATTTTACAGATATTTTTGAGGCGATTATTCTCGAATTATGTAGCTACTCAAAAATCGAAAGGATGAAAAGTGCCAAATTTGCTTTTTGATTCTATAACGAAGCTTCGCTTCTTCGAAAGAGCAGAAATCACATATCTCTTACATAAATATTCAAACTCATAATCTAGAAAAATACATTATTTTCCAATTGCACACGGATACACTTGTGGAAATAAAGGCAAAAAGTCCGCTGCAAAGGGTTGTGCAATATTCTTTTGAAATTCTTACATGTGACAACAATATTATTATCCATTTATGATTACCACGCCTACCATCATTTCAATTCAATCCACGCGATGAGATGTTCATCAGTTTTTCTCGATGGTTTGTACTTAAAGTACCTGTGCATATACATATACCTTAAGATTATTCTTGCATTTGAATATTGCTTTAGCCAAGTCATTTTAAACTTCGACCACTCGAGTCTGTCATCATTGTTATAATAGGAGGTGTTTACAAATATATTGTATAGCAGCACTTTGAATGCCACCACCAAGCAGGCGGGATTTTTCAAAGAATGCAACTATCTGTATTGTACGCAATGTTACATTGTGTCCATTCCCAACATAATTCTAATAATTTCTCACACTACTGTCGAACAAGTTCTGATGCGCATGGAGTGGATATCACTTGAAAAAATCAAGCGTCATTTCAAAGTTACCTGAGCAACGAACAACATGTTTAAATGCATTTTGAAAGATTTGCAAATAATCATTTTCTATTCATATATATATAATATATTATGTCCCATGTACTTTTTAAACAAACTTTTATGAATTATTTTTTTTTTTCATTTCCTTATCTGCTTGGATGTTCTAATTGCAAGAGTATCATGAGTGTATTCGTTCATTTGAAGGAAAAAAAATCTATTCAGGGAAGGAATTATTTTGCATCAAAAAAAGAATCCTTTCAATTTATCACGTAACAGTTTTTAGTTTTGACTTTTCATAAGAAGTTTCGGAACTTCTTGGATCTATTCAAAACTCTATCTGACCTTCAATTCGATGTAAAATGTTTAATTTCATTATAAAATGATTGCAGGGAAACATCATTTTTGAACTCGAAATTTTTTTTTACGGTTATTCCAACGTTCTAGTATCTAACTACTTTGTAAATGTTGCTGTTCATTATCATAATTTAAAATATATTTTAGTTTCAGCTTATTGAATTCTACTTATTGAAAAAAGAAAAACAAATTTTAACATACAAAAGAAAACGTGCGAAAGCATAGATCATATCCCAGTATTATTAAAATTCAGTTGATGATTGAAATTATATAATTAATTAAAATAACGAATGGAAATTACGCATGAATGATGAAGTAGAGTACATTCGTTGAGCAGAATGTATTGTTGAATGACAATCTAAATATTATTCCGATGATGTCGACTGAAGCGGAGGCACACGTGAATGTGGCAGATGTCTGCAGCACATGTAATTACAGTTACGACACGTCATTTACGCGCAAACTGCTCGTATTGAGGAGGGGGACTTTGCTGCAATAATTAATTATCGATCAGATATCGATTCTTCAAAGAATGAGACAACTATAAAATCAGATGTTGGCTTAGTTTTACGTCATTTCATCAACGGCATGGCAACGTGCTGAGCTAAACTTAGATCATTTCAACGATATTGATCGTAACGATTAACATTTCATGAATTAGTGTTGATGGACGGTGGAAATTACCACCTCTACCATTTTTTTATCTATAAATATTTGACCATGTTGTCACACGGGTAGACGAATCCTGGAACCATATCTTAGGTGTATATCTTGTTTTGTTATTGATTTATGAACCCCTACTTTTGAAAAAAATCAGTGTCATTTTCATGAACTCGCTGAATTGCCATTAATCTTAACATATTTTGAAGGAAAGTATATGTTCTTAGATCGTAGTAGAATTGATAGAATTTTTAAATCACACTAACCCGCACACACGCGTACTGTAAAAATATGTAATTGGAAATAAATTTATTCAAACACTTGTAAATTATGATGAAGAAGTTCTCTAGTAACTAGAAAATTTATCGATGTAATGACTTAGAAACGTACCTGTTTACAATTAAAAAATACTATTTTTCGGATGTGAAATATTAGAACTAGCATTTTTATTAAAAGTATTGAAATTAAGTAATCGAGAAAATTTTGTATTTACAGGAAAGTAGCCACACAAGGATCAAATTTTACTATCTCAATTTGTTTGTTCGGAAGATTAAAAAGCAGAGTTGTTTGCAAGTCCAAAAAGAAACTCAACGTCATGCAATCATAATTTCAATTTCAGTGTCAATTCAAAGTGATCTGTTTTACCTTCAGCCTGGAGAAGTTCACGAGCTGATTCGCAGAAATGCAGAGAATGACAATTGCCACCCGCATAAACATAGTCTAGTGAGGCAATTGTCGACAAAACTTTCGATTCTTTGCTTCCTTGAGCACGTGGCTAGTTACATATTTGCGAATGTACACCTTCTTCTCGTTTCCTGTTTAATCGTTTCACCTGTCGATACAGACTTGTGGGTATGATACTGTTGTATTGTTCAAAATCAGTAAAACATAACTTGAATAATATTGCTCTCGGTTTTGAATTGATTGTTTATCTACAATAGAACCATAATCTTCTGCAAGTTAATTTTTCGAAATGGATTATGAACTTTCATATTTTCTTGAATCGATAAACTCTTCTTTGAGATAAACGTGTACTATTTAAAACTTTAGAGTAGCGTGATGATGAGAATTCGTGAAAATGCATAATTTACATAATTTTCTCTAGCCAAAGTGTTACGTTATGCAAACTAAATGTATTGTGGTTTCAACTGCACTTCCCCAATCCTCACTTGATCATATAATAACGACTCTTTAAAGTCATGGTTGAAATATTAATAATGTAAGAGCTTCTGATGACCTAACAATTATGTTGATGAAATACAATGAATTCAGTTTGATCTCTTTACCGTAAAGACCAGATATCTCGACAAACTTAGATTTTGTTTATACATCATTCATTCATATATTGCGCTATTATTTTTGCTCTTCTTTATTTCAATACGAGATTAAAACTTTACTGAAATAAATAGAATATTTTCACGTGAATATCAGGTATCTAGAAGTCTGTTCTGTAGTCAACAAACAATATTCATACTGTCGAGTCGTCTTTTGGGATATAAAATATGAGAGTGTTATTATCGGACGAATAAGTAAAGGAAGCAAAATCATATATAACGAAGAATGCGATGAACCTGCAGTTTATTATTTCACGCTCGTAAATAAGGAGCCTGATTCCACTTATTTAACTTTCAACGCGATCTTCTTGTTTAATTATAAATGAATCTCAATGCATGTTGTGATTTCTCCTCTGACTGGAGTATATTTCCCCAAAAATACCGCGACCGAGTGGCAGTAATAATTTATTTAAAGAAAAGTTATGTAATGATGTCCATGAAATTGTAGTTGGAATGGACCTAAGAACCAAACAATTTATTTAAATTCCAAGGTTTTGCAGCAGCCATCCAAATTAATTAGCACGCGCCTTTTGCAGCCAGTGCTGTTCTCACCGGGATAATTAGCGTCTTACGAAATGTCATCGTACATCTTCCTGTAGACTTTTCATATTTTTTCCTCATTCCGCCTAGCGTTTTTGTTCTGCTGCTCTGCTAATTTTTCTCGGAGCTGTTCTCGAGAAAAAACATAGCAACTTCTTCCGGGCCTTCTTCATTAGTTTGCTCGCGACACTGGACGGGAGGGGAAGAGGAGGGGGGGGGGTTGAGAGAAAGAAAGAAGTTTCGTTCTCGTGATTATTATACGGGGCAAAGTGGTACCGCATCGTTTCGTGTGCGCACACTCAATCCCACATCCGTCCTTGGCGAATTCAGTGAGCTAAACCAGTGAGAGTGAAATGGAAAATGAAAAGGAACATTGCATTTTATGACGGCAGATGAACCCACGGACCAACGGCCGATTTGAATAAAGCACGATATAACCGTGCACGTCACTATATACATGTTGTGCCTTTTATTGCTCAGAGGAACAATGGGGTTATTAGCCGTTAAAAAACTATACATCCGGAGAGTTAAATTTTGTACGAATAAAGTTGTACGCTTTTTAATTAATGCTTGCTATGTAATCAACAAACATGATTTATAATTGTTTTCAAGGCTCATGCTTATTAATTGACATGATTATTAACAGTAATCATATAAAGACGACAATATGTAGACAACATGTGTATCTAGAATAAACTTTCATATTTTATTCATTCGTTTCATAACCGACCATCCAGGAAGATTCATTCATGAATTCAACACGTAAGAGCTGTCCAATCGGTTAAATGGTATTGTCCTCACACGGTGTTTTATAGTGTATTAAAAAAAAGATCATACAATAAACTAGAGTTTTTTTCATCAAATCAAGGATCGTAAAAATATTTCAAAAATTTCGGTGTTTTAGGAAATACTTACACATAAGAGGTTTATAAAACAAGGTCATCTAAGTTCCCATATGTTTTTGGAAACTTGGACGTTGCTGAATGGATTGGGAAAATTGCAATAAAGATTCAGATTATCTGAACAATTTGGATTTGTATGCAGGGTGAGAAACTGAAGAGATCCAAAAAACCTAGCAGGATTTATTTGAAAAATTGCGCTGTTCAATTCCATAATGGGTCAAACCCACTTTCGAAATTATCAAAAACAATTACTTTGAAGTCGGTTCGATATTGTTACTTCAATTCTCAATTGATAAATACCTGATGTTTTGTATCAACTATTATCTATTGTTTAAACTACTAGTCAAATACCATGATTGATATTCAAATTAACTATATCGTACAGGCTCTATACTAATCCTTCTCGACATTACCGAAAGTGGATTTAACTCGTTATAGAAATAAACATTTAAATTCTGTGTTAAAATAAACATAATCGTTACAAAATAAAATCAGAAGAAATACACATACGAAAGCTAAAGGAGGTAATGTGATAGGAAGACAAATCTGAAATATATGAGTAATGTGCGTATACCTTGTCGAGTTTACTAGATTCAAACAAAATGGCTATACTTTATTTAATCACACGTTGTATTAATATAGGACATCTTTTAAAATGTGTACTCCTAGAGTGTAGTTATATTATTATTGAGTATACACTATAATAGTGCCGTAAAAAGTTACATTAACGGCATTCAGCAAGGAATCAGCACATAAATCGTATGAATTTCTACTAAAGAAAGCTCAACAGCGAGTCGAAAATTCAAAGATGCCGTGTAAGAAGGACTGCTATATAACGCGTGCATCTGCACAGTTTGAGTTTAATTAAATTCACAAATACGCGAAGCTCAGCATTAACAAGGAATTTCGATTTATTCGGCGTCTGACATTTAGTTTAATCCACTCACGTGGCAGTTGTGCGTGTGGGTTTAATGTATAATTGCCCAAGTAAGTCAAAGGGGGCTGGAAAGAGTCGTACCCATTAATCGTCGAGTGTCCCGATAATAAAGCACAAAATACACAAGAAATTTATCACGGGTGGAGGTAATCTGATGCCGGGCGTTTTGAAACTGAGTTGTCGAGCGGCGGGCACAACAACTCGTGGTGATTCACGCGGAGGGTGAAAGTGGGAAAAATGCCGCGGCGCAGCTCACAGCCGGGCAGAAGAAGAATCAGCAGTTGGTTTTATTTTTCTTGTCGAGCGCCGCGCTAACACGTGTAGGTACATGCCCGCACGCGAGCGCGTAATGGACGTTGAATTGGTGGAGCGAGCGAGCGAGCAACCAAGTCCGGCCGGGATTGCTCAAACGAGAGCCTTGGATATATATCCCAGGAGAAGAGGCAGCAGCAGCGTATCGGCGCTCGCTTTCTTGCTAAATCGACAATTTATTATTGGCCTGTGTGAGGCAAGCGAGCCGCTGCAGAAGTGCAGCTGCAACACCGCGAGCGTGAGCTTTGTGGATCTCGCTCACGCTCTCGCACGTGACCCATTGCGTGCGTCTCCATCCATACATGTTCACTCGAAATGTTCTTTTGTGCCTTTGCTTTTGACCCCCAAATGCTAGATTCTCATGTTGTCTGTACTCGATGCACCAAACTTCCTCGCATACTCAAATCATATTTTACTCAAAACCTTATATAGTTATAGATCCTATGCCTATAGTACGGTCGTTTTACAACTTGCAACAATTCAGCTGTTGCTGAATCATCACTACTCCGGATAACGATGTAGTTCACTGGTGTACAATCGCACATGCTGTTTACAAAAGAACAATATCAACAACGAAGGAAGACCAAAGGTGTACTCGAGTTTGCTAATGAAATGGTCCGTTTGGTTTAATGCTAGTTGTCCCTTAATTCTCTGACTTTTGTCCACCTGAGCCTGAGGGCTCACTCATAACCATCAGATGAAGATATTTTCAACCGCTATAGGGTAACTTTTAAAAATGGACCATTGTCATTGGTCAGATTCATAGAACTCTAGTCCTAAGCTATCAATATTATGAACGTTCCTTCATCGAAGCGTTTGTTAACTCATGATTTTACGAGGGAACATCCAGGACTGAATTTTAAGATTTTCACATAAAATTCATAATAAATGTTTGGTATCAAGACTCATAGAACCAAAGTGAAATTCACTTTAGTTACATAAAAAATTCACTGCAACCCAGTCAATATTTCATCCACCTTCTTACTGGGATTTTTCGCTGTAAGCCTCCAAGAGAGTATGTTGAAGTAACGTCATCTGACGATATACTGACAAGGGAAATCCGTAGCTGGCTTTGATGAATTATATATTGTTTTCGAGTGGCCAAATATTACATACAGCCAAATCTCAACAATTCGATTTCTCTGAGATGATTTATTATCTATTTTATACATATGAACAGAATGTCTACAGATATACACAAATCCGTATACTCGTAGGCTTAAGTTCAAAATCATAAATAATCCATAGAACATCTCAGGGAAATTGAAGCATGAGATGGGATTTTGTACAGAACTTGATTTTATCATAAAAGGAACCTTCTCGCCGTTTTTTCAGATATGCGCAATATCCCGCCCTTGTCGAAATCCCATTAAAAAAAGCCTATCACAATGTCACACATATCACTCGATAATTGTTTCTCAAATAATGTGTACGAAGGGCTGGCGAGCTTCAAGCTCAGGAGTGAAGATTCGCTCACGCACTCATTTAATTAAGCGCGCGGACGCTGTAACGACCACATTGCTCTCGAGAACATTTTTGGGAGACGCTTACGCAACGCGCGGGAAGATTCCGATCGGGCCGGGGGCAATAAAAAATTAAACGAAAGCACTTTACAAGCCAAACGTGGCCTACAAGTGCCAACTCATCTGCCGCGCTTTGTGCCCGCTCGCATAAATCACCGGTAGGTCAGCCGCGAGGTATATATGCTCGGGAGGGAGAAAAGAATCGAGCGAGCATTATATCAAAGCGACTCGTCGCCAGCTATATTTCCACTTGTCAATGCGTCTTGGCTCGGGGTGGATGATTTCTCGCGTGGCTATCCTCGTGCCAGAACGGCTGCCTATTCACCGAATGTTGCTCGGCGCGTTCGCTGCTAGCCGGGCAGCTGAGCTGCGATGAGCCGAGCGAGTCGCGCCTCGTTACACGAGCTCCGACGTGGCCGCGTGCGAATCCGCTCTAATTGTGTATAAGCGTGCGAGCCCGCGTGTGCAGCGATGATTTAATCGGATTTTCATGCTAATGCGCCGGGCTTTCGTAAGCGCTGTGTTATACTGTCGCGCGCCGAGCGAGCCTGTAATAAGCGGCCACCGATTCGCGGAGCACTCGTAACTCGAAGACGCTCTCGTTTCGCCAGCACTTTTTTCTCAAGCAGCCGGGGACTTTGAGGAGGTTGAGAGGGCACGTGCATTATACCGATCGCGATCGTGGAGCCCGCAGCCTTTGACGTGTTACGCGCCAACGCGTTACTCCTGCACTTGTCGCTTGACCGTGCGCTCGCCCAACATTTTATGTATCACCAGTCAGCACACCGCGGCCGGCCAATTTTATGCAAATACTCAAAATCATCATTTTTATCGATTCAGCAATACCCAATCAACCTGGCTTACTTTAACCATAAACAATACA
Organism: Aphelinus atriplicis; assembly: GCA_020882685.1. Lineage (NCBI taxonomy): Eukaryota > Metazoa > Arthropoda > Insecta > Hymenoptera > Aphelinidae > Aphelinus > Aphelinus atriplicis. The sequence goes on along the minus strand of CM037074.1, from coordinate 43,797,437 downwards.
ATCGCACTAGAATAATTTGATTGTTTCATTTACTTTGCTTCAATTCAATTTATCGTACTCGATATACGTGTCGTAGAACTGAATTTCAGTTCACCCTGCATTAGTTTGACCGATTATTAGGTATGATGTTCATCAACCGGCTAACCTCAGTTTATCAAATTACATTGTTCATCTATTACCTTCTCATCTTGCATAATACACCGAGACAATGTGTGAATTTCAATCAGATTTCAATTATATAGGAAAATGCAACATTCAACTTCATCTAATACATATATACATTTTGTTCAATGCAATTTCAAAGAAAAACCAAATCAAACACTAATGTTCTTGAGCTACCAGAACTAGTAATCACTTTTATATCTACAAAACAATAGAAATGATCGTTTCAATTATATATTACTATAATAAGGTAACTGTACCCAATTTGGCACTGTACCCAATTTGGCACAATCGTCAGATTTCGTATTTCCGGTGCTCTCTGAGCATAAGTCGCTCTTGGGTTATGTTGGGGGAATTAAAAGAAAATTTTCGGTATCTTCCCCGCCCGTTTAGCCCTTAAAACCACTCTCCTACAACACTTTGAAGTTTCACTTACTGATTTTTTCACCATTTTCTTATTTCACTTTTCACACTCAACCTCAAAAATCAGGTGTCAATAATTTTTATCTCTCAAAGTGTCATTACTCTTTTTTGTGTAAAAACATCTCAGCTTTCGATTGGTCTCATCAGTTTTCCTAAAATTATTTTTCATCCTACTCAAATTGCTGTTTTTCGCATCAAAAAAAAGTGAACCCAATGTGCCCCTCTGCGCGTTTTTAAATGGGAAGACTGAGTGAAATCATTGAATATTTGTATAGACATATTACGATGATTTAGACGCGTATTTTTGAGTTGTATGTTAAAAATTTTGTATAAATATCACTTGGAACATGATTGAGAGTTTATTTCAATGCCAATTGGATCGTCCCTGTAGGCCTATATAGGCTGTAGCTAATGATTAAAAAATTGTACCAAATTGAGTACACGTTTTGTGCATTTAGCCTTTTTGCGTTTTGCTTTCTCAAAGAGAAAGCTTTGTAATGGGGCTAAAATCGACCCACCGAATCAGACCTCGGGACCTCGATTTTCGTGATCTACGGGTCGAAAAACATGGAAATCCAAAAGTGTCTGTATGTATGTATGTGTGTGTGTATGTGTGTGTGTGTGTGTGCGTCCCGTTTTTTTTTCGTGCACGATAACTCTCGAAGAAATGGTCCGATCGTCTTGAAATTTTGCACACAGGTTAATCGCGGCAAAATCTCGGGCGAGTTCAATTTTCAGCGAAATCCGTTGTTTATTTCCTTAGCAACCGTTGTTAAGGTGTCTATTTTTTCGTTTCTTTCGTCCACGATAACTCCCGAAGGAATGATCCGATCGTCTTGAAATTTTGCACACCGGTTAGTTGTGACAAGATCTAGTCCGAGTTAAATTTTCAGCAAAATCCGTTGGTTATTTCCCTAGCAACCGTTCCTAACGTGTTTTCTCACAAATCCTTATGAGTGCTCATTGGGGCAAGCCGGAAAATCAGTTTTAAGTCACACTCGATGGCCAAGGACACTGAATTGTTGTATTTGCTCCATAACAACGGTTGTTTACCTCCCTAGCAACCGTTACGAATGTTGGAAATTATTAATTTATGACCTATTTCCGTCATTTTCGACGGCAAAGGACACAAAATCTTCCCAATTAGCTCCTTAGCAACCGTTGTTTACCGCCCTAGCAACCGTTGCTAAGGGAAAGAAAAATTCATGTAAGTTTCGTTTCCAATATTTTCAACATGCTATAGAGAAAATTGGAAAAATTTGGTGTCTTTTGCCCTCGAAAATGATCAAAATGAGCCTTCAAGTGTGCTAATTACGGACCGGATCGATTTTGACCACCATTAAACCGTATGACAGTCACAAGATGAATTGATCGAAAAATTATGCAGGTCCAAATGTCTCGCATCGTGCAGAACCTAGAACCGTTTGCTTTGTTGCATTTGATCAAATAATAAGAGAGCCCGGGCAGACATTAACACTCGCGACACAGTTTGGTCAATTGTAAAAGAACGACACTTTACACAGTCACAAAGATACGAATTGAACTGATTAAATAATATTTTTGTAATTTTTGAAAAATAAATGATAGTATCTACGCTAGTGGAATGGTGAAAATACAGGTTTGAGACGCGTTTGTGGATGATGTTGAAGCCTCTTTGAGAAAGTATACTGCTAAGGCACTTGGCAGCGGTTTTTTTTTTAAATTGGGATTTTCGATAGGTTAAAGTAGTCGAATGATGATTATGAAGATGGTTTTCAATAGGTATTGAGCTAAGCTTTGAGATGCCGTTCACAGAATTTTAAAATTCGAAGTCTATCATAGTCAAATTCGCGAAAAACCCTTAGGGGGGGGGCACATTGGGTACAGTTACCTTAGTATATTATGCACCTGAGCGAGGTTAGGCGATTTCGCACGCAAAACGTTTGCGATCCGAGCGCAGCAAGGATTGCAAGTTTGCGCGTGCCGAAATAGCCTAGATGAGCGAGGTGCATATGCTATTTTTCGTCTCCAGTGGGAGAACAGTGTCATTCTTTGCGAACGCCAGGGAGCAAAATTGACAATTTGCTCCCGCTGGGACAAAAATTAGTTTATATGAGCGTTTTACGGAAGTACAAATGAAATATCAGTTATTGTATTACACATCCGAAATGCACTTAGTTCTTTAGATACATATCTACGTAGCACCGCACTTATTTCCATAGCAATGTAGTACCCAGATTTCTTACTCATGTTTCGCAGTGAATATTCACTGAAAAGCATCATTGAAATGTCTCTTACTACGCATTATAGTGAATTTTTACTGTAAGCCATTTAGAGAGTAAAAAAAGAGAAGTGGCAAAATCCGAGTTTCACACACTATTTTTACAGATTATTTTTCAATAAAACTGTACATTCTTTTACAGATAACGTTTTGGCTTTTCTGCTTTATAACGCGCGAAAGGGTCTGAGAGAATTTCAAAATACGCTCCAACAAAACTATGTAATTGTTGAGTCAAGTTAAGCAATGTCCCATTATGGATCTAATCGGTATGAACTGTTTTGATGGAATCGGAAATATTCTTCTGCAATTAAAAATTATCCTGGCATAAGAACGAAAACGCAATAAAGCGGGAAACAAACAAAGGAACAAACAAAAGGTCTTGAGAGTGTGGTATTTTTCCGAATGCAAGAGTGCAAGTGTATCATGCGAGTAGATGCGAAGACTTTTTCGACGCATCTTTTTCGTGTTCTCCCGTCGTCTCGCGAGGCTCACACGCGACTTTGGTGCAGCGCGACGGTGGCAAAGCCGTTTCCCCACTCGCGCGTCTACCTCCCTGTGCTGAACGCATGGAGCTCTTGTACTTTCTCCAAAAGAGCAGCGCTGCCTATAAAAGCGAGATTCACCGTGTTTAAACCGTGTTAGAAACGAAATCGCAGTGAAGCGACGAGCTCACAGCGGCTCCGTTGCTCGTCGCGGGTGTGTGTTTTGGAACTTTGCAACTTCATTTTTTTTTCGTATTCAAGTGTGATAATCAGGCAGCATGAGGAACCTCAAGACTTGGCTGCCGATGGCAGTGATGCTCGTCACTGCACTGCCGGCCTACCGTGCCGAGGGTGATTATTCTCATGGTTTTTTTAGATTCCTCGAATCTATTCTGTTGAACAAAACAATCATTTACAGCATTTCGAGTGTTAAAAGAATATTGTGACTTTTTCGAGTGTCAGATTTGCAGATCTCCGATACGTTATTTTTCGTGTGCTTTATTAGAATTATCATCTTTGACGTTTGTTTATGAAAAGATTGCAGCCGAGTCTCCACGTTAATTACTGACTCCTACGAGAGTCAATATAAGCTAATGATCTTGGTCGGCGTGTTATTATGTTTCATCTTATAGACTAATTTAAAAGATTAATTTTTCATGAAGTAATAAAGTTTTACAGAAGGCATTTTGAATACTGTAATAGTATTGACAAAGTTTTCTAAATTTTAAAAAACTTGTGACGAAGTTGTATAGTTCCCTAAGTGATGAATCCAGTGAAAATTAAAGTACATTATTCGATTGTGGGAGTAAATAATTATATGATAGTTTATATGAAGTCCTTCTTCTTCATTTTGGTTTCGTAATAGTATTTTTACCAAATCATCGGAAAAGAATGATAAGATTACTTCTATTATAAGAAAATTAATTGTCAACTAGAAATTCAATGTATGGATGAACACGGAAGATTTACATTTGTATTCAGACGCAGTATAATAGAATAAATGTCGTTGATCAATCTCATGTGTGATATCGTTTCAAATCTGCATCTACTTTTAACTGCACACAGTACCACGAAGATTGAAAATGCTATTCAATATTCGATATCATAATATTCAATAATATACATAATTTGAATGCGATCAGTGTATTACGCCGCTAAGATTAGCTCGAATTGCATCAACTCTCGAAAGCGTGAATATCCAAAAGGAAGAAGAATAATTGACCGAGGGTGGGCTAGGTGTAATGCATAATTAATATCGGTCATTTGCTACGTTTGCAAATTACTGCTATTTCTTCCAGTTGCGTACGCGTACAGTTTTGTCGCGTCACGCACGCGTGTCAAGCAGTGAAAGTGTGGGAGATTCACTCTCAACAAGCGCGTAATTAGCGTCGTGGCTCCGGGCTCAATTATAGGAAATATACGATTTGAATTTTCCTCGCAAAGCCGAACAAAAGCTAGTTTGTTTGCAAAGCTGATTTCTCAATGGCATCTCAAGGGAAAGAGGTACTTTAACATTTTCACAACATTCCCGACAATTTATACTTTAACGGTTATTATTCACTATTACATTTGGATCGAGAGTTTATCATTCTATTTTTTGATTCTCATGAATTCAAAAATGTATCTGTTGTTGTTGTTCCCATTGTATTGATTTAGCAAGTAATGCAACATCTACATGATAATTAATCGATTATATCCTAATGTCGGATGAAATTATGAGACAGTGAGCAAAACACCCGGACTTCCGCTTTTTTTTCTAGTGGACGATATCATTGACCGTAGATCATTGCAACATGCGTTAATAATAATAACCAGTCATTAGTGACAGGAAGGAAATTAGAGAAAAGTAGAAAGTTTTGGTACTTAATCAAATCAATTAAATGATTATCATTAAGTTTTATGTATTTAGAGAAATATCTTTGATTTAACCCATAACAATATAAATTAATAGATCTATTATAATTGGTTTACGATTCACATCGTCAGAGCCTGTGTCCTTTTATAGTATGAAATTCAAAGTTTACTATTGGATTTTTTCTTACCATTTTGAGTAATTTCTCAGGGATATGATATCTCTAAGAAATCACCACGAGGGTTTATTTTCATAATTTGCGATATGAAAATAATTATATTGCGATAATCTATCGCGAAAATAATTAATTTGCGATAATCTATCGGAAATGTTTATTGAAAAATTGGATGACCCGTAGTGGAAAAATCATATAATATTCATAGATTCACTCCATTTTTTAAAGTTGTTATGTACAAATGTGGATTAGTAGAAAGAAGAGAATTGACAATTGAAAATTGATAGAAAGTTGACAGAAATATTAGAGAAAAATATTCATGATCGGAGAGAAATGAATCTCGATTTTCTGCGGTTTCTGAACTTTGTACGATAATAATTCCTCCAACTTGGTCGAAATCTGCCAGAAGCATTTTATACATTAATGTTACTCAGTTCTACAATGTACATCAACTAGATAACATTTTCCAAATCCTTGTCAGAATTTCAATTTGTATTCAGTTAGAATTTCATCAAACTACTTTTATCCTCGGTGATTGTGAAAGTTTGAAAAAAACATAATATATCGAATCAATAGATTTATCATAATTATGTTATATAATGTAAAAGAATCAAACATTCAAGCAGTGTACATTTTTTAGCTTATACTTTTTCCCAGTCTGTATTAAATGCCACAGTAATATAATTTTATCCTTGAATTAAACATTTTTTGCAGCACCTCTTTCTGGCAACTATTTACCACCTTCGACAAGTTATGGTACACCTAACTTAGGTGGTGGCGGTGGCGGTGGCGGTGGCGGCTTTGGCGGAGGCGGCTTCGGAGGTGGTGCGCCGTCATCTAGCTATGGAACACCAAATAGACCCTCATCAAACTACGGAGCACCTTCATCTGGAGGTGGTTTCGGAGGTGGTTTTGGTGGAGGTGCTCCATCATCTTCATACGGTGCACCATCGTCAGGGGGTTCGTTTGGAGGTGGTGCGCCATCATCTTCTTATGGAACTCCATCGTTCGGTGGTGGTAGTGGTGGTGGTGGTGGTTTCGGCGGTGGTGCTCCTTCGTCTTCATATGGAGCTCCATCAGCGGGTGGATCGTTTGGTGGTGGAGCTCCCTCTTCGTCTTACGGAGCTCCATCGGCTGGTGGCTCTTTTGGAGGAACTCCTTCTTCATCTTATGGAGCCCCTGCTTCAGGTGGATCTTTTGGGGGAAGTAGCGGTAAGTTTTTAAGCCCACGTACTTATCTTGATTAAAAGAAGAGCAATATAGATTGTAAACATTGATAATTTTGTTATAATACTCAAGTCTTCAAAGAAATTACTTAGGCTCTTGAAAAAAAATTAATTAGTATTTATTCCAATATTTTTTCAGGTGGTAGTTTTGGAGGTGGCTTTGGAGGTGGGGCACCGTCATCTTCGTATGGTGCACCAGCACCTAGCCGCCCATCTGGAAACTACGGTGCTCCAAGCCGACCATCGTCCAACTATGGTGCGCCGTCCTCTGGTGGTGAGTAAATTTATACGGTTCTCTTGAATAAAAACCCGTGACAAGTATAAACTAATCACTGGCATAAACTTAGGATTCGGAGGTGGCAGCAGTTTTGGAGGCAGTGGTGGTTTTGGAGGCAGCAGTGGTTTTGGAGGTGGCAGGCCATCTTCCAGTTACGGAGCCCCATCTAGTGGCGGTGGATTCGGAGGTGGAGCACCTTCTTCCTCGTACGGTGCCCCAGCTAACCGACCTTCCTCTTCGTATGGAGCTCCACCACCTGGTCGTCCCTCTTCTTCGTACGGAGCTCCTCCCAGTCGTCCCTCATCTAATTATGGTGCCCCAGGACCCAGCAGACCCTCTTCAAACTATGGAGCCCCTTCAGCTGGTGGTGGTAGTTTTGGCGGTGGATTTGGTGGTGGCGCACCCTCATCATCTTACGGAGCCCCAGCTCCCAGTCGTCCTTCATCTAACTACGGCGCTCCTTCAGGCGGCGGTGGTGGTTTTGGAGGTGGTTTTGGAGGTGGCGCACCATCTTCCAGTTATGGCGCTCCTAGCTTTGGCGGGAGGTAAATTCATGCAATATTTTATCTACGAATGAACATTTTCGTCCCAGCGGTAGCAAAGTGCCAGCTTTGCGTCGTGGCGTTCGCAAAGAATGGCCCTTTGCTCTCATGTATTACGAAAAATAATATATGCATTTCGCTCATCTAGGCTATTTCGGTACGCGCAAACTTGCAATCCTCGCTGCGCTCGAATCGCAAACGTTTTTCGTGCCGAAATCGCCTAACCTCGCTCGGGTGCATAATATACTAATTCAGCCTCGAGATGAAGCTATTTTTATTTTATGTTTGATCAAACTACAACTATCTCGAGTGAATAAAACTATGAAACATTTACCATTTCATCGATATTTTAATAAGTGAGAAATTATGGTAAAAACTGATCAGGAATCCATTCAAAATACATTTGTTTTCAGCTCAAACGCCGTGGGCCGACCATCGTCAAGCTATGGAGCTCCAAGCTCAGGAGGTGGACAAGGTTATGCCAGCAATGGAGGATACCAATATTAATTTTCCGAAAACAACAGAAATTCAAAGTATATAAACCATAAAAAATCGATTAAGTGATCGAAAACCACTTGCCGCCAAAAGTCAGAATCAATCATTCTATTCAGAAACAAATCTTCGGTGATTGTTGCGTGCATATTAGACTTTTTACGAAGATTCTTAGATCAAACTGTGTATAATTATTCACAAGTGAATCTGAGTGAAGTTCAGAATTTATTATTATTATTATTATTATTATTATTATTACGTCATCACAATCAGGAACGTCAATGATATGAATGATTCTTATGTCTTTTTAGCTGAAATACTAGCACATATTACCGTGAGTGCTATGCTTGTACAAATTTAAAGTTTGAAAAGATCTTGGATTTTTCAATATCTTTCAGATCAGCTTCTGTCTCAATGTAATTTATTTATTATGTAAGAGCCATTTTTGTACCAATTATAGAAATAATAATTATATAAGAAACGAAAAAAAATAAAAAATGTTCCTTTTTTAAAATTCTATTTATACTTATTTCCAATCCTACCGAGAGTATGCGCATTCCCAAAATTTCGGGAATCCCGAAGTGAAATTCTGACCCGCCGAGTCAGATCCGGGTACCCAAGTTTCTCAGAGATCATCAGGATCGCAAAGGTTTAGGGAAGTACCAGAAATTTTTTGCTGAAATTGGTATAGTTTCCGTAATAAATTGAAAATATTTGAAAACAACTCAATTTGACATGTTTCTTTTTCAAGACTTCATTTATACCCCAATCGTAAATTACAGGATATTTTTTTAACTCCCGAAAGTTATGCTCGAAAAAAATAACTAAATATGTATCATGCCACCACCGAATGACACTGACATCATACGTGAGGAGCTACTTGACATCAAATCGTGAATCTTCAAAAGGGATATGTTTTCGGATTCCTTAGTATGCTTATAACTTTTTATTACAAGAAAGAAAAAAATACTTACATTCGGATACTGGGCAAAACGTTTGTTTTACTCTCAAAAACATAAATAATGTTCCATTCTACCGGAAGAAAAGTGCCAATTTAGCATCCTGCCTTTTCATAAAGAATGGTCCATTTTATCTGCTGGTTTTCCATGATCAAATCATCTCAACATCACTCAGGTGCAAAATATACTATTTTAATAAACCTAAACTAAGCCAAAAGAATAGAGCGACTTACCATTCGACTCTTTGACATTTCAACTTGACACCATCGAAATCCATCCGAATCGAGTCCTATCGAATGTTTTCAAATTGAATGGTTTTGTTTTCTTTCGTTGAGGGGACCCAATAATAACGCCAACTGACTCAAAAGTCTATATCAACCAAAATGAAGCTTTTTTTAAAAATTATATTTTTTAGCATAGGGAAACTTATACTGAATCGGATGCGGCTTTTTTCAAAGATCTTACGGAGATTTTTCATTTGCCACAAGCGGTATTGAAAACGTTCCTTTTAGCGCAATGTATAGTGTCTCTTAGACGGACATTATAAAACATTATGAATCCGTATCTTATAAAAAGAAACTATAAGGACCAAACATTATTTACTGGTGCGTTTTTATGCAAATGACTAAGACGACAGAAATTCGTTTTCATTATCCGAAGAATTCTTCTATTCGAATACCTCCCTTTCGTAGAAGTAAATAAAGTCTAGGACATACTCGAGTAATAAAAGTTCCTTCGTGAAAGCGAAAGTTAATTAATTTTAAATATATATGATATATTTCACAAAGCTCGAAATTTTCCGAACAAACATCCAAGACATATTGAGTGATGGAAATCATTCTTTTGTTTTAATCATTTGTATCAGACCGTATTGTTGAAAAACGTTTTTATTCATACCCATAGGACTAAAGAGACAATAGTTGGGACTCAAACTAATAGATAACTGATCGTTGGATTACACCCTGACCAGCCATAAGAAACGTAGATGCGTAACATGCGCATGCACAATTCTCTTGTGCCCAACTTCAGTCCAGAAGCAAGTTAAAATCTGATGGCAAAGGTCCAATCTTCTGGCAGATAGATAGACAGGAATAGTGAAGTTAGATAAAAGCATAGAAAAATAATATTCATCTAGAGTCCCATAGTACACATTATCCTGAATCAGAAATCGAAAAAATTATCCAAGTTAAACTTGAATTTGTTTATTTTTATGGAATTAATATTTTTGTGCGATAAAACCTATTCGTAGAAGAGGAATCGAGGATACATTGCGAATCACCAAAAAACTTATACTAATCGATAGTAAAATAGTGAAAGAAAAAGAAACCAATAATTTTTAAATATTATTACTGAATCGTAAATATATTCCCGGCGTAAATTTAATCATCACTATTCATTACATTGAACTAAATAATGAATGTCAGGCGGAAAAAATAACAGTTATTTTTACTCTGTTATAGTTATACCCAAAATTGCAATTTGTACTTTATCGCAAGCTAAGTTAACGAAACAAAACATGACAAAACAAGAAAAATCAGTATAGTATTTAATATTTTTATTAATCTACATGGAAAAGTCAGTGCAATAAGAACAAATTAAGGATGAACTATATGAATAAATTACTGAAAATCAATTTCAAATAAATCGGTAATAACATTTTTTGGATTTTGTACTTTGTTTATTTTTAACATTGACAACCAACATATTTCGTTTTCATTTGCGCAATTATACAGTTATGATATCGTATGTATATATTTATATAGTATATTTATATCATCGTATGGTACATTTCATTGACACGATAATACGTCATCATAGATCAAGACATTAATTTCATTCCTTTATTACAGACATTTTCAATTATTCAGTCAATTATCCAATCAACCAGCTGAGAAAACTATTTAAATAGCATGAAAAAATAAAGACATTTTTCAAACTCCTCTTAATGTGCTGGAAAAGAAATATTCTAAAATTTGGATTTTCATGGAACAATTAAGACTCAGTCAACCAATAGAATAAAGTACTAGTTTTTGAATATACTTCTTCTTTTCATCTTTTCATTTCTCTGATGAACCTTAGATCATTAATTTTCATTTTATATGATATGTATATTTGTTTTTCGCCAAAGCTTACATTCTAATAACAACAATTCACACGCTTCATGATATGTGTATTTGCATGAGTTGTTAAAAAAAGTACTCTGAATGACGCGACATTGTTTGAAAGATTGTAAATTTTCTGAGGATTAGTAATCGAGTAACCAATTGCTCCGTGGACATAATATCAAATGTATGTATGCATCAGAAATTAATCCAACATTTGATAATATTTTTCATTCACTATACAATCAATTGAACTACAAACATATATTCAGTTAATTGTTTTAATTAATTTCACAACTAGTAGAGTTTTAAATAACAGATTTCAACACGAATTCGAACAAACAGTCAATATTTTTTTTATTAAAAGTTTTGGTCATAAAAACTTTGAGAGTTAATTATATGGTTCTCCTTCTTTTATTGGGAAATTATTCCAAGTTTTAAGGATAAATAAACTGTTCGAAACGTTAGAATACATTTCGATTTAAGATAGTTTACTCTCAATGTTTTCAAATATATCAAAGACAAACAGAATCTCGAATTGTTTACCTGTCTTTTAAATGATAAATTGGTACGGTTTTTATATACATATACTGTTTGTCTATCGGTTTAAATATCTGTACAGTGGCAACTTTATTTTCTATCAACGGCGATGAATAAATGGTCTATACGTTCGATGCTTCGACGGTTTAATGTTTTGTTACCTTTTCGTTACTCCAATATTTAACAGTTATTAATTCTTAAAGATTGATACTGTTGGCCATAAACTATGACATAAATGACAACAAAGCATAACACAATGACACATGGGGTTTTGTTTCAATCAAGGGTAGTTTATCTAGATAACAAAAAATTAACAGTAGCAACAAATTGCAATCAAAACCCTTTCTGATACCTGATATATTGCACATTTCAACTTTACATTTGCATCTGTGCTGGTGATTCACTTCTCTTTTTCTGTAATATAGATAAATTTTTCTTTACTTCTCTAAATGATCATCTTTATATTATAAGCGTTTATAAGATATACTTTCCCAAATACTTTCTTCATTCAGTTTATGAATGTTCGTTAAATATCTAAATTTCAATCAGTGATATGTGCTCATTTCTTGAGTTTTGTTTCGAACTTTCATCGTAGTTTTACTTTAGGAATGCAAGATTTTTTTAATTCTCTTGGAACTGCGCTGAGCGCATAGGAATAAAATCACAATGTCTAATCGATTATGATGATGTCAATTGTTTATTCATTTACAAATAAATTGTATTCGTTCGTGATTTTAGCATACTGAAAAGTATATTATTGCAAGTAACGTTAGTAGTCACAACTAAATTCCAAAAAATCTCGAGCAGAACAAATCACGCGTACATCTTTTCCATAGTTACGTTCAAAATATCTACACGCATATGGGGAACTTGTACGTACTGCCAGCGCACACTGATTTATTAGTTTTCGGTGCAACGCACACAAAATCTCTCCACTAAATTCTAATTAACTCTCCAAGTTTTGCAGGAGGCTGATCCGCCACTTTGTATTCTTTTAGAAAAATATTTTGTTTTTATGAAATGTTTCTATTATACCAACATACGTAGTTCATAATGATGTATCCATCAATATTTCATAAGTTATTAAAGATCGCGTAGTAAAAAAGGAACTTCAAATTTAAAATTTTTCATAAACAAATCGTGAGCCTCACTTAACTTTTTAAATTAAGTAGTAATCATCAAAATACATTGATGGATTCTTCAACTATTTGAACTGTAAATAATTATTCAAATCGTTGTTATTTTAATAAACAGTGAACTTACTATAAGGGAAATGTAAATCACAGCCAATTTTTGTAAGAACAACTCTTATATTATTACCAAGTTTATTTGGTTTTCAATAGGAGTCGAGCTTGACCCGCATGCATGTATTCAGCAAAAATATATTTCAGTGTAGAATATTGATTTGAGTTCAAAAACGAGATGAAGAACTATTCTCTATGACCCAGCATTGAAACCTTCATGAACAATATTCTTATTCTTGTTATCTTGGATGTGTTTCATTCGTAAAAATAAATTTCTCCCGGTAGTATTTGCGGTAGTAAAATAATTTACTTGAAACGAAGTCTACGACTTGACTAGAAAAATAAATCCAAAGTTATCACAAAATATATGACTAGTAACCTTATGTATTCATTACTGTTAGAACTGAACTATTCTAACTAGTAAACGACCTTTGAGGAGAGAGAGTTATTGAAAGTAAATTAAATGAATTAATTAATTAATTAGGATATAATTGAAATATAAATTTACCTAAATATCACGCGCTTTTTATGAATATTTCATTTTATGCTCCTATACTTCCGGCTTTATCTTAACACGTTTTATATCTATCCTCTCATATAATATATAATCAAAGGAACTCTTCAAGCAACAGTGACGACCAGCGTGTATGCAAGAATTGCACAATGAAAGCATTCCTCTATAAAATTAATTTAAGGTATTCATGTCAAACTTAGGCTTTAATAAAAAATGTATTGAGAATTTTTTTTCTCAATGTTCATATTATCCAGACATTAATCTTTGTCTTTTTATTCACTCGAATAAAATATTTGTTTGTATGCTTTTTCCCGTGAATCTATCACTTTACAATTAGTTATTCTACATGAGTTTGAGCTTATAGAAACAGTCCGTGAAATCCGTAACATAAATAATCAAGTTCTCAATCATCGCTTTTTGTGATGAATATCAGAAAATCCGGTCACTTGAACCCAAAAATATAAAGTCCGTCGAATTAGATGAGATAATAAACAGTTTGAAGAAGATGAAAGAACATGTCTGAGTTCTTATGGTACAATAATTTCGATAGTCGTGCTTACTTACCTCATACGAGCTTGTTCAAACTGATGTAGAATAACTACTTACTATTAAGTTCTTTTTTTATAGACTCTTGTATGAATACCGTTTTTTGTAATTATAACTCATTGGTACAAAATAACATTGAATAACACGATTGGCGGATCGGCCGATAAACTGTTTTTCTTCCAACCAAGACGTCATCAAGTATTTGATAAACTATGAATGCTTCAATATGTAATATATATTTATGTATATATATATATATTTATATATATCAGAGGAAAACAATAGTATTCACTAGGCCTAAAGGGCGACACGGCTCATGGGATGTAAGCGTTTGGTAAAATTCAAAAACTATTATTTTTATTAATAAAAAAATCACTAGATTTCTGTGAAATATTTCCCCGAATAATGTACCTGGATATTATTATACGTAATTTTCTGATTCAAAATATATTTACGACTAAAAATTGATGCTGTTTCGCGTTGAACGAAACAGTTGAGAAATCAATTGGAGTTTTTGAAAATTTTACGAAACGCCGAAGAGATAGAAGTATGGGTGGGTAGTTGGAAGAATGCCGATCATAGGAGTCGAATATTATTCAAACAATGATAGAGTAAAAATCGGAGACAATGCGAATCAAACGAAATTTTTTACTTTTGGTAAAGCACGTTTTATCTGGCGATTGATTGGGGGAAAAAAATGTCGGTCAAGTGAGCCTTTTGTGACGAACGGCAGATGGGCAGGTATCGCGAATAGGATGGACAATGGGGGGTCGAGACAAAGACGGGGGAGGGAAGAGGCAGAGGGAGGGCCGCGTCGCCGCAATTATTGTAGGTCACAGCATCCGATCACGGAGTCCGCGATTAGAAGGCGGTACTGTTGTGGGCCTGGCGCTGGGCGCCGCTGACGCTGTGATGGTGGGGCCCAGTTAGCGAGCCGAAACCACCGCCACCGCCACCGCCGACCGGGCCAGAGTCCACCGCTGGGTATCCCGGCTCCATGTCGTAGTCCGGCTCGAGTGCTGGATTCACTCGTCCGTTTGATTCGTCCTTGCTGCCGTATAGCCTGCCGGCTCCTGCGGCCAGGACTGACATCTGCTCGCCCTGAAACCAACCAGCCATGCGCCAGCACACGGCCCGCTTCAGTATGCGCACTGCCCCGAGTAGAGCGAGCTACAGCCGCGGCTACCACGCGAACGTTGTTTACACGGCAGAAGCCCGACCATCAGCTCGACCGCAGCTCCGTCCCCTCTCGAGCGCGGCAACTTTAGCCCGACGCGAGAACCTGCGCGTTTCGCGTTCGACTCTAGTCAGGCATCAATTGGATCACGCCACACAGACACGCATCTTGAAAAACCAAACAGCTAGTGAAATCGGTCTGCTTTGTTGAAATTTTACAATGAAAAACCGCTGTATAAAAGTGAAGAGTCACTGTTAGAAGGTGCGAATGAAATATTGAATGGAACTGCAGTGAATTTTTCATGTAATCAAAGTGTTTTCCGAGGGGCTTCTCACTCGAGTACTCCCAGAAGGAGTACCACGGAATTCTTTTGGAGTATCGCGGGCTTATAAACGAATAATACTCTCTATTCTTGTCAATATTAACCAAGTCAATATTCCTCAGATGAGGACAAGCTGGATTAGAACACAATACGTTTATGCTGGCGAGATAAAAACGCCAAACGCCATTGTTATTTAGTACCATGAAGTACTAAACAACAATGGGAGTACCGGAGTGAGAAGCCCCTCGGAATTTGCACTTGAGTTTCACGAGTTTTGATAAAAAAATTTACTACAAACCATTTTATATGAAAATGTTTGCTGTCAAACTCATGGAACTAAAGGGAAAATTCACATTCACTACATGAAAAATTCACTGGAGCTCCATTCAATAATTTATCCACCTTAATACGGTGATTTTTCATTTTAATACACGTACCGGTTTTTCACTGTAAGCTTTTAAGAGAGTATATATATATATTGCGAGTGTCGAGCTCTCTCCTCTGAAAAGGAAGTGTTTTGATACGATGCGTGGCTCGAAGGCAACGGTAAATAATCGCGGCAATGCTACAAAGCGACACTAGGGAGGAAAAGGGGAGGTGGCACGGACTGACCTCTGCTGGATCGGGCCCGACCCTTTCGACGTCCTCAGGAATGTTGACGACGCAGCGAAAGATGTCGTAGCTCGGGGCGAGCCTACCGGTGAGAAAGACTTGCTGCGTCCCGTAGGAGACGCTGACGAGCGTGAAGAGCGATATGATCATAGCCATGGTGCGGAACGGGAAGGTCTGCACGTTTTTCTCCTCGTCGTAGCCCGGGTAGTGGATGAACGCGGGCAGCCCCATTATCGGCTCGCCCCCGCTTATGCGCACGACGAACGCGATTATGTAGGCGGTCAGGCTGCCGTACGTGTTGCAGTAGTGCTTGAAGTGCACCACCATGAGCAGCTGCGGGAACAGGATCACGTACACCAGGTCCGAGCACATGGACCACAGACCGTAGATCGACGGGATGGTCAGGGCCATTATTGTGCTGAGAATCCCCACGACCAGGATGCCCCCTCGCATCACCCAGATGATCTCCATTTCTGACGCCTGGCCCAACAAAACACCCAAGCATATTTTGTACCCCAGCTCCAACTCTATCACCACTTCTCGCCAATCTCGCGCAGGCCAGACTAAACGTCGATGCCCCGCCGTGTACAAAAAGTAGCTCGCCTTCCCGAGCTGTCGATTCAATCAACACTCGGTCAACACTTCGGGTTGTCCTCGCGAAAACCAACTTATTCTCGCCACATAGTAATGCCAAGTTGAATTGCCACGAGATACATACGAGTCAAAGAAGAATCGAAATAGAACTCGGGAGTACGAGTAGAAACCGTTCTCTGCCACTCTTCGTCCGAGGAGCATCGACATCGTGTGACCCGCGCACAAGTCAATCAACCAACTTACTCTTTGACGGAAAATGAGCTTGTAAACGTTCCTCGCAAACATCGAACTAGCTGAAAGGATACTGCTGTCGGCGGATGACATCACAGCGGCCGACACAGCTCCCAAGCCGAAGAATGACACGAATTCCGGCGTGAGATATTGCAACACCATCGGCAGGATCATACTAGTTTCTCTTTCCGTCAAAGGCCAAGGACCCTTGTAGCCCGTCTCGTTCCATGCTGAAACAGTAATCAACACATCCAGCACATTTATAACATCTCCAGCGCGAATCGACCGCTTTATATGCAGACGAAAGATTTCTTCAATTTTCACTGCGGTTATTTCAGCTTCGACTCGTCAATACCAGACGTTTTACACGTTACGTCAACGTTGTGAGTCTCTTGGTGAAAACTTGATTTGTTTAACAGTTAGAAGCACCGGAAATATTTTAGCTTCGTCGAACTTTCTAATTTTTAACAAAATAAACCTCTTGCGAGAAAAACAAGATGGTATAAGCTCGTGACGTCGTATTTTCATTTGATTAACCGGCCGTTTTATAATTGATGTACCTATACAGGGAGATCAGTGGATTCATTCATGTGGCTATTTTACTCAACAAATTTTTCACGGAGTTTGCATCATGAATATGAGCGCTGATATAATCCACTCGTGTAGTATGACGTCCCTATATAAATATAAATATTGTTACTTGGAGAATATTGTTGGAATAATTTTTTCACCTGAAAGAAATAATTACAAAGACTCCCTTGTGTTTATCTTCCCTTCTGCTCTGGCAAACCCCCGCAAGCCACAAGTAAGCATTTCTGGGGTGCGACCACACCGAAGGGAATGAAATTAGGCACGTCTACCTACTTCATTTCTCCCTGTTCTTCGATCCCCTCCGCCCGCTCCCCCACCCACTCGCCCTTCCTCGTTTCTGCCTCAACAAATCTCCTCTTTTTTTTTTCTACATCCCCAATTTTCTCGTTCTAACTTACTTTCTGTGAGTTCGCCATTTGATACTTTCATCGTGGAACTGATTTTGTTATATTATCTATGGATGACGAATTCCTCATAAAATGAGCAATAGCTCGTACAAGCTCAAATCTTTTTAGTTAACAAAACAAACTGAGCTATGGGAGACGTGGGTGTAATTGCACGTGGTTCCGTATTAATAATCTAGTCGATTTGCCCTTTCGCAATCACATTAGCCCGTTAATTAATTAAGCTCACCCTATCTTTCATGCACTTTTGTCTCTTTTATCCTTTCACGCTCGCCCACGCATTAAGCTTTTCCTGTAATCAAGAGTATTTTCATCAGACCCCGACACTCGCAATGAGTTTTGAATCGAAGTCGGTTCGGCCGAAGTGGGGAGGTAGCTGCTGCGGCGCATCAGCATCGACGGCTAGGCTCCTTGACATTTCACGGTATAGCCGCGCGAGTGTCGGGGGCTCAGCAAGGGGTTGACTCTTGCTAGCTTTCACGCTCCCCCCGTTTTTTCTCCGGTCCCCTCCGGTCGGGCTGGATCGCGCGTTATATATACTGCTGGTATTTACAAGAGGCGAGGGGTGGAGCGTGCGAGCCGGCCCATGTGTGCTGGGGCGCTCTGTTTTTCTAATGCGACTCGCCCGAATACATTTGCCGATGCGACAAGCCCGACCAGCCGAGCGTAGCTAATTTTCGCAGCGAAACTCACGCGATCGGCCGTCTGCTCTCGATCCCGTCGCGGCCCGGTATCATGGGGCTCCCTCTTTATTATGATTATCTCCCGCTTTTGTTTGGACTGATACGATGTTTTGATACGAGCTTGCGAGACGCGTTTAGATAAGCCACTCTCGCACTCTTGCGATATGGATTTGCTTGATGCTCCGCGGGAGCCCGTGGACGAGTCGTGATATAACGCCAAGCGACGACTCTCCAGTCCGCGCCGAATTCGGTACACATTACCTTACGTAAAGTCAAATAAAAGCATTGAATAAGTCGAATTACACGATTTCTACCAGT
The DNA here is from genome assembly GCA_020882685.1 of Aphelinus atriplicis. Classification (NCBI taxonomy): domain Eukaryota; kingdom Metazoa; phylum Arthropoda; class Insecta; order Hymenoptera; family Aphelinidae; genus Aphelinus; species Aphelinus atriplicis. Next base: position 43,778,709 of record CM037074.1, on the reverse strand, counting down.
CCATGGACTCATTATTCTTTCAAACTTACATTCGCAATCGAGTTCGAGCATTACATTTTTAATTCGTTCGTGCGGGGTAGAATAAAGTTGTTAGCATTGCCCAAGCTTTGTTATATGTATATCCCACTGCCACCCACATGCACACGCATACTGAATTATTCGACCTCTCAGCGCGCTTACTTTTGTCTTGGGCTAATTTCATTTGCACTCGCCCCCATTCGTTAAACATTCAAGATGTGCCCAGTTGCGGTTCCGCATGCAAAAAAACGTCGTAACAGTGAATAATTGGCAGAGTCTGCGAGTAGAGACAGAAAAGTGTAATATGCACTTTGTTTCCTCGTCGTCAACATAAACAGGCTCGCGGTACGAGTGCAATGTCATTTTTAATGCAAAGAGCGAAAAATCAATTTCTCTTTTGCTCGGGAGAGTTACATAAAAGAGCTGCACGTGCTTTACGTCGTTTCCAACTGGGGACTCGTAAAATTTCACGCTAATGAAAGATGTTGAAGAGGATCAGAAGGAAGCGCGCGCGGATTTCTCACCGAGGCTGAGGCTGCGGTGATGAGAGCGAAATCCTCGTGTAATAAACTCAAAGTGTTGTGTGTGTAAAAGAGAAAGAAGGCAGTGCGCGCAGGAGCGAGCGATAGAGTGAGAGTATCGCGGCGACCATCTGCCGGTTTTAATTCATTCAAAGGACGATATCACTCGTTGCGCGCGCGCGCTCGGACGCTCGCGGCAACTGATCTTGCGTAGCTCGTGCGCGCGACGCCGGCTGCGCGCATGTCTCCCTCCCTCATAACATCGCGTATACTTTCTAATCGAAACCGTCGCGCTATCCACTTTTGTACGTGTATGCGCGAATTTAATGCGCCGTGTGGCATTTACGCTTTGCTTTTTTCACGTGTCAGCTGGCTCAGAGACAAATTACACATAATTCGAGAATCTGGGTAATTGGTCTCAACTTCCACGATGCTTCGATGATTGCTGCAATGTCTTATTTCTATAGCAGTGATATAGGATACCCTGGCGACGGGTCATTTTAACTCTTTTCTCACGAATCTAAATGTAGGACACGTTCATTCGCAGCACTCTTCCACGCAAATAGATTTAGAAAATGTTTGCTTTTTTATGTTTATTCTTTGCCTCAAATTAATATATTCCCTTTCGAAAGCATATGCTGTCACGACCGATTCTTAAAACCTACATTTCCTAAACGCTTTATCGTGATGAATCGATAAGAGACGTCATGTTTTTGATTGCGATAGTCAACAACTCAATTGATCGTCACAGCGTAGTGAGTAACTCCGCGGTAAGCTAATGCGCAGTCCAAAAATCTACCATTTACCCATACTAACTTTATACGTTTGCGAATGGATATTCTGACTAACCCTGTTATTACGTTTAGTCTCTACGAAGAGAAATTAAATTATCGTCGAGAATGAAAATAATTCTAAAAAGAAAGAATGTCTTCCATTTCTAGAAGTCAATTGGGAAAAATGCATTGTTCCAATTAGCCATAATTCATGTGTCTATAATATAAAGAACTAGCTTTTCACAATATAGATAGTGTGAGTACACATTCTATATTCAACTCAATCAGAGTAAATACTTATGACAAACTTTTGCTTATATAAGAAGTTTACCTGTACATCTATCGTACTTCTAGATTAGTTATTCATTTTCAAATTAATTTGATTGGACAATTCAAGTTGTCAAGAATTTAAAAGAACGTTAGTTGCCCAAGCAATTATATATCGATAAACATATTGATTGGACTGAATTAGGTGATTGAACTTTGCTCTAATATCTTTTTGGTTTCTCTTCGATAAAATCTTATTTCTCCACTTGTGAACTCGAAAATACACATACTTGACAGGTATTATAAGGTATATATGAAAAGAGAAAAAGTAAACTTACGAGTAGCTTTAGCAATAGCACCAATAAGAACAGGTGGAATGGCCATAAGAATACACCCAAAAGCAGCTACGTAGCTAAGTATTTGAGCTCTTCCAGCAGATTTTGAGGATAAAACTCTTTGAAAGTAAACTTGCCACGGAATGCCACCAAAAATCAAAAGCAGTCCGTAGTCGAGGTAAGACCAATATTCATCCGGGTTCACTGCGCCGATCCAGTCGACGTCCATCGAGCTCAAGGATTGTACACGAGGATGCGCCCACGCAAACGGAATGCACATCCACTGTAAACAAATATGGCATAATTCTCTTCAGCATATTTCATTGTCTAGCCAATTTATGAAGCTATTTATGAACCTGGGTAACTTCAAATTCTTATAATTCAGGGGTGAATGGTGAGTGGCTTGATTGGTGTGAGGATTTTCACGAGGAAAAAACGTTTGATCGCCTCTATTTGTTCCGGTCCTGCGCGCTACATATTCTTCCTGTATTTGTCATAGGTAAAAAGTATCCCCTCACGATTTAGAATATTGCGGAAAGACAAGTATTTTGCAACTTCATAATAAATTTCCGGAGAAATCCAGTATTTTATTTAGAGATCGCGTTCTATTTAGTTGATCTTTGCACTATGAATAGGACAATACATTTTTAATGAGGCTTGCAACAGTCAAAAGCTAAACTTGTATATATATCTATATACAGTACGTTTATATCCGTAACATAGGAATTTTTACCTTTCTTGGGATATAATGCATCGCGTCATAAAATTTTTACGTATTTATAAGTGTATACGTCGGCATGTACGCAAAACTCCAACTTCAAAAAGCATTCTAATCGTAGAATCGTCATGAGACTGAATTAATTCAGATGTTTGCGAGACTAGAGCTCAGAGAAACGTAAATTTTTGTGATCGATGCGGCGTGACAATGAAGAGCGAGTAAGTACTGTAAGTCGAGTAAGTTAATGAAGAGTAAGTACTCTGGCAGAGAGGCATTATTCAACGGTGAACACTCCAATTGTCTGTTTTTTTTTTCAATTTTTTCGAAATCAAAATTGGATTTTCTCGCTCTTTGGAAATTAAATATTATATGCAACTCTTTGTATACCAATGAAAATGGGGGGAAAAAATAATTTCCGTCGAAATTCCATATTCCTGGCTCTGTTTCGGGGAATTAATATTTTATCGTCACATGCAATCTCAAATTGTTAAATGGTTCGAGGTAAAAATGCATGGGTTGATACATTTTTTACATCGCTATATCATTGCTGTGTTGATTCATTGTAAAACTCGCGCAAAGGTTTCGCAAGACTCGCAGGAAAATGAAATAGGTAGGAATGAATGAACTGGTTGTAGTGCGGCTCAATGGATTCCGTGATCTTGACTCTAAGCAACGAAATATGAGTTAACACTTCTCTCGGTGAAATTTCTTATGGCAAGCTGTTTATGCTCGAATCTGTGTTTCATAACAACGACACTTTTGAATAAATTGGTAATCCACGTAGTCAGTTTATATTAACACTGGCAGTAAATTTATCATGCGCGAATACGGATTTTGAGCTGAGAATTTGACGGAAAGTATAAGGCATTGATTGTGGCATGTCGATGAAGCTGCGCGAACGATTCCGCACACCCAGCGAGGATTCAGAGTTGCCGAGATGAATACACGGAAGTAGGGATAGCCTTGATTTGGTTGAAAAGTGAAAACATGGCGAATAATGGAAGGAAGATCGGATGCGGCTGCGGCGCGCAGTGCGGGAGGCGAAAGAGAGTGAATGGGGGGGGGGAGGGGAGGGGGAGCGAGCGAGCGAGCCTGCCTAATAAATTAGAGGGCATAATGGCGCCGTTGAGGGAAACGAGACTGATCCTGGGCCCGATAGCGGCTTTCCCGCGGGCTCAGGCGCGCTCCCGTTTCACCTTCGCCCGCTCGAGTCGAGTCGCGCGCGCGCGCGTCAGCCAAACGATCAACTCCGAGTGCAGCCAGACACAACACCTTTTACTTTAATGCATTTTGACCATTACATTATTCATAGCGCAACGCTCCTTCCCGTACATACTGCGCCGAGTGTTATTTTCACCGTCCATGACTTGGCTAATTCGCCGGCTGCACTTGCCTCGTGCAACTTCCTCATCGATGCAAAACCAAACACCACGCGAATTCACCTGTGTATTGATCGACCCCGATACACTCGGCCAGCACAATCTCGCTTCAGAAACGTATCCCCTGGCCACTCTATGGTAAACACGCGCTTATACTTGGATCTATTTTCCCCGGTCTCTATAATTCTTTAACGAACCATTGGTTATACAACTTGCGTTTGGATTAATTTCTGTTCAAAAACATTCACAAACATCTTACAGAAGTGCCACTGCTTTCCATTGGCATACGATGGTATTTCTTCATCTTTTATGCTTCATTATATTTTTACCATTCACGAGTTTAAGGCTTTCATACACTTTCTCTTTGGCTTTTTTCAATTGTCTTCTAAATGTCATCTCGGCTTAGTTTCGGTATCAACTTTTTCTTTTTATGAATTTGAGACTGAGTTATATTACATGTTCCAACCCTTTCTAACGCCTTTTTGGCTGCCGAGGTTCATATAAGTATGAGTGAATGTCAAGTTTTGTCGCAGGTGAAATTTGACTAATTTTTGGTTGGATATTTACTATTTTTATTAAATATGCAATTTCTACAATTTCAATCTTAGAAATAGGGAATTGAAATTTGGACGTTATGATGGTGTCTTGACATGTATTTGACACTTCTCGCAGCATCTAATTTGAATAACTGAGGAAACAAAACTCTATCTTAGAAAGCAATTCTTCTGTAGTTTGAGTCTTTCCAAATGTCCACCGTTAATAACAAACTATACATTTCTCACGAACCATGCGGACGCTTCCGCATTTGCATCATCAGTCTGACTCCAAGCGAGATTAGGAATGTTCCACTGATAGTCTCCATGGTTTTCTTACATTATACCGGTATTACGTGGGGAAAATTCAGCGCGTCAATATTTTTTCATCACTTTTTGCATAGTGTTACATAAAATAAAGAAAAATAACACATAATACGGACTTTCCCGGGTGAAGACGAGTGTAATTCGACTACTGAGAATCACTGCAATTCTTTGAACATGTGTAATATTACAAAGGATAATAGCGAATGGAATAAAATCGCACTACCACTCATGGTTGTGTTGATAGGTTTCTTAATGATCACAGCTATTAAATCTAAACAGTATTTAGTTGTAACACTCAATTATCTTACACTATCGTGGTGGATGTTAATTGTCAATAGAACTTCACATGGAGAACGGTATATATATATATATATATATATATATATATGTAAGTATATAAAATAGATTAGATTAAATACGCGAAACTTTCCCAACTATTGAGGTTGAATAGCTCGGAAGAGATAAGAATGACGCGTAAACCAGAGGACTTGGATCGTTCAAGCATAATCTACTTTATGCGGCATGTTGAAATGTGATAAGATGAATATGTACGAATTTTCAATGAGTATTGTTAAGATGATTGACTGGGATAGTAATTGAAGAATATAGCGAGTGTAGCACTTACGAGTCCAATAAATATGCAGAAGAGCTGAATAACGTCGGTGTATGCAACGGAATAGAGGCCACCAAATAATGTATAGAAGACGGCGATAAGGGCACTCAGTACGACCGATGTCCCCTGGTCCATGTCAATGATGACGGCTAGGGTCGCGCCGAGGGCCGCGAGGATGCCCGCCGCCCAGAACACCTCGCCGCACAGCGCTGGAAGGAACAGGAGCCCGCCCATCCGCTCACCGAATGCGTCTTGAAGCGGGTCCAACATCGTTATGTACCCCTGCTGTCGCATCTTGTTCGCGAAGAATACTCCACCTTTAGCGTTCGAACAAATAAATATCCTACATTCGAAGCTATATTTACGAGGCTGCTGCAAACTACCAAAAACTAACAATTTCCCTCCGCAGGACGTGTGTGCCGAAAGTTATGTATAAACGCCTAAAAAACGCGCGCGATAGATATATAATCTTTCTGTGGAATAATTTTGCGAAATGGAATGAATCTCGGCGCTCATTTCACGAATACCGGGGAAAGTGTAAATTTGAAATTTGGCTAGGCAATAGAACTGCCGCGAGAAATTCTGAACTTGTACATCGGAACTTTCTTGTGTTTATAGTTTTCGAACTTGTTGATTTGAGTCGAAGGGAGAAAGAAAGTTGAAAAAACAACGGGGATAAATTTGTTTGTCGAAAATAAGATAGGGCTGTGAGTTGTGATGTCTGGCTCGTGTACACCGGCTCACCGGATCGGCAAAGGCACAAAGCAAATAAGGGCCAATTAATGTTGGAGCCTTAACGATATAATCGTGGAGAGCCGAAGCGACAACGCGGCCAAATCCGAAACGCAAAGTGTGTAAATTGCATGAATGTGCGCGTTGGCGGGGTGTGGGGGAGGAGGGGGGGGGGGCAAAAGTAAGCAAGCGAGGGTCGAGGATATCGGGAGGGTGGGCCGGTAGCTAAACGTATTTACCAAAGATGAGGCTGAGGGAGTAGCCGAAGGGCGCCTGGCACCAGACGAGGCCGCGGGTGTAGATGGCCTCGGCGGTGCCGTTTATGTAGCCGCCGCCGACCCACGTCGCCGTCATCGTGAAGATGCCGACGAAGAGGCCGATCGAGCGGCCCGCCAGCATCACCTCCTCCTCGGAGTCGTTGCCTGCCTCCTTCTTCCGGGCGGCCCATATTCCCACCCCCAAGATCAGCAGGTAGAATAGAACGATAGACACGACCCCCGCGACGTTTATCATCTTCGGGGCTGATATTTCCACGGGCGTGTACTCCAATTGACGCAGACCAAGGTCCGAGAGGTTGGGTAGACGATCTGATTTTCCACCTTCCGGAAACCTGCAACATACCAAACCAGCACCAAACAAAATTATGCCTTCGTTTTCCCACACTCGTTACCAACAATCTCAATATTTCACAGTCTCCTTTCGCCAAGTGCAATGGGCTTTTGGAGCTTTATCAAATATACGTTATCTAGAGCATAAATCTTAAACCTTATTGAGGTTTGTTTGTTGCATTTTAATACATAGACGCCGGTTAGAGCTCGCATGGGTTTATACATTATATTCTGGTCGTGTTAGGAAACCAAATCCAAATCATAGATTTCAATCTTATTTTATATCCTCTGAATGTATGTGTTAGAAATCGACGAAATTCCATCACTAATGCAGGAATCTTTGTAGAAATTAGTATGGTCAATCAGAAGCGAATAGAAACCTTCTGGTTATTTCCATAGCAATAGATATTTGTGTTCATAGTGACTGCTCCAAAAGTCAAGTTTGACCTAATTAGAAATATAGGTAGGTATTCAAGTTTTATGAACAATTTCGAATGTGTGCAAAGGAGAAAATAATTTCCATTGCTCGAATATACCACAGATGTTCCATCCTAAAAGAGTGAGAATGATGAATTCAATAGATCATACAAAGGCACGTTTAGAGCATACTCGACTGATGGAAAGTATTTTCTTATTTTCAGTCGTTTGTATCAAAACTAATTTGTGGAGGATGTTCCTTATAATTTCTTTCATATTTCTTTGAATTGATTGATTAGTATATTTATTAGTATAATGAATAGTGAGTCCGTTCAAACATGTATCAACTCAAAGGGCTAGTTATTGTGAAAGCCTATTGTATTATCAGTATAATAGACTACAGTTCTTTTTCTCATCAATTTGACATGATCGTTTACTTTCTCCCTCAGACAATAAACATGTAGAGTGCTCAATTACAGTAAATAATATATTCGATCTATTTTCGATAATGTGCCTGTATGTCGTTTATACTATCCTGTCTCTTAGTTCAAAATTATATCGTGATGACTGATAATAATCGCACTTTTAGCAAGAATGTATATGAAAAAAAGATTCCCATTTGTTCATCAACACGAGTCACAGAATTTGAAATTTTTCTATTCTGAACTTTTTTTTTACCGAACTCATCAGTGATCATCATTTTTTTGTATTCATGTTTTAATTTTTCACCAACTGAAAATGAGTTTCTTGTAGAATGAAGCGAGTACTTGAATTTACAATTGAAAGAGAAAAATTACTTTTTGAAATTCTTTCTGTTAGTCAGTATCACAATACTTCCTATTCCAAGCGAATTCAACTCGAAAGATTTAATCTCTCGCGAAGTATAATGAGCACTGAACCTTGAATGTGAAAAGAAATTCGAATATAGAATTTCAGCTGCATGAGAGCGTTGCTTTCAAGAAAGGGTTAGCGACCCATTACTGTGCTACGAAGGTCACTTTATCCGTATATGACAGTCATCTTGATGAGATAGCATCATAATAGTCGTAGATATTACTTTTGTGCAAGACGTTTTTTATGTCAAATTCTTTCACTAAAGAACTTTTTGTACCCAATACTAGATTCAAGTTCTTAGAAAGTCATGCAAGAATATCTACGCAATGCCCCCAGTGATTCTTTCAACAAAGGAATAATTCTCATCTTAGATAAAAATGAATAGTACCGAGTGTACTGAAATCAGTGTACGGAAATTAATAACTTTCAACCAGAGCATACACTTGTTATAGGTATGATGAATTGCATGTAATTGAGAAGCGTCAAATCGTTTTCATAATCCTTGACAAGACCCTTTCACTGAGAGTGGATTCGTGCAAAAGATGGTTTGCTATATGATCACAGCGTATTTTTCCCGCATCACGCACGTACAAACATGTGCTCATCCATAGAAGGTTGCGAGAGTACATTATATTCAAATGTCTCACCATTTGCATGATTTATTTTTTGTAACTCTGATGAGATGACCTGAAAGTCACTGTTTCTCAGCTGCAAAGTTGTAAGAAATACTGCAGACAATAGGGGATTGATTGCACCGATGTTAAATAAAATGATAGTGCAAAAAGTCAATTAATCAATCCACGGCCATTACTGGTTTCGTAAAATTACGGAGAAAAATCGTTGTTTACAACGGTAAATACCGAAATACCACGAGGGTATTACACAATGAAAATTTGGTGTTACGCATGAGATGCAAGTATCTCTCGCATGCTTGGACCTTCTAAAGATTTACGATTAAGAATTTGCGTAAAGTTTGCTGGTGTATCGGCAAGGTTTATCAATGTTATTTGTTACCCTATCCGATACTGTTAGAAATTCCTTTAACGATAACATATTCGTGTGAAATAACGTTTCCACTGATGGAGTAGATTTCAATGGAAGATGGATTATGCAACTTAAATAGTAACTGCGCATAGTACTGTCATGATGGTAATATATGTGACACGATGATAAAAATATTCCATCTTCCGATTAAGACCTATTAATTATTCGTTTCAAAGGATAGGAATCTCCTATAGATTATTCGGACTATGTCGAAAATTCTGAAGAAACGTTCTAATAGTAACTTTTTAAATAATGTATTTTTCAAGTGTTCCAAAGTTCGGATGTTCATAAAGCATATTTTAATCAATATATTTGTAGGTGTTTTTCATCGAAGGATCTCAGAGATAAATATTTTCTTTTTTAAATGCCCATAAAATCATGAGATTTCATCTTGTAGTTCGTTTTCTAATTGCCTAAAATGATTTTTTGTCAACGTAGGCACTGGTAGTAATCATTACGGTTTTCGTAAGAGAGGTCTGTAGATGCCTTTACAGACTAACATTCTGGTCTTTTTTTTCATAAGCAAAAATTTAATTTTACCCTGCTTATGCAGGTGAAATGGACTTTTTGGGGAATTGTATGTACGAGAATCATGGGACAAAACAAACGTTGACAATATGCTGTAACGTAAAATTGAAGCATTTGACGTACTCTGCAAGACCTCGGTAGGATTTTTATACGACGTAATTTTTTCCGCATTATGCTGATAAAACGACCCAATTGAGGAAAATTGTATGGAGTAAGATAGAAAATGGCCGTTCTACCTGCGTAGTTCCAAGAACATGTTAACCTAGTTTTTACGAATGAAATAGTACGAAATATTATGCACCTGTCGGAGGTTAAGAAGCTTTGACCGGCAAAATGTTTGCCCGTGCTGAAATAACCTGGATGATCGAAGTTCCTACTCTATTTGTCGTCTCCAGCGGAAGAATTAGTATATCATGCACCCGAGCGAGGTTAGGCGATTTCGGCACGAAAAACGTTTGCGTCAAAATAGCCTAGATGAGTTACATGTACTATTTTTTGTACCTGGCGGGCGAAAAGTTCAATTTTTTGCACGACGCCAGGATGCAAAGTTGACATTTTTCTCGCACAACTTATGAAAAATAACATAACATGCATCTCGCTAGCCTAGGCTATTTTGGCACGCGCACCGTTTTTCCGCAACCACCGGCCTCGCTCAGGTGCATAATATACTATTCTTTGCGGACGCCATGGTGGAAAAGTGCTAACTCGGCGTCCTGGTGTTTGCGGAAAAAGGCATTTCTCTCTCATGTATTACGAAAAATAGTATATGCATCTCGCTCGCGACTAGACTATTTCGGCCCGCGTAAACTTGCAACCAAAGCTGCGCTTGGGTCGCCAACGCGTTTTTCCTCGTGCTCAGATGCATAATATACTGTTTGGAACTAAATTTTTTTCAGGATTTTGTAGAACACATCAATTACGTTGTTCTTATGTCCTGGTAGTTATTTTTTCCATTGACTTAGAGGTGGATAGGGGTGGACATAAGATTTTAGAATGTTAAAAAAGATACAATCGGTAGGGACTTTTTGTACTTTATCGTTTTTCAGTAGATACAAGAATCGCGGATCGCGGCCCAACGCGTTTTACTATATAAGAAAAAAATGTGTCGCCGTTTTGCCTGCCAAATGTCATTAAATTTTGTTGGAGATTGGATATTATTTGTGCTTATTGTCAAGAGGTCCTTATCGGATTTCGGGTAGAAGTCAATGTTTCTAGAGCTGTAAACGTGTGCCAATCATTGGGTATAAATCATTTTAAAGCTCTTGACCTAAGAAATCAAATAAATTTTGTTCGGCCCAAAAATATCATGACGTACAAGTTGTAATTTTTTTTATAGGTATTGGATATTGTACTGAATATTTGATAGGATTCTATTTTGAGGTGAAAATGAAGTGCTGTGAAAATTTTCCTATACGTGGTTCTAAAAAGTCAAATGGGCTAGAGGCCATTATCAACAAATTGTCTAGAAATAATTTGAAGAAAAGTATTGACCTGCTGAGACGACATGAAACAGCCCATGTATGTATTATATACGTTGCCATTCATATTCGAAACCTCTCCTATAGATTTATCGATCCGATTATTTGTTTAAGATTAAAAAAAATAAAAATTTTATTGAAACAATAAAATGGGTTATTTTTTAATTTTCGGGCCGTAATCAACATTGAGACAATTATTACATTTACGTAAGTTCAGCTTTCTAGCTCCTTTTTACTTCCAATGAGCTGAAACTTGTTGCGATCGGCATGCATGAACTCAAGTGTATAGCATTTTCGCTCGCCATTCACGCGACTCTCAATCTTAGTCCTAGCTCTCTTAGGAACATGAAGGTTGAGGAATTTCAGAAGCTCTTCGCTTGGATTATATTTCAATCTTCACAATGGAACATATGAATTTGAGATGGTAATATTCATATTTTACTCTCTAGAAATGTATCTAGAACTTGTTATTCCTTTTGTTTCGTTTGAAAGGTTGGAAATAAACAAGGGCGTATTAGTCCATTTCTGTAATTCATCCATAATTGGGTAAACTCGTAAACACAATAGCGTAGTGAGTATCGAAGAAAGGCAAAAATTGTTGAGCACTCCGAGTAGATGCGGATAACGTGATAACTGTGCAGGGGGTTGTCATGAGAAAGTCTGTCTGATTGATTTTGTTTTTCTTTTGTACTGCAATAGACAGTTGATACATCGAACGAAAATGACTGGATGTACGGTGTGTAAGTGATTGCATGTCTGGTAATTTGTGTCAAATGTAAAAAGAATGACTGAACGAAGAGAAGGGTTTTACCTGTGGAGGCCCCTGGGAGTGCAGTCACGCAACAGCGGGGGGCAGCCTCAGACGGGAAAGGGCGGCATGGCCTGGTGTCGGGTGGACTTCCTCAGCAAGCGAGGCGCGGGCACCAGAGGAGCTGGGCTCGTGGTCGCGGCGGAGATAGCCGCGAGCGCCAGCGCCGGGGGCCTGGGGTTCGGGGGGCAGCAGTCGCCCCACCGGAGCGACGTCTTCTGGGAGGGGCTGTTCCGCGTCCTAAACGCCAGGCCGCCCATGGGCGCTGATGGCCATCGATGGTCCCTGCTCTGCGGCCTCACCACCTGCCTACTGCTCCCACTGAGGCCCCGTCCTCGCCCACCGAATTCCTCTCTTCCTCGGCCTCCGCCTCCACCTCTGGCTCGGGCTTGAGCGTGACTACTGTCACGAACACGATCTATCCAAATTTTCTCTCTGCATGTAGATTGTTCACCCTCTGGAACACTTTATAAACAATCATTCAATCGTTACTCACTTCCACGTTGTACAGCTTTACTCTCGTCTGTCCTCCTCCTCCTCCTCCTCCTCCTCCTTAGATTTCCGAATCCGTTGCAATTTTCTAAGCTGCCTTCACCCTCTACGTATTTATTTTAACATCGTACAATCACTCGGTCGTGACGTATAAGTAGAGACGACTCATTAATGTAAGATTGGATGCGAAGAATTGAATTATTATTTTCTTAGCAATGGAAAAAGCGTATGTTGCTCTGTTGATTACCATCGCAATCAAAGAAATTATTAAAGGAAAAAACAAATATGTATATTAGAATATTAAACCATCCTTCATGTATATGTTGATGAATCTGAGTCTCACTACGAGCTTGTCAAGACTAGTACTTTTCCAAGACTCATTGCAGTCTTGAAAAACTACTGTAATTCTATGAAATCAAGCCCAAAATACTATAGTAAAATGTATTATAATTCAGAAAAATTACACACTCTGCTCCAAAAATATTTCTGGTTATTTTCTTCTATTCTATTTTAACTTATTTGGAGTGGAAGTTTCATCATTATTCAATCAATATACTAAATCAATAACAACCTGAGTTGGGTTAAAAAATTGCTACAATATTTCATCGAAAATTGCTTCATTACTTATTTATATGTTCAATGTACTCACAATGTAGTTTGAACAGACATAGATATTTCTCGATGTATTTTTCACGATAGTATTTAACCTGCGATTATTTCTCTAATTTCTAGGGTGGAATTAGAACTTAAATTTTTTTCTTGAAAGAAAAAATCTCAATTCAATCGTTTTAATTACGTTGAATCGAATCATTTTCATACTTATTTACCATTCTAATACGATGAAAAAGAATCCGGATAACTTGGTATGATATAATAGTTCATTCGGATCATTTTATGAAGCCCTTGGAATTGTTTAATCATGCTGACGACGTCTATTTGATATAAGTACATTAATTTTTTTTTCTTTCAGGGTCTGTTTTTACAGTAAAGGTGCAGCGAGCTTGTTTATCTGCACGTGAATTATAAGTAAATTAAAATTCCCGGAGGTCAGACGAGTCGTGGTATTTCAACAAAGGATAATTTATGGAGTATATGTTCTGTAGAGAAAGCATTTGCATTTCTTTATTAATACTTAGTTAATAATAGTAGAATTAAACTTTCTGTTGAAAATAACACATCCGGTTTCAAAGAGAATTGATAAATAGTTACTCTGGATAAAGAGTTGATATTTACTTATAATTTATACATGAATAATTCAAGGGAATTGAAGTAACGATGCTGGGAGTGATCGCTTTTTTATACGCCCATAGGTCGGTATTTAATATTGTATCATTGATACTAATCCCCATTAAAATATTTATTCAAAAAAAGTGTCAACTTCTAAAATCAAATGTCTAGAATAATCCTTTAAATATATGGAAGTATTGATAAACGTCACGTATCATTCAGCAAAGAGAGAAATTTGATAGAATCATGAAATTAGAATGAGTTATTGATAAATTAATTTAATTGGAAGGGTTGATTTATTCGAACCGAATACCGAAAACAATAACGTGAGTAAGGTAACTGTACCCAATGTGCCCCCCCTAAGGGTTTTTCGCGAATTTGACTATGATAGACTTCGAATTTTAAAATTCTGTGAATGGCATCTCAAAGCTTAGCTCAATACCTATTAGAAACCATCTTCATAATCATCATTCGACTACTTTAACCTATCGAAAATCGCAATTTAAAAAAAAACGCAAAAAGGCTAAATGCACAAAACGTGTACCCAATTTGGCACAATTTTTTAATCATTAGCTACAGCCTATATAGGCCTACAGGGACGATCCAATTGGCATTGAAATAAACTCTCAATTATGTTCCCAGTGATATTTATACAAAATTTTTAACATACAACTCAAAAATACGCGTCTAAATCATCGTAATATGTCTATACAAATATTCAATGATTTCACTCAATCTTCCCATTTAAAAACGCGTAGAGGGGCACATTGGGTACACTTTTTTTTGATGCGAAAAACAGCAATTTGAGTAGGATAAAAAATAATTTTAGGAAAACTGATGAGACCAATCGAAAGCTGAGATGTTTTTACACAAAAAAGAGTAATGACACTTTGAGAGATAAAAATTATTGACACCTGATTTTTGAGGTTGAGTGTGAAAAGTGAAATAAGAAAATGGTGAAAAAATCAGTAAGTGAAACTTCAAAGTGTTGTAGGAGAGTGGTTTTAAGGGCTAAATGGGCGGGGAAGATACCGAAAATTTTCTTTTAATTCCCTCAACATAACCCAAGAGCGACTGATGCTCAGAGAGCACCGGAAATACGAAATCTGACGATTGTGCCAAATTGGGTACAGTGCCAAATTGGGTACAGTTACCTTATATTCATTCGATACATTCGATGAATTCCAATATATACAGATAAATTTTACGACGAATATAGATGAAAATGATGTCGAGCGAGGAAATTATTGGAAGCTTGGACACCGTAAAAAGAGAAGCTGTATTTGTGTCGGTGAGAGCTGGAGCCGAACAGAGGCGCTGGAGGTCGGGTTGTGTCGAATGAAACAATATCGATCTGAGCCTATCAATAACGAGGGAGCAAGCGGCGCGAGCTTGCGCTGGTTGAGATTCTTTTTGAAAATGCAAGATGAAAGAAGCTCGAGTACAGTGGCGAGTCGACGAGTCTCAGCGCGAGAGGTGGTGGCGATGGGAAGCCGCGAGCTGCAGCGAGCGAAGGTGCGAGCGCCACAAGCTCCGGGGCGCGCGCGTTCGACGGATCATCGATTTTAACGATCAGCCAAGACTGGCGGAGCTTGCGCGAGCTTGCGTGACCTCGACTCAGGCCTAGAGAGAGAGATATCGACGCCGAGCCGCGCGTCGATGTCCCTTGACTCGATATGCGAGCGCTATTATGCATGCACATACGCGTGCGGCGGCTTGCGCGCACTTTCCTCGCAGTTCTGCCAAAGCTCGCCCGCGCGGCTCACCGGGCCGCGGAGCCACGGCCCGAGACAACCTCGCCCATAGGCTGCTCCCCATTATTTATAGAAATAGATCGCGTGCGACCCTGAAACGTATCGCGTAGTCGGGCGCGAATGCCGCGAGCGGTTCGCTCGAGTCGATGAACGCGGCCGAGGCGAAACAAGCCCCAGCCCCCCGCGGCTCGAGCTTAATTAGCATAGCCACGCACGCGATCTGTGTTTCGTCAATTATTTTCTCACACGAAAATCACCCGGTTTTTAGTTGCGCGCTTTGTTCACGGCTTGCTAGCATAAGCGGCTGCGCTGATCTGCACTCCCGCCGAGCTTCTCGCTTGAGCTCCGTGGGGCAATGCGAGCGCGCCTCCTTATTCTCGCTGTTACCTGTGCACTGCGTTCGTCGGCGACGAATTCACGAGGCAGTCAACGAATTGCGACGTCGAACACGTGGCTCCGATTCTCCCGAGACAAACTTACGTTGTGCGATGTCAACTTCATTTTACATTTTATCGGGAAAAACTCTTATGGATTCCTGTGTCTATAACTCGACGTCACACGCATCCTATGTTTTCTAGTAAATTTCTATCATTATACGACATGTAGAGTGAAACTTTCACACTGTTTCTATGATTCATTATTGAAAAACGTATTTCACGTATGTGCGTCTGATATGCTTATGTGTCGAATAATGAACATTCAAATCGAATTAAATTTTTTCATCATATAGATTTATATACAGTTCAAATGTTTCTTGGGATATTCTATCTATTGGTGCAGTAAGTTTTGCTGCTTAAACTAAATTGAAAATGCAAATTTTCCTAATCGTCTCAGCGGCGAATCTATCGACAATGACGAATACAAATAATGAGTTGTTAAATTATCACTACATCCATCTACTTCGTAACCAATTGTTTCACAATAATAATTTTCTCTTAAATAGAATGTTCTATTGAATATTACATGTAGGCTCGGGACAGCAGGATAACATGGGGCATACATGGTTAAATTGAGAAATAACGTGTATATAATTGTCTGATGCTAATGAATTCGAATGATCTAAATGACTAGTTATTGTTGGCCCGACGATCTAACTAATACGAATGGGAGTATAAAAGTTGATGATGGAGCCAACCGAATGTTTATTGAACCAATTGCTAAAGGGGATTTAAATCGGTAGCAGATCACGCTAACTTGAATTATCACGTAGCCCGTTTGGAGTTAATTGGATAGTTAGAGTTGGAGAAGCAACAACTAGCTGATGTGAGAGAGGGTCGGGTGGGGGGCTGGAGGTCATTAAACGAAGCTTTCGGGTGGCGTGGAAGATGGGCGCGCGCGCGAGATCGCATATCGGAAACGATCCGTCACGTAGTGAATGGATCGAGTGGATCGTTATAATATATAAGTATCGAGCGGAGCGATCGAGCGGATCGTGGGGATCGTGCGGTGATAGCGGACGAGAGTCCACGTGATCGCGGGACAGACAGACAAGAGAAGTGCGGAGACGAGGTAGTGGTGCAGCTGCAACTCACGATTGGTCGGTGTTTAGAGTCGTGGCGGCGCTTTGGCGACGACCACGGTGGAGCGGGCGAGAGAGGGAGCCAGAGGGGGGCCAGAGAGGGACGTCAGGGCTGGTCAGGGCTGCATCGGGAGGACCTGCCTCCAGTGCGGTTCGGCTATCCTCGGGTGGCGCTGGCGCGGGGAGACATCGGCGGCAGCAGCAACAGCCGGCTGAGGTGTCGGGGGCACGCAGCTGCCGCGCAGTGAGCCGGTGGCGATCGCGCCAGGACGAGGCTTGCGGGCCGACTGAGGGGCTGCTCCGGTGCGCTCGAGCGCTATTGATTGCGCTCCGGGGTGGTGGTGGCGCCTGACGTCAGGGGCGCGCTGCCCGCCCTGCCCCTCCAGCCCCCTGATAACACGCCGCCCGGGCTGCCATTGGCCGGGCCCCGGGCCTGCGCGCTCCGCCGCCACCCACCTCACCTGACCACCCTCCCGTCGCCCCCCATATCCACCCTTGCCTCTTTCGCCCCCTCTACCCTACCTGCAGCCCTCCGCCACGTTCCTCCACGCTCTTTTACACGAGTCCGACTCGCCATGGACAACTCCACTGCTCCCACCGCAACTTCACATCTCCCAAACTATCTGCACTTTCATCAATCTGCATTTTCATTCACCTCTCGGCCACATCATC
The DNA here is from genome assembly GCA_020882685.1 of Aphelinus atriplicis. Taxonomy (NCBI): domain Eukaryota; kingdom Metazoa; phylum Arthropoda; class Insecta; order Hymenoptera; family Aphelinidae; genus Aphelinus; species Aphelinus atriplicis. Next base: position 43,761,112 of record CM037074.1, on the reverse strand, counting down.
GTCCCGCATTACCTACCAGCCATCCGACTATTTATAATTCACTCGCGCGTACGAGTGGACAAAGCAAAATGATTCTTCTGTCGTCAAATCATCTCATTCACACAGCTCATTTCGATTTTTTCGTCAGATTAATGACGTCAATCCATTATACTAAGGTACATCGTGCATTTCTATGATCATTTTTATTCGAGTGAATTTCAATAAAACTGTGTCCTTCAATATAGTAGGAGTGTCACGTTATACAAGTTCTCGTGTTCAAAATGACTTTTCACGTGCTTCTTATTGCAAATTTCACATAATACTATAATTTTAAAGTCTTATCAACGCGCCAGGCGACTACAACTGACAAACTAGATTGTCATTCGGCAAAAAATATCAAGTTTCAAAATAGCAAATATTCGATATGGGGATTTTGAAGAAAAATCCCCATAACACAAGATTTTATTCCGAAAGCCAATTCTTTTTGAAAAAAAGATCTGTGAAGAAACTCGAATGAGCTTCCTTTTCTCGACAAAATTAGAACTAGAAGGTGTCGCCGTAGATTAGGATTAATCCCAATCTAAGACGACAACACGTTTGACCAAGCCTTAGCGCAAGCATAACTTACAACTACAAGTCGGATCTATCAGATCTTGCGATTTAAAGAGTGCAGGTGCCATCCCAATGACTTAGTCATTGAGAATGAACATGAATGATCATTGATTAGAAAAACGCACGATACGGCAACACGTACGATTGGCAGCAAATGTTATTTCGATTCAACAAAACGTTCAAAATCTAATCATTAATTAGTTCATGTGAAAAATAGGATTTGTCTAACAGTAGCCTATATCGCGACAAGTTTCATATTCTACTCGTGAATATGTTCATTTTTGACGATTAACACATTATCTCCATATCAGCCCTTGCACGTTTGCTCACTTACTCGGACTCTAATTCCAACACCCTCTCGGATCAAATGACGAACAATAGATATCCAACAGGCTTATCGTTAATTAAATTGAAAGAAAAATTTAGTGGCTTGTTCGATTATAAAAATAATCTCCTGAATGTGTACTAAGCAGATGGAGCTATGTTATCAAGACACAAAAAATTCATCCAAAATTTTCCGCCCATCAGTAGTAAAGCTAAACTCTTATAAAATTGATAGAAAAAGATACACGTAAAGCACCTCCACTGAACGAGTTGATGAACCTACAGGGCTGTTCTTCTTTTTATATCATAAAACAAAATCACCAGTGTAATACTAATAATTCAAGGCAGCTTCGATTCATCAAAAAACGATTTTCCTTTCTACATTGCTCATTTGACTGATATAAGAAAAACAAGTGCAGAGTTACGCAGCGATTTGTATTATTATGTTACAACTAGTTACATTGAGTCACGTTGCGCGCGATCTACGCTTCATGCGTTTCAAAATGATGTTCCAATTATTCACACGATAATCGTTTTTATTCAGTTATCAATTCATTCCAATATTCGAGTTTTCAGTATCTGGCTAGAAGATTTCGTTGTTTCAACTTTAAAACTTTTTATTTTCTTCCTAAGACTACAGTGAGTGCCTAAACCTCAAAATTTATCGTTTATTTGTTTTTCGTTTGCTTGCATTCACTATCTATATCTATATCTATATCTATATCTTACTCGACTCGTTAACGATCAAATAACGAGTTAACAGATTTCACTTTAGACCCCATCACTTTTTATATAAGGATAATTTAAATTTAGTAAATATTCAGTTTGACTTGAAACTGTGGGCAAAAGAGAAGTCATTTCAATAGTATAGATTCACAAAAATTGGACCTCACTCGACCGATTTTTTATTCTTCTAAGCAACAATTGCAAAGAAGATAAATTACGATAGCAATGGAAAATTGAACGCGGTTCACGTTTTGGCACTATCAACTTACCCACAAAATTTTATCAAGATCCGACCTTTTCATGCTCTCCTTCCAAACAATTGCTATTTTCTATAGGATTATGAAAAACAATTTCTGTAGTAAATATGAAGAACCTGCAAGATTCTGTGCCCTTGAACATCAGAAGTCCCAAAAATGAACCTTATACTGATTTTTTCTCTTTTTTAGTAACGGTTGCTAGGGAGATAAACGATGGTTTTTGTGAAATCCAATACAGAAAGATTAGAGCTGGTACTAAAACCTTTTCCTATCTTCTATTCACGAAAGAAATTGTTATGTGGACCGCGTTAATTTGTACTTTCTTTTGAATCTTTGTTCTTACCATAGTAACTATTGTTGATATCCATATCAACGACTACGGTCAATTAGTTTGAGGTCCACCTGTCGATGGCGGAAGACATCTCTCATTGGCCTTTTTTTTAACACAAAGCCTCTTTGGAGTGGATTCTTTCTGGAGTTGAGGAATGTTAGTCATTAGAATCGGTGGTAGAGAAACATCAAGTTTAAATCTTCTCCGATAGTTCCCAAATCATGAGTTAATTTGGAGTGTCTTTCCGCAAAGTTACAAATGAACTTGATAAAAACAGTTTTCTTGACTCTAATTTGAATCTCCGAATGCATATATGTGGATCAGTGAAACTAATCACTTTCTGCATTTGGATGTGTAACCAATGTAATCTAGATATATGAAATAGTTAAAATATAATAAAATGCGTAAACCATTATTTGCGGGTTTTTGAAAATTGGAGATATGAATGGTTACAAGATATCACAGACGAACTCTCCATAGAAAATGTATACAGGTGTTACGAATTCACAAATGGGTGCATTAATTAACTTCTGTATTCAGAAATTAGAATAACGTATAGATACCATGAAGTACATATTGAAATAGATGGTTTAACTAGACTTTTGAACTTACTCGGGAACTTTGTGCTCGTGCTCTGAAATCACAGGAGCAGGATCTTAGACCTCGTACTGCAGTGTAAGCATCAATGGAGAAACCTTCCGCTGAAAAAACATACCCTCACCTTCCCCGTAACTTTTGATACTTACATATTTGTTGGATCCAGCCTTATTACCTTTAAGGTATATGTACTGTTGAGATCAATTAATTGTTATTCATTTCATTCTTTTGTGGCGTAATTTGGTTAACAGAAACTGGAATCGAAGTAGCGTGCAGTTTTCATAAATCTATCAAATTTCTCGTTCAACGAATTCACAATGCGTTTGATAAGGCAAAACGTCAAACACTAAATATACTAGAGATATTTTATATGATTATTTGATGAAAAACTGAATGAGTGACAGGTTCTTTTCATTGCAGGCAATGGAAGGAAGCTCGATTGAGACCTAATGATCAAACTGATGCGTGAGCTATAGGCTTGTGAGTGCGACAAAATGAGTATAAACATAAATTTGTGTCATAGTGGGCGTAAAGTACACTTTTATGATTTTATTTTGTGGACGCAAGGTTGATGTTTACGTCCTAAGCTGTTAGCACGGTAACCAAGCAGCAGCACGTGATTCAGTCTAGCTTTTTAGCAATGTGGCTTTGTTTTGCCTTGTTACCATAGCAACTGCCATTGCGTGTAACATTCTTCACACCCAAAAACATCATCTAAAGCATGCTCTACGCTTAGTATGACAAACAATTATGCATCACGAGCGTAGGGGACTTACTAGGAGAGTGTTCCTGGGTGCGTTAGGTACCGGTGAAGCCATTTCGTCTAATGCTTCTAATAACTAGAATTATGCCTCTATATGAGCCTGGCTTTATCTTTACTCTATTGGCACGTACAAACTATTTTAATTATTCACAGCAAATTTCAATGTTGACGCATCCTTTTATATACACTGTAAACACTGGCAGCAACATGATACATGTTATTATGATTTATCCAAGCCACTATGATTCATAAAAAGTAAATGATATTTGTGTAGTGAGATTGACTCCTAATATTGATTTTAACAATCTCACTACGCAAGGTTTTATTATTAGATATGATAATAGTTGTGTCGAAAAGGGTATATTTTGATATTTTCAGCATTTCTATGAACTCTTGATGAACCACATTGGCTTGGATCTATTAGGGTAACCTGTATCATGTTGTTTCCACTGTTTACATGTAATATAAAAAGACACATCAAGATTGGTTTGCTGTGTACTTTATAATTAAAACAGCTTGTATGTACGTACCAACGGTGTGAGAAATTGTGATTTAGCCAGGCTCGCACAGAGGCATAACTCGAGTTATTGGGAGAGTTACAACAAATGGCTGCACCTGCTATCTCATGACACCCCCCAAAAAAATCCTGGCAGTTTGGTCAAGATTGGGAACCCGAGACAACCTCACCTAGTTAGTCCCTTGGGTGATTGTACGTGACCCTCGGGCCCATTCGATCAGCCGCGGACCTAAAATTGTACTTCGCGCCCTCTATACAAAAATAACTATCTATTTATCCTGAGCAAAGTACGTAATTTTGGTATTGTTTCACGTAATTGGCGTAGCAACTGCTCTTAGGGTGTAGAGTTCAGCTTGGTGCTGCAAAAACACGCTTGGAATGACAAAGATTCACAAGAGTAAGTAAAAGACGTTCGGAATGACGCAACGCACTTGATATTATACCGTCAATAAATCAAGATGGGACAGAGTCGTGGGCAGATTGGATTTGGGTAGGATGCCGGGCTCTATCGAGAACAGCGAGGGAAAAAGCCGTGGATGTAGTGGTGGTGGTCGACTCGCACCTGTATCGATTCGAAGGTATAGGACCGGCACAGGTACACACGCGTGTACAGGAGCGTCGCGAGGGGCGGGAAGGTGCGCTTGGGGGGTTGGTGATCGAGGGGCTTGGGCTGGGGGTGGGGGCAGGGCGGCGGCGACGGTAATAAAAAAAGTGTGGCCACTGGCCCGCGCTCCGATCGGCCACCGAGGCAAGCGTTATTCTCGCGCGGTTCTGGCGCGCGCGACACCCAGTACCTAAGTATACCTACGGGTCGCGTGGGAGGTAGCGCCCAAGGTCGCTCGATTGGTATAACAGGTGCGCGCACCAACGCGAATAGGAAAAAAAAGGCGGAGGCCAGGTTGGAGCTTAGAGCACGCTCGATACTACTTGACCCACAACGCGGCAGCTCCTTTATCGCGCGGCGAGCCCGATTGGCTGAAAAGGACGTATCGTAAGAGTCCTCTCGAGCACGGCTAGACTGGACTAGACGCCGCGCCGTCTCTTTAGATATATACTGAATATTCATAACTGATCCCGGGGCTCTTTGCGTGCGTCCATTCAATGTGTACACATATATATGTATTTATCACTCGAGACCTCACCGAACAACCTGCACGTAGCAACATTACCGTATTTCGAACGATCGTACTCAACACACAATAGTGCAATATCGATTTTCAATGACATTACAGTCAAATGAGCCAGGCAGCTTATCTTCGCAGTATGCATGTTTTTAAATAAATTGTCCATCGCTTTATCGGACAATCGAATACGTGGAGCAGGCTGCGAGTTTGCACCCAGAGTCGGGGCATCAGAAAAGCGCGTTGAAATGTGAACTTCGGGAATGGAATTGGCGGAGCGGCCTGTGTATAATGCTGATAAGTCAAAAGTCGTTGGCCCCTCGAACGCGACGCTCGATTTTAGATTGCAAATCGCCACGTGCCAGGTGAAGCATCGTTGAAGGGACAATTGGCACGTGCGGCATGCTCAGAGGTAACCCAATGCGTGTGCCGATATCCGAGACATCACTTCAATTCGTTTGTCCCGACCCTCATAAACTCGATTCCTGTGAGTACCCATTGAGAAAAATAAAAATGCTTTTCTGGAGAATTATAACTATAGTATTTTCATAGTTTTTTCTTGCTAATATGCCTACTTAAGGGGGGATATACAGTTAGAATGAAAAAAAAATTCGATTTTTTTTTTCATAGAAAGTTAGTAAATTTCCCGTAGAATATGCTCCTGAAACTCTTTTTTCGAAATTCGAACTCCAAGTCTTTGCTTTCTCAAAGAGAAAGCTTTGTAATGGGGAAAAAATCGACCCACCGAATCGGACCTCGGGACCTCGATTTTCGTAATCTACGGGTCGAAAAACATGGAAATTCAAAAGTGTGTGTGTGTGTGTGTGTGTGTGTGTGTGTGTGTGTGTGTGTGTGTGTGTGTGTGTGTGTGTGTGTGTGTGTGTGTGTGTGTGTGTGTGTGTGTGTATGTATGTATGTGTGTAACGTTTTCCTTCGTCCACGATAACTCTCGAAGAAATGGTCCGATCTTCTTGAAACTTTGCACACAGGTTAGTCGCGGCAAAATCTCGGCCGAGTTCAATTTTCAGCGAAATCCGTTGTTTATTTCTCTAGTAACCGTTGCTAAGGTGTAAAATTTTTCGTTTCTTTTGTCTAGGATAACTTTCGAAGGAATCGTCCGATCTTGCTGAAATTTCGCACACCGGTTAGTTGTGGCAAGATCTATCACGAGATCAATTTTCAGCAAAATCCGTTGGTTATTTCCTTAGCAACCGTTTCTAACGTGTTTTCTCACAAATCCTTATGAGTGCTCATTGGGGCAAGCCGGAAAATCAGTTTTAAGTCACACTCGATGGCCAAGGACACTGAATTGTTCTATTTTCTTCATAGCAACCGTTGTTTACTTCCCTAGCAACCGTTATGAAGGTTGGAAATTATTAATTTAAGATCTATTTCCATCATTTTCGACGGCAAAGGACACAAAATCTTCCCAATTAGCTCCTTAGCAACCGTTGTTCACCGCCCTAGCAACCGTTGCTAAGGGGGAAAAAAATTGATGTTTCGTTTCCAGTATTTTCAACGTACTATAGAGAAAATTGGGAAAATTTGGTGTCTTTTGCCGTCGAAAATGATCAAAATAGATTTTGAATTGATCATTTCCAACCTCAGCCGTCGAAAATGATCAAATACAAAGCTTTCTCTTTGAGAAAGCAAAACGGACTTAAGGGCAGGGCGGATCGATTTTGACCGCTATTAAACCGTATGACAGTCACAAGTTGAATTGATCGAAAAATTATGCAGGTCCAAATGTCTCGCATCGTGAAGAACCTAGATCCGTTTGCTTTGTTGCATTTGATCAAATAATAAGAGAGCCCGGGCAGACATCAACACTTGCAACATAGTTTGGTCAATTGAAAAAGAACGACACTTTACACAGTCACAAAGATACGAATTGAATTGATTAAATAATTTTTTTTGTAATTTTTGAAAAATAGATGATAGTATCTACGGTAGTGGAAAGGTGAAAATACAGGTTTGGGAAGCGTTTGTCGGTGATATTGAAGCCTCTTTGAGAAAGCATACTGTTAAGGCACTTGGCAGCGGTTTTTTCCAAGGGATTGCTGATTCAAGTGTAAGTACGATTTAAGTAATTTAAAACTTTCAACGCGTTTTTCTCAAAACTGCATTTTTGGAGTTTATGCCGGTGATAACTCGAAAACTAATTATCCGATTGAGCCGAAACTTATAGGATTTCTTTATTATAGTATTACCTATCAGATGAATTAAAAATTATTGTAATATTTTATTATCAAATATGGAAAAATGTGAGAAAATGGCGGGAAAAAATTGAAAAAAATTGAGTTTTTCAAAAAAGATACGCCAAAAGTGCAAATTTTTTTTTTCACTTTTTTTGTAATTCATCTACTAACTGTGAATGTAATTAATGTAAATTGCTTTCTCAAAGAGAAAGCTTTGTAATGGGGTAAAAATCGACCCACCGAATCGGACCTCGGGACCTCGATTTTCGTAATCTACGGGTCGAAAAACTTGGAAATCCGAAAATGTCTGTATGTATGTACGTACGTACGTACGTGCACTTTTTTTTGTCGTACGATAACTTTCGAAGAAATTGTCCGATCGTCCTGAAATTTTGCACACAGGTTAGTCGCCGCAAAATCTCGGCCGAGTTCAATTTTCAGCCAAATCCGTTGTTTATTTCTCTAGCAACCGTTGCTAACGTGTTTTTGATCAAAGCTCCAAAAATCATCATCAATTCACGATGGGTCTCCAATTCTTTCGACGATCGATGAGAATCGATAAGACATTCATTTTGGAACAACCATTGTTCATTCCTCTAGCAACCGTTGCTATGGAGATACAAAATTCAGCTTCAGACTGACTTTTTTTGTCGTACGATAACTTTCGAAGAAATAGTCCAATCGTCCTAAAATTTTGCACACAGGTCGGTCTCCGGAAGATGTGAACCGAGTTCGGTGTTCAGCAACATCCGTTGTTTATTTCCATGGCAACCGTTGCTAGCGTGTTTTTGATAAGTTCCCATATAATTCATGATAAATGATCATTTGGGTTTGTATATTTATGGGATTCTATAAGAATCAAAGAGACATTTCCCGTAGAAACCATTGTTGATGTCTCTAGCAACCGCTGTTAATATATCCCTTGCAACCGTAACTAGGGAATGGGAAAAGTCAGTTGGAGGTCCATTTTCGGAACTGTTGATGACTAAGAAGTAAGAACATCGAAGCTCGGACATTTACCATAGCAACCGTTGTTTACGTCCTTAGCAACCGTTACTATGGAGTGGGAAAAGTCAGTTTGAAGTCCATTTTTGGAACTGTTGATGACTAAGAAGTAAGAACATCGAAGCTCCGACATTTACCATAGCAACCGTTGTTTACGTCCTTAGAAACCGTTACTATGGAGTGGAGGAAATGAGTTAGAGGTTCATTTTGCTTTTTCAAAGAGTGGTGATTAATGCAAGTTGAGGTTCAATTGCAATACTTTGAGAAAGCATACTGCTGAGGCACTTGGCAGCGGTTTTTTTTTTAATTTTTTGATTTCCGATCAAAATTGCGACCAGGAGAGCCGGCACAAACAAAATAGAAGTACTATTTCAACGCTATCTAACGACCGCCATTTTGTTAAAAAAAAATAAAAAAAATATATTTATGTATACTACATGGATACACTTATAATTGTAAAAAAGTTTCGATTGATTTGATTAAAAACTACCCTTGAAAAACGATTTTCAAAAATGAGTAAATTTTTTTTTTCTTTTCATTTTTTTTTATTGGCTTAAATCATGCTAAAACTATCCTAGAATCGAAATCTACAGCTCCCAAATACTGATCTAAACTCAGAATTCGTTTAAATCAATTTTTACTGAACAATTTTTTGTAAGATACATAGCATTTTGAAACTTTAAACGCGTATTTTTCAAAACTATGTTTTCAAACTCGGCGAGCAGTAGAACAGAAAAAGTTTACATTCGATTGACTTAAAATTTTAACTGTAGCTTCTTCTGAAAACCGCTGCCAAGTGCCTCAGCAGTATGCTTTCTCAAAGTATTGCAATTGAACCTCAATTTGCATTAATCACCACTCTTTGAGAAAGCAAAATGAACCTTTAACTTATTTCCTCCACTCCATAGTAACGGTTGCTATGGTAAATATCCGAGCTTCGGTGTTCTTACTTCTTAGTCGTCAACAGTTCCGAAAATGGACCTCTAACTGACTTTTCCCACTCCATAGTAACGGTTGCTAAGGACGTAAACAACGGTTGCTATGGTAAATGTCGGAGCTTCGACGTTATTACTTCTTAGTCATCAACAGTTCCGAAAATGGACCTCCAACTGACTTTTCCCACTCCATAGTAACGGTTGCTAAGGACGTAAACAACGGTTGCTATGGTAAATGTCGGAGCTTCGACGTTATTACTTCTTAGTCATCAACAGTTCCGAAAATGGACCTCCAACTGATTTTTCACACTCCATAGTAACGGTTGCTAAGGACGTAAACAACGGTTGCTATGGTAAATGTCGGAGCTTCGATGTTCTTACTTCTTAGTCATCAACAGTTCCAAAAATGAACCTCCAACTGACTTTTCCCATTCCCTAGTTACGGTTGCAAGCGATATAAACACCGGTTGCTAGAGACATCAACAATGGTTTATACGGGAAAGGTCTCTTTGATTGTTATAGAATCCCATAAATATACAAACCCAAATGATCATTTATCATGAATTATATGGGAACTTATCGAAAACACGCTAGCAACGGTTGCCATGGAATCAAACAACGGATGTTGCTGAACACCGAACTCGGTTCACATCTGCCGGAGACCGACCTGTGTGCAAAATTTCAGGACGATCGGACCATTCCTTCGAAAATTAACGTACGACAAAAAAAGTCAGTCTGAAGCTGAATTTTGTATCTCCATAGCAACGGTTGCTAGGAGAATAAACAATGGTTGTTCCAAAATGAATGTCTTATCGATTCTCATCGATCGTCGTCGAAAGAATTGTCGACCCATCGTGCATTGATGATGATTTTCGGAGCTTTTATCAAAAACACGTTAGCAACGGTTGCTAGAGAAATAAACAACGGAATTGGCTGAAAATTGAACTCGACCGAGATTTTGCGGCGACTAACCTGTGTGCAAAATTTCAGGACGATCGGACAATTCCTTCGAGAGTTATCGTACGACAAAAAAAAGTGCACGTACGTACATACATACAGACATTTTCGGATTTCCATGTTTTTCGACCCGTAGATTACGAAAATCGAGGTCCCGAAGTCCGATTCGGTGGGTCGATTTTTACCCCGTTACAAAGCTTTCTCTTTGAGAAAGCAAAAAGCTACAATAAAAATTTCTTTTTTATTCTCCAAGAGTTGCTTTATCCAATGATATACTGTTTATATACCTTACATCACATATGTCGTTTAAAAAGAATCATGAAAAAAGCCTTGTTTTTTTGAGCATTTGGTGGATATTACCCCTTAAACAAAACGGCGCTTCTATCGTTATTTTATCATTTCAGAATACATACCATTCAAAATAACATTACAATTTACTTTCCATAATTCTTTTACTCCATCTCCATTTAATATATTGTTTCCCTTCTCACTGTTAATAAATGTTGGATCAGATTTCTATTTATGATAGTGTCATTTTGAAATAATTATGCCTCAGGACACACTGGGAAGATTCTGGAAATCTAAACATTTATATATAATAGAAAGATCTAGTCGATATCTTCAAAATAAGTAAAATTGAATTTGATTTGAACTTGTCTAGGCTGAAAAATAGTATTCTCAAAAAGTCTAATTTTTTAGAGGATATGCGTTGTTGGGTTTCCACGGTAGAGAACCGAAAATCTATCCAAACATTTTATAGAAAACACTTATAATAATCGAGAAAATTGGAGTCTATTAAAAAATTACCAAGATGAGTTTAATAATTGATCTCGCCATAAACATCCTCAACTAGTTAAAATGTCTTGTTAACTAGTTCCCAGTCAACATCGCTGTAGAAGTACGTATATTAAAGATCCAAAGGATGAGCGTTATCGGGTACTGGACATTGTTGGGTACCCTTACGTTGTTTTCAAGTCAACAATAGCAATAATCAGTACAGAAACATCACTAACAATGGTGTTCGTGAAAGATTCTCGATTTCCGAAAGTTTGTTTGGTATTTTCTCATGTTCAATCATATCTAAAAATACCAACTTCTTCCTTATACCTTTGGCTGAATGGAAGGTAGCAAAAAAAAGAATGAAATCCCGTCATTCTGAACGTGGTTCATGGCCTTCTATTCGATTTGAAGGTCATTAAATAAATAGTGTATTTAAATTATGATGCATACAAATTGAAGTTGATACTGAACATTCTTACTCTATGTTTGGATTTATTATCTGTATTTAAGTATAGATACATTTTATTTAAAAACAATTTCCATATAGAAGATCACTCGTTTGATAATGTTTATGAGCCATGAGCAAATAAATCACGTCACATTAATAAATTCGACCCTCCCTATTCATAAGGACGTATCTCGCGTGAGCGCAAAGTAAGGACGTATCTCGGAGGGACGCGCAAAATAATATCGTAGCTCGGAGAATTGCGAAGTAAGAAAGTATCTCAGCGGTTTAAAATCAACTAATGAAGTTTACACATGAAGATAAAACCCAGTCACGAGTCACTCAGTCGTATTAATCTTCTAAAAACAGTAGGAGACCAATTCTGATCACTATAGTCGCCACTCGAGTACCTTACACGTTTCACTGCAAGTTTATTAATAACATCCATAATAAGCACTGCAGTACATTGTCGATATGACTCTGGTTCTGATTGAAGAAGTTGATGGTAGCGCTCGAGTCTGACAGCGGCTACTGCAGTGATCAACTGTGGAATGAGCCGCCGCGCGCCGCGGCCGGTGGCTCAATTCGTGGATAAGACTCGGGGTTCGATTCCCGGATTTCCCGGCATGCACCTCTGTAGGGCCAGTTTTATATGGAAACCAAACACGGAAGAACACGCTCCGCCGTGAGCGTCATATGATTGTGGCTAGTCGGTTTCTTGAATGTAAACTACAAGCCAATAACGAGAGACGAAAAACTGCGTCTTGCTACTAGTTGCTAAGCGCTCGTGACTTGTGACTGTAGTCAGAGCAGCTTGGTCTGTAGTCTTAGCGCAGTCCAGCGCAGTCGAGTACAGAACCACCGTGTTTTCACGTATATAAATGCCAGATAGGCTCTTGAGTCTTGACCATCGTTTCTGTGCTTTTGACTCATGAATAAAAAAATACAGATGCTTTTGACTCGCCTCCATGATCGCTTTCATGTTTGCCGAGTTTTAATTCTATGCTTGAAATTTATTTGCGGTTATGATCGGTTATAATTTTCAATCAAAGTGACATTCAATATTGAGTCGCAATTCTCCGCGAGCTGCGACATTATTTCGCGCTCACGCGAGATACGTCTTTATTATTCTGCCGCCCGAGATACGTCCTTATTTCGGGACTATCCGAGATACGTCCTTATGAATAGGGAGGGTCGAAATAATCACACAAATGAATAATTGAACATTGAACCATTTATTAAAAATTGGAAAATCGGTGATGATAGTCATCTATATTACGAAGTATTATGTAAGGTAGCTGTACCCAATGGGTTTCGGCGAATTCGACTATGATAAAATTATAATTTCAATATTCTGCAAACGGTATCTGAAATGCTAGCTCAATACCTCTCAGAAACTATCATTACAAGTATTATCTGACTATTTCAATCCATTCAGAATGTCAACTAACCAAAATAATTCAAAGGGGCCCAGTTGACTACATGCCTCTATACAGGAACGTATCGACAGGAACGATCAAATTGGCATTGAAATAAACTCGAAACCATGTTTTCATAGATAATTATTAGAAACATTTGACATCTGACCGAAAAATAAATATCTAAATCATCACAATGTGTCTATGAAAAATATAGAATAGTCATATGTTAAGGGATGAGGATGATTACACTAATTCATTTTAATTTAGTTGGCAGAGTGAAATAAGAAAAAAACGAAAAAATCAGATAGTAAAAATTCAAGCTGTTATAAAAGATTAATTTTAATGGCTAGATGAGCAATGAAGGAGCCGAAAACTTTATTTCGATACTGCTCTAACATAACCCGAGGGCGACTGGTGCCTAGAGAGAGAAATACAAAATCTGAGAAAAGTGTCACATTGGGTACAGTACCGAATTGGGTTCAGTCACCTTACTAAGACAGAAATTGTATCAATCGGTACAAAAGTTCACTTGGGTAGAATACTTTTATTTAAAAATTATGATGGAATCAATTTCCTTAAAATGGAACAACTTTTTTGTTTTCGTGTACAATATACAAAGCATTCAAAAATGAAACATAGTCGAACTTCATATCTGATTTGATATTTCCTACAGCAAAACATTTGAAAAGCACATCCAATTCATTTGCATTGATTATATCAATAATTTTTCTGACGCTGAGAGCTCTGACTAGTTGATTTTTGGTGATAGTCCCATTGTGTGGTTTCTTATCGAAGTCCTGGAAACATGGAAAATTTGACTTGTTCAAGGATAGAATTTTTAGAACAGTTACGAATTAATCATTGCATCTCTTCACTCGAAATACAATATATAAACTGATATTTAAATGAATTCTTTTTGATTCTTTACGTGGAATACATTGATAAATAATTGGTTTATGCGAATGGAATAAAAGGAGATCTTTAACATTTTATTGTCTTTGTATTTATCTCAAAATGATGAATGTGAAACATAACTATTACACGAAAAATATAAATATATACAGTGAAGCCGACTAGACTCTTTACCTTGAGAACTTCTTCCAAGTTATTATCAACATAAGCTGAGAGTAGTTTCAGAGTTCGCATAAGAATTTGCCGCTCGTCGAAATTCAGGAAGGATCGAGGAGTGGCTTCAGATGGTACGTGACGTACGGGTTTGGCCAATGGAGACGTTTCCAGGTATCCTTGGGCCATCGCTCCTTCGACAGCCTCAGAAAAGTCCCAGTAATTGATGCAGTCCGGCCTAAATTATTAGGTGAATCTCAAGTCTCTCTTTCTCTCAATTTCACATTAGCTCTTTCTATCACATTTGGGATATTTGAATTTAATTCACACAATCCTACTCACATGAAAAATAAAAATTAAGTCGGTTGTTGGTAATATGGCCAGGCAGGTAAAATGGCCACCTATTTTTCATATTGAGTATTATAACACGTCGAGTTGGATCCGCGATCCGCGATCCTTACAGTAATTATGAAGACACGATAAAGAGCACAAAGTTTCTAACGATTATAAGATTGTAACTGTTTTGAAAGGATAATGGTTAACTTGATTTGTTTCAAGAGCGAAAAATTATTTTTCCAGCAGAACTTGAAAATCTTGCATCTACAGCGTGGACATTTTACTTACAGATGCTGGGAAAATTAAGTAGAAACGAAGGACAAAAGAGTATTTGAAGAGAACTGTCAATCAAAAGGCTTTCTAAGCAATAGAAAAAGTTAATAAATCTCAAGGTGGCCATATTACCCGCAGGCATCTAACAAAAAAACATATATTTCTTTTAATGAATTGGCAGGTACAATAAGCCATTCAAGTAAACAAAATAGTTGATTAATATTTCAATATGATTTGTCATAAAGTTACGTACCTTTCAGGTGATGTAAAGTGTTTCATGAGAGTTTTCACTTCGGAACACGTAAGACCGCAGTTTAATTGATCAAGACCACGGTGAAAATGGAACCTTTCTATGATCCTCGTGTTCAATTTATCAAACTTGCGATAAAATTCATTCACCTGGAAGTCAATAAAAAATTTTAAAATTCTTCAATTACATCAGACTAATTACACTATTGTTGAGTGCAGAACTAATATTGATTCTCAATTGAACTCCAAGTGGAATTGTACTGGGAGAAAGCTTCTACCTTTATCCCTTTGCATACAACATTTGCTTTGATTTTCGCTAAAATGATATCAATATCATTATCATCAGCAGTTGACTTTGAAGATTCCTGTATTTCAAAGTTCATATTCTTGTTTGAGTGGCCTTTGTTACAAAGAGGCGAATCTCCGACAGCTTTCTCTAACTTTTTCATAAAGTCTAAATAATTGAACCCTTCGTCGTTGTTATACATGAATTCCAGAGACAATATTTCTTCGTGGGTAAGAGGGACCGCAGCGGTTGCCAAGGCTTGGCGCAATTGAGCTCGTGAAATGTGGCCTCTGTGATTCCTGGCAATTGAAAATTTGATACATATTCAAAATGTATTTATTGATATAAATATCGTGGGGTATAAGTTAAGTCATTGTTATTAGTGCGTTCACATAGTATATGGATTCATTTTTACTTGTCAAAGTTTCGGAAGAAAGTTCTTAGAGAAAATCGTCGCTCTTGAACTCGATGTACTATTCTCCGGAAAGTTTTTTCATACAATTTTTCCATCGTTTTTCTGCATAAACTCTCGGCGCATTCCCACTCTTGATATCCTTTACGAGGTAATGTCTCCATTTCCGGTGAAGGTACAACAACCTTACAATTTGGATGTTTGTGAAGATGCTTGGTAGTGAAAACTGGAATTCAAAATAATATCTATTTCTAAAAAACGAGTCTTAGGTTTGAGAACTTTTAATGCTGTCAATAATTATATATACATATATATGTTTCGACCATAGATTGCAAGAAGGTTGTGCGTAAATGTTGATATATACATAAAATATATCCGAGGGACTTCTCACTCCAGTACTCCTCCCAGAGGGAGTACCACGGAGTTCTTATGGAGTACTGCGGACTTATGGATGAATAGTACTCTTTATTCGTGCCAATATTGACCAAGAGCTACTCTTCATATTGAGAGGCTCTATCAAAGCACAAAGAGTTTCTGTTGACGTGATAAAAACGTCTAAATGCCATTAACTTTAGTACCATGAGATACTAATAAACTATGTGAGTACTTTCTCAAAATTTCGAAAGTACTGGAGCGAGAAGCCCCTAGAAATTATCTGAATACAAACAGTTAATATTTTTCTGTTGCAATAATTGTATTAAATAATGTTAAGAATCTATTCCAAAATTAAGGACCTTATGGGGACATCTTTGAAAACAGGGATGAACTAGGTTAGGAAACATCCTTACCTACAGTGAGCAACGCTTTATACTCTATGATATTATGATACAATTGGGAACCTCAACAATACGATAATAACGAATAAAATCAATAGAATATGAATACGAAACTTAACAATCAATTGATTTATAATGATTGATATTAATTATGGAGTGCACCGATTTTTCAATGTTTGTTTTTCAAATACAAAAATGTTAAGGATGTTGATTATGTATACTTAAATAAAAGTAAGATTGTTCAAATTTTAGGACACAAAATCTTGTTCATCTTGAATTTTCATGACAATAACTAATAATTCAAACTAATGGGTATTGTGATCTATATTTCCACTAAGAATTTAGTACCTCGTTCGATATCGTCCTCAAAAGTCCTCCAACAAATTTTCTCCATGTTATTTGGATCTTTATAGAAGGCTATCAAAATTTCGGTTTCTTCTTCAGCTAAATAAAGTTTTCCGAGAGCAGAGGTTCTTAAAGCATCTAAACCTCTTCGGAACTGATGCTCTGATACTTTGCCTACATTGAATACGTCAAAATCCTAAAAAGAATTGGATTAGGATGTTACTTATAATACTAATTGGAACTTTCCATTCAAATTAAAGTAACTGCACCCAATGTGCCACCCTTTAAGGGTTTTTCGCAAATTTGGCTATGATGAAATTGAAATTTTACAAATCTGCAATTCGAACGGTATCTCAAAGAGTAGCCCAATACCAATCAGAAATCATCACTATAATCATCATTTGCCAAAATTAACCCATTCAAAATGTCAATTCACCAGTCACTCAAATCGGGCATTGTAAAATTTGTGTTAGAGCCTTTCTTATGATCTCACTCTAATCAATTTATATATTTTTATGGTATACGTGATCATAAACGCTCATTTTACGCATCGATTTTCGTGCCTTAAATGCGATTTTACGCACTCAAATCGATGCGTAAAATTCGCGTTTGATCACTATACCATAAAATATTGTATGCAACTCGTGAAATACGACTACACGCACTCGTGTGACCATCTAGCCCTCGTTTGCCGGCTTCGCCGACGACTCGTGCTAGCCTGTCACACTAGTGCGTAAAATCGCATTTAACGCACTAGTTGCATAAGATACTAGTATATAACTCGTGAAATACGATTTCATGCACTCGTGTGACCATATCTAGGCTTCAGTTTCGTCGCCGACTCGTGCCAGCTTGTCACACTGGTGCATAAAATCGCACTAGTTACAAAATATACTATTATCATCGAGCATGTGAAAAATGTATTTACATTGATGTCACGGGTGGAGAAATAAGAATGGTTACCTTTATTTATTGCAATTTTGTTATCAGAGTGAACTAAAAAAAGAGAAAAAGCATGGTAAAAGTTGAAAGTGTTGTGAGAGAGTGGTTGTAAGTGCTAAATGAGCGAGGAAGCGACCGAAAATTTTCTTTTAATACTGCCAACTTGTAATACTCCCAAAATATGAGAAAGTGCCACATTGACTACAGTGTCACATTACAGTCACCTTACACAATTTACTATTTTTGTAGAAGGTATACCTGAATGAGTACCTGTAGAATTGAGAATCATTTGTGTACACTATTTTCTAATATTCTATTCCCAAATGAAAAAAGTTGTGAAGTTCTTGTAAACTTATTAAAATTATGTGAATACAAGTTGTGTCCTTTATAAAAATAATTGATCCTCTAAGAAATAAAGATGGTGTAATACTAATCGTGAAAGTCATATCATTAGAAGTCGTCCGATCATAAAATGCTCTTAAGTACAATAACAAATAGTTGTTTCTTTTTTTAACGCTTCCATGAGATTTTCGTTTAATAACTTATTACGATACCTGGAAACATGAAGAAACTTTTATCTGGTTTTTAAATACGTGATCTTGAAGTCGTAGTATTAATTCTTCAATCTGTCGAATCCTCTTAGAGCTTGTGTCTATAGTTAAGAAATGTAATTGTTGTGGAAATACACAAGCAGCTTTTATTTTACCAACTTCTGGTCGTGGCAACTTGGGCAATTTTACCGATAGAATTCTACCAGGCAAGTTATCTAGAAGATCCTAGGAGAAAAGTATACATAATCGAATGACAATCAATGACCAATGAAGTATTTGTTTTATATTATAATATATTCAAGGAAAAAATATAAAAGCAATAAGCAAAAA
Organism: Aphelinus atriplicis; assembly: GCA_020882685.1. Classification (NCBI taxonomy): domain Eukaryota; kingdom Metazoa; phylum Arthropoda; class Insecta; order Hymenoptera; family Aphelinidae; genus Aphelinus; species Aphelinus atriplicis. The sequence continues at coordinate 43,742,579 of CM037074.1, read as the reverse complement.
GACTATAAATAATAAGTGTGTGTGTGTGTGTGTGTGTGCATGTGTGAGCAAGTATATGTTCATAATGTCTTATGTGCATTAAAGAATGTTTAATAGTGAATCATTGTAAATAATTTAATTTCAATCGTACAAAATTATAATTTAGTATTAATTTTTCACTTACTCCTCCTTTGTCTAAAGCTCCGTGTTTTTTCAAAAACTCAACAACTTCTTCAATTGCTTGGACAAAAGCAACATAGTTTACAGTATAGCTATCTTTAGAAAACTTTTTCAAGAGCAGATACATTTCATCTGGTGCCAATGTTATTTTCAAAAACTGTAATACTCTTGCAAAATGTGCAAATGTCACTACTCCACAATTTTTTGAAATCTGAGGAAAAATTAGTAACGAATTACTTCACAATATATTGTTAGAACAAGATCCAATTTACTATATCGTACTAGTTCATAATCTTGGAAGTATGGCATCAAAATTAATTTCTTCATATTAACAAGGGATGCGATTTTAGTGATGATAATCTCCAATTTTCTTTCTTCCGATACACTAACACAGTTTGTTTGTGATGGATTTTCCCATTCCTGTCCAGTAACGAAAGGAAGATTTCCAGTAAAATTTGGACCTGAAAAACAGTTTATAATTAGAATGAGTGTATTGATAAAAAATAGAGCTAGGTGAGTCAAAACTAAATGAATATGGATTGATTATGCAAATGAAAATTTGCTTTTTATTGTATCAGAAGCGGTTGGATTGCGTTCATGCATTCTAATAGTATAGTGATATATCATTTAAATGTCTTAACATCCACATGTTGGAATATTTAAATTGATAAGTATTACATTCTTTGAAAATGGCCACAATTCATCGATAAATCATTTTCTTAGTATCTTAAGGGGGGGGGGGTTTTGAAGGCAGAAAAAAACAGGTTCTTACAGATTTTTTTTTGGGCGTTCGGTGAAAGTACATTTATTTCTGAGTATTGTACATTAAAGAGTAGTAATTGAACTATATTCTGTGAAATATTGGTTGAAAAATATTGAAAATTGACCGAATGGCAGCAATTCTTCGCAGGCGCCTCAGAAAAAATACATTTTGCGGTGCACGTCATACCTCAGCACTGGATCATCTGAAATGAAATAACCAAAGTTTTTCCCTTAATTTTTATGTCCCTCTAGGTGTCACTGTCGAGTTTTTCCATTTTTTTTTAAATTTTTGAACTTTTTACAAGACTTGAAAGTGAAAATACCGATTTTTGGCCTAAATTCATGACTATTGTTGTTAATAATAAAAAAAATAAAATCGAAAACGAAAAAATCTCAACAGGGTTACCTCATAAATTATGTGAGGAAATACTGTAAAAAATTTGAGAACGATCGGTTGAATAGATTTTGAGATACACAGTGCACCGACTCATCTCTGAGGCGCCTGCGAAGAATTGCTGCCATTCGGTCAATTTTCAATATTTTTCAACCAATATTTCACAGAATATAGTTCAATTACTACTCTTTCATGTACAATAATCAGAAATAAATGTACTTTCACCGTACGCCCAAAAAAAAATCTGTAAGAACCTGTTTTTTTTTTCTGCCTTCAAAACCCTACCCCCCCCCCCTTAATCGTTTGATTGTTTGATCCACAAATCACTGGGAGAAGCAATAGATAAAAATTATAATTTATTCATTTTCCTGATTCTATCAGCACTTCCGAGAGTTACAATTTTTTATTACTCTTGTCAGAATTTCAAAAAATCTTTTCCCCTCCAGTGTAGTAAGACGGTAAATTTGTAATTGTTTGCGAATGTGTGGAAATAATTTTGCATGGTGTATTCATAAGTTTATAGATGGTACAATAGTTTATAGTTAGTAATATTGTAGAGAAATGCTAGTAAATAGGAAATACTTCAGATGTATCCAACCTTAGATACTAATGTAAGAATGAATAATACTAAAAATAATCTGAATAGCTAGTTTTACATTGGAATAGTTTTATAAAAAAATATATATAATACATATGAAAACTATAAGAAATTAAATTTTTCAAAATCTTGACATGCTCTTGATTAGGAGTGTAGTTAGATAACAATTAATGGTGTTGAATTTTTAAAATATGAATCGCGATATCCATTTAACATATATATCTTCATTTTGGATGAATTACTGATAATGGTGACGACTTTCTTGATCTTAAAGTATAGAAATATAAACAGTATACTAATTCATTTTGAACCAATTTCTTACTATCTTCATGTATAATAGTGCAGAGTTGAGCGTAGTAAATTCGTCCATCTTGAGTCCGAAAATAGTCAGTTAGTTCACAAACTTCTTGATTCGAAAGCCCAATTAGTTTACCCAAAGGTCCCGATAGAGTAGTAATGAAATCGGATTCTAAACAATGAAAAATATGATTATTATTTTTGTTACTCATCTGAACATATTTGCCGATGTGAGTTCAGGCAAAACACTCATTCATCTTATTTTATACCAATTCACTTTCTAGTCTACTGACGCACTGTATTTTATTGCACGTATAAAATTCTAAAGAGTACGACATTTTTATTGATTCACTATACAAAGGAAAAATGTTTTGCTCTAATGAAATATTCTCACCTGATATCAAGTTTTTTTCTAGTTTATCTAATGGTTTGAAACAATCCCACAAGTTCCCGTTGATTCGACTTATGGCAGCTCGAATTTTATTACAAGTTCGCCATACATTTTCTGGATTCAGCTCCTAGAATTAGGAATCATTCATCAGTAATTTGTTGACTGTGGCAGTATTGGCATATATACTGCCATGAATTGATAATATTCAATCCAACTATTGAATATTAAGGTTATGAAACGAGATAAATGCCCCGTAATGATTGTGTGTTTCGATTTTTTTTACCTTTATTTGTTTATGCATTTTTTAGTTCAACTACTTTTTTTTAATTTATTTATAAGGTTTTCTTTGTAATTTTTTTGTCCATGTATGAATGTTTGTTATGGGTCACTTAAACCTAAAAGGAATCATTTTTAGAAAACAATTGGTAAGCTGTTCATTTCTATCCTATCCTATTGTTTAAAAATTGATAATCCGGTCCTAAGCTTGATTTTGACCGAAAATTTACCGTTGATTCCAAATTAATTAAATATATACAAATTCAATTCGAATGTCAAGTTTCGCAACAATTCTATTCGTGGGGCTCTTGCGATGTTTGTTAGCTATGAAAGACTTATTCACATTAAAGATAGAGGCTCTGTTAACGTTTGGAAACGTGATAGACGTTTTTTTAGCTCTATAAACTGGATGGTTGTATCATTCTTGTCACAAAACTAATGCACTTATTGATTTATACATTCAGTAAATGATCAAAAATGTTCTTACAATACAACTTTTTTAGTATCAAAAAGAAAAAAAATTATTCAATAGTTGAGAGATGAAAAAAATAACTCAGTTGACAAACAAAAATCAAATCCAAATTGAGTTAGAATGTAAGGTACAAGATATGTGTTATGCGGGCAATTGAAATAATTGTCACATAAGTATGATTGTATACATTAACAAGAATATCTAGTAATGATACCTTTGGCGTAAACTCATGTATAGAATCAATGTGGCCATATTTGAGATTTTATATTTGGGAAGGAAAGTATTGAAATAAAAAGATAAAGGATGAAGGATTCAATCTTTTTTGTATGAAATTTTAGGAGATGATTTCTAAGTATCCAAATATTGAGTGATGTTAGAAGATATTTTTTCCATCATTATTGATTTTATGCATTTACACTAGACCTATAGAACACCAGATACATGATATACTACTGTGCATGCATAAAATCAATGATTGACAGAATATTTCCAGGAGATGAAAACTAAATGACTGGAGGTAAATACTATTCGAGTACCCAAAACTTATTCCACAAAGTTTCATCGTGATCGGCGGTTCAAAGGTGCAGGCCCACTCTCCTTGAGTATGCCACAATGTTAATTACCGCTAACCCTACGTTCTCTCAGGAATCCGAGAAATCTTTAGTCTAAACTTAATCCTATTTCTTCGAAAGAAATACTTATGGAATATATTACAGTAGTGTATGAAGCAGTATTTTCCCTAATTTTAGAGTGACCCATTCCTCAGAGAATATAAGATTCTTGTGTCTGCTCTAACATCTTAGTGGAATGAAAATTCCAAAATACATACGACACATGCAGATTTTGCAAACTTGAGCTACGTTGAACCAATACCAATTTATTTAGAGAGGGTAATGCCGATGCCTCTTACAAAGAAAGACACTTAAAATTTCTTCCGTGAAGAAAAACACATCTCAATCTGTCCTCAAAGAAAGACACATATCGCACTCTGCCAGCGAAAAAGTCACATGTCGCACATCCCAGAATTTCCCGACGTAAGAAAATGCATAGAATGAAAACTTGCAATGAGTGAGTAGTTGACAAAAAAACATGCTCTTTTATAGTTTGATTGCGGTTTAAACTCTTTCTTCGTTTTTATTCGCGGGAGAATAATTCCGAGATGTGTCTTTCTTCGTAAGAGGCATCTATATAATGTCGCGTGAGTCGTAGACGAATGCAAAACTAGTATCCGAGCTGGGAACAGCCATCAGGTCTATGCTATAATATGTAGACACACCATATTTTTTTCAACGAGTGCGTAAATTATCTCTTTTTCCACACATGTAGTGACCATTAGGTGCATTTTCAAAACAGGATAACAAAAATTATTATTTACCAATTCAATTATTTAACTATTCGTATTTTTCTTATAAAACTGAACTAATATCTCTCACAATAATTAGATCTATTTATTGTACATCGTATTTATTATATATTCTTTATAAAGCAATTTTAATACGATTTGATTGATAATCAGGCTTCAATATTTACAATGAATTAGTCAAGTAATATAGGATAAGGAAATTAGTGTTGTAAATTTGAAATACTTCTCCAAGCGTTCCTGTTAAAAAAGAGAATATTCTTTATTAATTTCACTGATTCTATCAGCAATACAGAGATAATTTCCTAGTTGATTCTTATAATCAAACTAGCTTGCCCAAGAGACTAATGCAGCTTGGTAACAAGATTTTATAAGATTATTAAAAAATAATCTTTACCTTTTGTACAAGTACATATAAATAATATATATAGTGTACATATAATGGATCTAGGACAAAACGCATATTTCTTCTATATACTTTCTTTCTTCCTAATACTAACCAAATTTAACATACACATTATATGTACACTATATATATTATTTATATGTACTTGTACAAAGGGTAAAGATTATTTTTTAATAATCTTATAAAATCTTGTTACCAAGCTGCATTAGTCTCTTGGGCAAGCTAGTTTGATTATAAGAATCAACTAGAAAATTATCTCTGTATTGCTGATAGAATCAGTGAAATTAATGATAATTCATAACAGAGAATAGAGTCATTAACTTTTAGATATTGATATTCGTTATGTATTCTATTGATCATCATCATTGATTAAATATTCTCTTTAGTCATTGATATTGGTCAGGAACCTATGAATTTGATATCCAGAAGGATAAAAATCAGAATATCCTTTATTTTGAGTACTTCAAATGAGTTCGATTTTTCTTAATTTGATGTCACGTTTTACTTTCTACATCTAATCGTTGAATTCATTTATACTGTTTTACAGTCTATAGGTTGAATATATTCGGGTTCCAGATAATTTTCCAATTTTATCTAACCATGAAAGAATCATTTAAATTTGATAGCCGCATTGGTATTTAAAATGATGAGGTCTTGAAGTACGCTGTCGAGACTTAGGAATAATTGAAACAAGTGATGATTCCAAAATGAAGAAGAAATAATATTTTCATCAAGTTTACGGGCAGTTTTGGAAGAAAGCATGAGAAACGCGGATGGAAAGGAGGACGGACGGAAGCTCGCATGAGACAAGGTCAAGAACCTATACGGGCAAAAATAGAAATAGCGGGGAAAGGAGCTGAATAAACGCAGGCAAAAAGTGATTTGAGTGTCGGCGTTTGGGTATACATATTGTATCGTGAGGATGACTCGTGAAAGAAAAGGGCAAGCCGGCTAAAGCTAATCGCAATACAAGAGCATAGCGGCCGACGGGAAATTGCTAGGCCCGAATACATGGGGCACTCTATTGATTTCCGGCATGTTGGTGTCTCGTTGGTATATTGTATACACACACGGAAGACGTGGCTGTAAAGCGGCATACGATGCCAACAGCCCATTGGCTGCTGTCGGAACAGTGAGCGCAGCAGCGCCACCACAAGCGCACCACGCTACACCAAAAACCAACAACGCCGGTGACAAATTTTAAAAACTTTCATTTTAAAGACTGATTTTAGATACAAGTTTATATTTTTCTATTCAAATTTTGAATTCTTTTTAAATTTCCAAACAAAATTGAGTAATTTCAATTGCTGTTGGAAATTAAATTTGAGCAGTTTGAGTTCCGGGCACGCCGGCCGGGGCCGTCGATAACACAGTCCTCAAAGTCAGACACGTAGTTATATGTTTGAGAACCTGAACCTTTCGTAATTTTTCGCCACACGTGCTTCAATTATTTTCATCAGTGATACGACCCAACGAAACAGTTGTTTTTCATTTTGAAATATCTGTCATGAACTATTTCTATTGTAAAACTATTCGGTAAACTAAATATTTACTTTCCCAGCAAGCTAAGTACACGCGTTTCACCGAAAAACTTAACTTTGACATGAAACTCACCAGGGATTCATCAATTTGCGTCGATTGATGACGAGTGAAAATATATTACATGAAAATCATCGATATTCACTTAAGATCTACCTATGGCGTGGCAACCTGAGTTGGGATAGAATTCCGTAAGGTTTTTGGAAGAGGGAAGCGTGTCGTTTCGATGATAAATCGACCGCACGTTCGCCACGTGTCTTTTTGGGTATACGACCAGTTACACTTTTACGTAAAACGAAATCTTTTGTACAGTAAATAAAAAGTATTGAGATGATATTGTAAACAGGTTAGAGTACGAATTGTATTTGTGATTTGAGTTTCATCAAAATATTGTCAATCTGTGGGAAAACTTTCACAACTGCCTCTGGTTGAGAAATAAAATGCGGATGCAAAGCGCTTGGAAAGAATAATATTCGGGCGACTGCAGCTTGGAGCGGGTGGGCCGATTGTTGGTCGACGGGTTTTTTATGCATCAATTGGACATTCTAAAAATACAGTCGGAAATGCATATCGGGTTCAAGGCTGTGCACAGGCCACAGGGGCTTCTGTTGGTTTTCCACGAGGCATGGAGGCATGCAACGTGCGCGCAGGCGACTCGAGCCTCTAAATCGAGTTCGCGAGCCGGATGCGTAATGTGAAAATGCAGCCCGGGCTTGGATTGCAGCAAACAACGGGGGGCGTGTGCTGTCCCAATATTAATCCCATAATTATTGTTGCCGACAGCGTGTCGGGTTTTGAGTTGAGAATTGGGATGGGAAGCGAGGTTGTTTTGGGCGAACGCAGGTAGGCTCAGGCTGGCAAGTATATACGGCCCTGCTTGGTAGTGGATTACCCATGATGCCTCGACGCGGTTGGGTGGCGCGCAGCTGCGCCAAGCCAAGCCGCGCGCACGCTCTGATCTCCACGTACGGCTGTGTGGGTTACCCCCTCCTACTTGGCCCGGATGCGAATGCACGCGACGCGCGGCTCGGCAGCAGCGCTCACGGCGTCGGCTCAGCCTTCTCCATTCGGCAGTCGCGCAGTTCGGACGTTGCAATCCAGAGCTGACGAGCGAGCCTGCACACTCGTACCTCCCGCAACTGATCAAGCCGCGTTGGAAGTCGACAGCACAGCAAACATGGCCGAGCAGGATGCCAAGGACTTCAGCGAGGACGTTGCCGAGCAGAACTTTGAGCAGAACGGCGAGGCCGAGAACGGAGGCAACGCCGCCGGTGGTGGAGGAGATGCCACGGAGAACGGCCAGCAGGAGTCCCAGGAGGACAGGTAAATCAATGCTCACACTACAGTTTATTCAAAGTCCGCTCCGAGTTGCGACTCGAGCCCCCAAGTCTCGTTGCTCCGCAAACGGGGAGAAGAGGCTCGCGCGTGAGAAAATAGCCCAGCCGAGGGCCGCTTGGCTAGAGCGTCTCAGAAAATGGCCGCCGCTCAGGCGCCCCCGCGCCTAATCCGACGGCATCGCGTGTTTGCTGCCTCGGCGCTCGGTCGCGCCGCGGTCCCCCTCGCGCTGCTCCTCGCGCCCGCCCACCCTTTCTCGTAGTTTTTCGTTTTTCACCCCGAACCAGCCCTCGCCTCTCGAGCTCGAGCTCAGCCTCGGCCTGGCGACGCGCCTGCCTTCGTTTCACCCGCCGAACCCACTCGGCGATTCTCAAACAACTACTCTCAATGCTGTCGACCGCGAATTCTTTACTCTGCTCGATTTCCAAGTAGCTCGTGGGCGAGCGGCTATGGATATATATATATATACACATATGCGGTCTCTGATCTCGCAGCTTGGACCGCGCAGCTGAGAAAATGGCGGGCGCCCCCCTGTTTTGGCTTAGTCACGCGCCCTCGCTCTGCTGGCTCTTTCTCACGACGCGTTCCGCGCGGCTCGGCTCGGATCGGCTCGATAATGGCGTCGCCACCGCCCAACGCTTCCTCTATATATATATATATATATATATATATATATATATATATATATATCCTCGTCTTTCTCACTCCACCCTCGATTTTGATTGATTCGTCATGTCTTGAGCGCACCAGGAATGGAGATTGATTGTTCAATGTTGCGGCACGGCTGCTTTTTTTTAATAGCTGACCACTGTTTGAAGACAAGTTTGCCGGTAAACCGTTGAACGATGCCGTTCCACTTCCATGCCAAAGTCGCGCGATTAAAAATCGTGGTACATATTTATACCGTACGTGTAACGGCACAATTTTTTTCGAGCTCGCTTCGAGTTTAAAGTCAAATTGAGCATTTACTTCATCAAAGCACCATTCAATTTCCATTTCCCCGTGTTGAGCAACGGTTATGTGAACTTGATCGAAATATTATCATAGGATATAGTTTTATATTGATACAATTATTATTGGGTCTTTCGATTAATGTTTTCTGGTCGCTACAATAACGAAAAAATTTTTGAGGCTGTAAAATATTTCTCAATATTTAGTCTTGATTATGTAATAAACGGTAAGTTTGATATAACAACCAGATATTTTGCCTACATTTTAAGATGTAAATTCTATTTAATCAATCTAGTTTTCAACAGTAAGTTTGTCAATTGTCATTCTTAATTATTGTTAAGCTCTTTATTTTTCATGTTTTTTGAATTCTAATTTTACTATTTTATACTGTTGTAGTTCATTGGAAATTTTTTTAGATTTTTAAGCTTCAATTTGATATATAAGGGAGAAAGATGTTCTAAGGATTTCAAAATGTTGAGTATACACACATTTCACACGTACACAAACATTCTTATCCACCTATGCAGAAAATAACAAAACTTGGAAGTCTTGTGCATGAATATTTGTTGCTACGTCACGTTTGTCGTGTGTCTCATTGGCAAACATAGTTTCACGGATTACTAGAACTATAATTCATAAATAAGAATTCCCTCAACCATTAACAAAGAGTAAATTGTAACGAGTTGGTTTCGATAATTCATCACTATTGAATTAAACTTGATTGTATGTAATTTTGTTCACTGTTATTTTACTGTAGATTTTAAGTGTCCAGGGTCATGAGAATGTAAATTTTTATCAAAATTCAATGTAAAGTAATGCCATTGAGGCTTGGAGATTCTTCGAATTTTGGAGCATTTTCACAGATGAGTGTTACTTCGAGATCGAGATACTGTGAATACATCTTACCTCTTGGACTGCTTGTGGTCAACGTTTTCTTCCACGTCAATTCTTCAAACTTCAAAACTTCAGATCTCCAATTTTATGCACCGCGAAGCCTTGCAAAAACCCAATTGCACGGTTGAGATTTGATTTGAGAGTATTAGTGCTAAACAAGATTGACCTTTGCATTGAAATGAGTCGTTGACATATTTATATACATATATATATATATATATATATATATATCAATTCTACGTGTGTCATTCTAATGAATACAAGCTGTCTGAAACCTTTTTCAAGTTTTGTAAACACATACAATTAACCTATCCAAATCTGAATAGGATTAGCTAATTACATAAGAAACTACTGGAATGAATGATTGAGGGGAAGCGGGATTTCTTGAATATCAAGGAAGTGCAATTTATCAGAAACTTTGTCATGAATTATGATATATTTAATTAGTATGTTGTTTACTAAACTAATATTTCAAGTATATTTTAGAAACTTGAACAACAAATATTGTACAAAGCTTTGAAATCTATAGAAACTACTTGATTTCAGAAAAGTGATAACAGATAATTCAAATTATTAGTTGATGGGTTTCAGTTTATCAAAGATACAAGGAAAATTTTTCAATTTTCATTCCCAAGTAATTGTAATGATTTTGGTCATCCCTGAATGTTACTGCTATCCTCTAAAAGATAAGCATGTTACAATCCAGAAGCAGTCAGATTTACCATCTCGTATATGCAGAAGATGAATACAGACATAGAATTCCAGATGATTTCATACGTGTTCTTGAGTGCTTATACAGACATTTTTCAGAATCTATATTAAAAGTGTTTTCCAAAATTTGTGTGCTCCTAGTTACCGACGAATTCTTAAATTCATCAGAGACATTTTGTGAATGAAATTATAATAAAAACTTTCTAGAACATACAAGTGTTTGTAAAATCAAACAGGATTGATTAAGATGTTCCTTGTAATAAAAAAATACCATAAGCTGAATCTTTTGAGAAAACTAATGTTTCAGGCGTATCTATAGAGTTAAAATATGTTCAGACAGCCCAAAAATGCATTTCGAGTTTCAAGTTTTTTAAAAGCTCCAATAAAAGTGACATTTGCATCATGAGCCGGAGCACAGTCTCATTGATAGCAAAAATTAACTGAGGTATCAAAGTAAAAGTTTGAAATTTCTGACCAAAGAATGATCAAATGATATGGGTGTAGGAGCTTGGGATGCCACTAACCCAATTTATGTGGCTTGGTCTGCAGGTGACAAGTCAGCGAGCGAGAATATGGACCTGAGTGATGAAAATGGTGCTTGCTGATGGCTGCTTTTGCGGCTTCCACAGCTGAGAGCAACAACAAAATGCAGATGACAACTCTCGGAAGCACTTGCCTCCACGGTATTTATCAGCAGCCGAGTTCAGACTTCAAATTTTTTGATAAAAGTTGCAAAGTGAATCCAAATATTTGAAACGCGTATACTTGAAACTCCACTTTGCAAGACAGTCATTTCATTTTCATAAAGAATCATGAGAGAGGAGGGAAGTCTTGGAAGAACTTTTGCGCAGTAAATTGAAAGTACAAGCGATCTGGATCTATTTATAAGAAAAATATTATTGCAGCAACTGAGGTTGAGATGGGTCACTATAATTTTGAGCGAAATGCATTTTTTCCAAGCTCTAAAGATAGCGTTGAGATGAAAAATTTGCGACTTCATTAAATCGTTGTGGAAAATGTAATTCTAATTTTTTCTTGTAATACTATGTAACTTTTGTAATTTTGATGTAATTTATTTCTGAAACATCCTAATTTTATAGTATTTTGTGATTTAAGTGATGTGTTTTGTCACTTGATGTATTATATTTGTAGTACTGGTATGATTGATTGAATCAGTTGATCTAATTGAAGCAGTGTGCTGAACAATCATAGATTGAGATTTTTTTCAGTCAATTTTGACAGGATATTATTAGATTCTCTCTTGTTCTCTAGGAGTCCAAACTTTAGTCGGTCGAAGTCTTCTAAGATTAGAATTAGCTTTTGACGAGTTTTTTTTTAATTGATTGGAAATTGGACGAACACCTAATGGATTCAAAATTGTTCATCGCTCAGACTTTGTAGAATCCGTGGTTTTCGTCGAACTACAATGATTAAAATTACCTTTCCAGGTCATCTAAAGGCTTCCAGGATACGCTGAATGATAGGTACTTCCTTCCATTCTTTCTTGGCTTTCCTTCATGATAAAGTTGATCAAGCGTTGAAATAAGTATTTTTAATCCAACAGATTTAATTGCTTCGTTTAGCCGACATCGATAACCAAAAAATTGTACGAATTTTAATTTTGATGTAATTTAATAAAAATTACAGTTGCTGAATATTGTTGAAAATGTGAAATTTGAGTTTTATTTTCAAAATGGCCATTGCCTTTTGCAACAAATCCAAATATTAATTCACAGCTCTTTCAGTGATAGTACTATAAAGTATTTGATCATCATTAAGAATTTTTAAGCCAGGATTAAAGTAGCAGTCTATTGGGAAATAGAATGACAATCAAATGGATTTTTATGGAAACTTGAATAACATTTTATTTCTACGAATACTAAGAGAGATATTTTTTGTTTGTTCTCGACGTGTAGAAAGCTGTTTGTTGGAGGCCTTAGCTGGGAAACTACAGACAGTGAGTATTTTGTTTAAATTTATTATATTCTTACTTCAACTATTGGTTGTAAAAGCTATGATGATTTATCTTAGGACACCTTAAGACGACAGAATGGCACTGTCATATGATAAGATTAAGATTCTGAGCTTTACTTCAACTGAAACACAGATATTAAATTCTCTCCCTGAGTTTTTTTTTCCATTTTTTCTGTTATGTCACATAGGAAATGTTGTTTCACCCCAAAATAAGTTGAATACGATTAAACATTTCTATGATAATGACTCAAGAAAAATTACTTAAAATAATGATTATTATGTTACAGAGGAACTAAGGGAACATTTCAGCACTTTTGGTGACATCGAGAGTATCAATGTCAAGACAGACCCTACTACTGGCCGTTCAAGAGGATTTGCTTTCATTGTATTTGCCAAAGCTGAATCTTTAGATAAGGTACACATTAGATGATATATCAATTATATTCTATTCTCGTTAATTTTCGTTGAAATGATGATTCTTAAATGTCAGTTCTGCTACTGAGTGAAAGTGAAGAAGATTAAATTTACTGAGGTCGCTAATAACAAAAATCAATTACTTGTAGTCTCTGTGACAATTTGATCTAAAATGAATGACTTTTTGTTTAGGCTATGGCACATGGGGACCACATTATCAACAGCAAAAAAGTTGACCCCAAAAAGGCAAAGGCTCGACATGGTAAAATCTTTGTTGGAGGTCTTTCCACTGAACTGTCTGATGATGACATCAAGAACTTCTTTGGCCAGTTTGGAACTGTATGTACATATACATTGAAGTACATTTATAGTAGATTAGCTATTGGATCATTATTAAGTATTTTTCATGCTTGTTAGATTGTCGAAGTCGAAATGCCATTTGATAAGACGAAAAACCAGAGAAAAGGTTTCTGCTTCATCACCTTTGAGTCTGAACAAGTTGCTAATGAACTTTTGAAGACGTCGAAGCAGACAATCAACGGCAAAGAAGTCGAAGTAAAGAAGGCTACTCCAAGACCTGAAATGGGAGGCATGCGTGGTATGGGTCGAGGAGGTCGTGGTATGCGAGGTGGACGTGGTCGTGGCTTTGGTGGTCAAGGAGGTTGGGGCCAGGGTGGTTATGGCCAAGGTGGCTATGGCGGTGGCTACGGAGGAGGCTATGGCGCTGGTTACGACGGCTATGGTGGCAACTACGACTACTATGGCGGTGGCTACGGTGGCTATGGTGGTTATGATTACACTGGATATGGTAATTATAATTGAGTTTATTTTTCATTTTTCATCTCTACATAGGTATAATGTTCGACGTTATTCATAGCATAATCATTCGGTGGACTCATTTTCACAACCTTTTTTGTTCTAAATTTTTCAAAATTTTCCTATCCTCATCCTTAGGTTTCTCACCATGTTCGAATGCTCATTTTTCCCCCTCTCATCGTCGAAAAGCTCCCTTTGATGTTCCGAATTCTTCAAAGAGTATTATGGACTAGAAATATTCATTCAAAGTTTGGTCTGAGTGTATTATTTTACAGTATAATGTTCTAGTCTAAGATCGAGTGATGTGTTCTCGCAAGAAGAGATGAATTTTATTTGATACGATATACGATAATCATAGGATTAAAGTACGATCATGTGCGCGACGAGGCGTCGTTAATTTATCAGCTTCATTTAAAGTCCATTTATTTTGAAGAATTATTAGTGGAATGAGTTATTGAGAGACTATCAATTAGAAGACTGACGGAGTTGCTTTTTGTTTTTGCACCGTGTGTTCCATGAAAATGCAGACGGCTATGGCTATGGCGGTGGTAGTTACGATGGTGGCTACGGTGGGCGCGGTGGTGCACGCGGCAAAGGTACGCATTAGCGTTCCTTTTGTTGATTTACAACTTTGTAATATAAACACTTCTTCCATATCTTTATCTTCCATAGTATTCTCGTTTTACTATTCCATTACTTTATCATTTATTATAGCCGGAAAACAGTTTTAAATAATTTATGACCAGAAACTGATGTTTATTAACACCTGCCACGTATCATTTCTTACCCCTCGCGCACATGGCTCGACTCCGATACCCCGGATCAGTCATACGATTTATTTTTACGTACCAATTCTCTGTAATATTGAGAAATCTGTACAAAACTATACGATTAAAGTGCAGGTGAAACCAACAATATTTCTTTTATTACGCATCTTCTTGACTGAAAGATATATTTGCAATTTTCAAATAAACTGAAGGAATGTATTTTATATGTTCAAGTTTTTATTATGATGCGTAATAAAATGAATACATATATTCATATTCCTTCGTATTCACTGCATGTCATGTATCCATCCCTCACCTTTCCTAGCTTTTATGAAAAAAAAAAAAAAGAGATCATACATCACATTATATTCCATAAGTAAAAATGAAAATAATAAAGAATTCTATGAACAAGAGATGAGCAAGAGTATGCAGAACATTGTCAAAATTGTAAGTTCATGCAAGATTTGAAGGTTCACTTTTAAATGGTAAATTAATTCATTGGCAAAAAAGGTATATGAGAAGAGAGAAATTATGCCTCGAAACATTAAAAGAAAATCGTTAAAACACGTCTTGCCTTATGAATTAAAAATAATCTGCTACTCTATTAACCTTAGCCTGTAGCCTCTCGATAGAATTTTATTTTTCTCGTTCCTTGGGAAGAATTATTGCAACATATTGAAAAATCTAGAGCCACTTAGCTGAGCGTAAATGTCTTAAAATTTAGCTGGCGTTGAATGTAATATTTTTGTTAATTTTTATTTGTATCATTCAATTGGTTAACTTAAGGTAGTATTAATTGTCTGTGTTTGATCAAATTTGACTATTTGTCGATCAATAATTGTAACAGTGAGATATAATCGAGTTGTACTCTGCTCTTAGAGGATAAACATGAATCATTGAAGATCTGCCTTTTGAGAGTTGAAGATGACTAGATTTTTTCATTGGAGTTAATTTCGATAAATAGTAAAGTCTTGATTGAGAAACAACAGCAAAATATTACCTTGCTGTAAGAAATAATGAGTGATCTGTTTTAGCTAGTAAATTAGTGCATTGGCTTTGTTAGTAAAGTAGAAAGTTGACGTTTCTAATAAAGTCATAGTAGAGTCTAGTCTGAAAGTTTTGACTGGTTATGTTCCAGGAGGCTCAGGCTTTGGCGGAAAGCAGAGAGGTGGCGGCCGCCAAAACCAGAGGCACCAGCCTTATTAAATCCACAAATTTTCTTTCGACCGCGATGCCACTTGCATCGTTACTATTGGTGAGTTTCTCTCTTTTTCTGACCTTTGGTTTATTCATTGGAAATATTTGTTTTACATTATCAATTACACTTCTCAAATTTTGTTTGAATTGTACGAATTTAATTTGAATTTTATTTTCATTTTTCCTTTTCTGATTTCTTATTATACCTTTATTGATGCCTTTAATTTGAACTTATCGACGTATATATGTTAGGGATGAAAAATAAAATATGCTCATTGGTTCCAGGTCAGTCATCCTATAACAATCGTAATTCGTCGAATCATCATTCCATAACAAAGCCTCGTCATCTTCAGGACTCCCAAGCGCAACCGCGTCGGCAGTACAACCAACAATCATCATCAATCAAATTTAATCACCGCGCATCATAGCCAGTCAGATCATTAAAGAGCATTTTGACAAATAATCCAAGCTTTGCCAAAAAGCATAGAAAGCTCGCTTTGTCGCCTCTTTAGAGGTTATTCGAGCAATTTGTGTATAGTCTATTATTAAAGATAATAATTGTTCTTCTTTGATTTATACCTCAATATTGATGACATTCATTTTTTTGTATAAGTTTGTATGCAGCTGTCACAAATGAATGTATATCGTCAAGACTTTTCAATAATAACTTCATATTTGTAATTGAATGCTTTTTTTTAATCATTTCATTGAGATTACAATACAAGTAATCATGTTTAGCTGTAGGAAGAATTATACAAGCATCATACAAAACTTTCGGTTTCGTGGCGACACAAGCGAGTTTTGTACAAAAAACTTGAGTCATCAGTTTTAGTAAAGATTATTAGCAAGTATTAAGTCGGGATAAAGAATAACAGCTTGTATTACATCGTTTAATGTGTAGAATTTTCTTTTTGTTACTTAGTTTGAATGAAGTGAGCGACATATGAAAAACATAGAAAAATAAGCAGGCAATGTACTTTTTACACGAAGAAGAACAATTTGTGAGGAAAACTGAGAAATCGTACGTTTTAGATTCGAAAAGCTTAATTTTCGAAATTGATGCAGGTTTATATATCAGTTTTTCTGTTTTAAATGAATTACAAAATTGTGGAACAAGAACGAATCTACATGTTGTAAAAAGATAATTGCTTCCTTTATTATTAGTAAGAATTTAGATATTAATAAATTCATTTTGTGTATATAAAAATTCCGATAAATTTTTTCCTATCCAACTACCTTACTTTTGTACGTCTTTTCTCCAAATATATTTCTGCTTTCAATAATAATGAAATTGACATTTCTATCTACGTTTTCTTGTTGGCTTGGTTCGGGTACTGTTGAGACTCGTAATCGTGGCTAAAAAAGTATTTATCTTCATTCATTTATCTGTCAAATTAGAAATATTAATTTCAAAAATTTTAATTTTGTACCTTATTTTTGTTGCAATATTTTTGGCATTACCCTTTTATTTAAGTCAATATTGAGCACCCTATTTATTAATAAATATTTCTAAATCCATATCTGTTTAATTGTGCTATAATGGTAATCTTGAGGGTATTGTTTTACAACGAAATTTTCTAAAATACTTATTCCAATCGAAGGAGAATTTCATTTTCAAACATATATAATCTGTTAAAACAAACATTTTTGATTAATGAGTTTTCACCATTTTTCTCATGAATCGATATATTATCAAATAATTTTTAGAGACTCCTGAGAAATTTCTTCAATCAATCATGTACTATTATATTTACAAAACCGGACAAGCACGCTTTGTTCGTTGTGTTTGCAATGGTTGTGACGTATACATGCGTCTGACGCATCGCATGTTATAAATTCACAAGCACAGCAATAGTAGTATCTATAACTATAATAACTATCATAGGAACCTAAAATGGTAAGCCTAAGACGAATGAAAAACAAGGAGAAAAAATGCAAAGAGAGGGTTCATTATTAGAGCTACAATTAGTCGTAGCATCGATTATAATATCATTGGTTACGACCTATCGCAAATTGGAACAAGGGTTGGCGAAAGAAGCGTTTTCGTAAATTCGCGCGCTCAGTATGACCCGCACCGCAGTTTCCTGCATCAGCACGGCCGCAGGGATTTCAGCTTGCGCGCGCAAAAGCAAAAGTGATGATTGAGACTACTTATGCCGGTTTCGGGAGGATAGCGTGGAAAAGGTCGTGCTAGGAGACAAGGATTATGCGGCTTTTAGAAAATTCGGAACGAGCTGCAGAAGGACTAGAAAATGGTGCGAGGCGGAAGCGCAAGTTTCGAGCGGCGGTCGGGGCTAGCCGCGGGCAAGTATACGTGCAGGGCTGCGCCGCTGCGGGTGCGAGCCGCGGATGGTGGCACCACTGACGACACAGGCGACAGCGCCATCACGTCGTGCCCACTCGTCTGGTGTCGCGCGCGGCGAGGTGTGTGTTCGTTGTTCTGGCTGTGCATGCAGCTCGGCTCGGTCCGCCGGCGGTCCAGTAGTTCACATCACCCGTCGCTCAGCGTGCAGTCGGCAACCCAGTTCGCTCCAGACTCCAGTCCAGCGCAGCGCGACTCGAGCCCGAGCCGTCCCAGCAGCAGCAGCAGCAGCGGAGCCAGCAGCGGCAGCAGACGAGAAAGCCCTAGCCAGCGGCCGTCTCCCCTCGCAGGACGAGCGACCAAGGTGAGCATCGCCATGCGCCGCCCGGCTCGAGAAGCTTCCTCCGCGGCCGCAAGGCCCACGCGCTCCTTAACCTGTCCGTGGCCCCGCGGTGCGCCCGGCCGCCGGCCCCGGGCGAATAACCGCCTCGGGAGGGGGCAGCTCCGACGGCAAAGCTTTATTTGGTCGCGGCAACGCGCGCTCTCGCTCGACTCTCCCTGCAGATCTTCCGACCGCGCGCGAGCAAGCGAGCAAGCAAGGGAACGCGCGCGCGCGCCCACCCGCCGCCTCGCGCTGCGTGCGGGTGTGCTACTGCTGCTGCTGCAGCACCGCACTCGCGCACGCCGTGCTTCCAGAGTCCACTCAAGCTGGCCTGGCCCGCACACTCGTCGCTCCACGTCTTTTGCATCACGCCAGAGTATATTATACTTGCGGTCATTCGCTCGGCTCGCGGCGACGCAACCAAACGCAACTTCCTCTGCGAGCTCTCTCTCTCTCTCTCTCCTCCCCCGTCGTCCGGCTATACGACTCTCCAACTCCAACAAAAGTCCCCGGCTAGCTGGCTCTCACTCCCGCGCTCTCCACCTCCTAGCCTCTTCTTTTCCTTGTGCCCGTGCAAGCCCGCCCGCCCTCCGTCTACTTATACTTTCCACCTTGCTCACTATACTCACAATCATCAAAAACTAACAATCGAGCTGCCCTGCTTTGTGCCATTACTATAGTTCCAAACAGTTTTCCTTTACCCAACTGTCTCCAACAAGCCACAGTTATACCCCTCTACTTGCAGTATCTATTTCCTATACTTATATCCTCTTCATTGAATCTACTGTTTTGTTAATTCTTTCTATCTTCCTATTTCTTTCAACTCGGCTCCATACTTTTCACACAGGACCATATAGTCAATTTTTCCCATTTATAGCAAGTTCATTGTTACTTTCAATAACTGATACCTATTGTCAAATTTGAAAAAGTATCATTCATCTGTTATCTCTCCATTTGCAACGTTAAGCCTTATTAATTTGATAATGAAGATAAGCTATGTTTTATGTTTCAATCTGGCTTTATATTGACCAACTATTTAATCCTGCCCTCTATCCCAATAATAGTTTAATACATGTGATGCAGATTATCTTTCTTACATTCTCTAGTAACCCATGTACAAGAGGGTTAAGACACATGAAAAATATTGTTTTAGCCAATATACTTACAATTCTACCTAGATACAGCTGAGTTGGTTTTCAATAAATTTATCCCTTTGTTTCATGTCTATATGTTCATTCATTCTTGCTGTAATAAACAGAAGACTTCAGAAAATATGAATATTTTGTCCCAACAATGACTCATTTTATAGATACACTGCCTTCCCGCAATAAGCTGAAACTCTGAAAATAGGGAGGAATTGAAGATTTGGTCATTCATATAATAAAAGCTCATACTAAGATAGACAGGAAATGGTCATGGAGGCATCCCCCTCACCACAATGTGTTGGTCGTGAGTTTGTCCGACAATACTATACATTATTAAATAATGCTCCATCACATCTACATAGGTTTGTTCAAATTTTTTATCTTTATTTTCTATTAGTTATACTTGAATATCCTCTCCTCATGTGGTTCAAATCTTCAGGTTTTACAACAATTATTCATCTTTTATCCACGGAGGCTTGGATACAAGAGAATCAAGCCCAGCAATTGGTCAGAAACAAATTCATCAAAAAATTCAGGCTCTAAATTTCCAAGACTGCCATGCAAAAATCAATCAAGTAGACTCACAATTAACACTTGGCAGTGGAGTCGTTGTTCAGGTATTTTGTTTTCTATGTAATATTCCTTGTCAACTGTAGAGTTTTAAACTTTTTTCTGTAATTATCATTTATGTAGTGTATTAAACTGTCAATTACCTTTTAAATGTTATACATGAACTATTCCAGGTTTCTGGAGAGTTGTCCAATGCTGGTAATCCCATGCGCCGTTTCACACAAACCTTTGTGTTGGCTCCTCAAGCACCAAAAAAATATTACGTGCATAATGACATTTTTCGATACCAAGATTTTGGTTATGCTGATGAAGAAGAGGAATCTGAAAATGAAGGCAACGTCAACGATAATACTGAAAGAGAGGTTGAAAATGAAAATGTGAGAGATACTCAGGAAGAGATTCAGCAAAACCAAGTTCAATTGACCAAAAACTCTTGTATTGAACAACATGGTCAATCTCAACAACCTCCCCCAATATCACAGCAACAAATTTATTATGCAATGACTTCCCAGCAGCAGGTAAAATGATTTTGTAAATTTTTGTACAGTCTTCTTTGCGTTACATATTTCTCTCATCCTTTATATGTATATAATGATATTTTTACAAATTTTTCTGTTCCAGATACATCCAGTAATGCAACAAGTAACCATTAATGGATCTGTTCATGAAGATTCTTCAATCATTTCTCAACAACCACTTCAACAACAAGCTCCTCTCCAACAACAACAGTATATTACTGAACCTGTCAATCAGGAACAGTTCCAGCAAGAGAACGAACAAGATTCTGTATCTCAACAACAGCAACAACAGCAGCCACTCAAAAGCGAGTCTCATCCTGCACCAGAAGATGAAAACGATCAATCAGAGATTGATCAAACATACAACACTTCCACTCAAGATGGTGACATTGAACATCAGAATACGTCCCCAAATACAAATAGCAGTGGACAAAAAACATACGCTAACTTGGTAAAATCATCTCCCTTTGTTGGAACTACTAGTCCTCAGGCACCTAAACCATCAATCACACCAGTAATTATTTTGAATATTTATATTCAATAATACAGATATATTCATATGTTAATGAGAAGAAAAAATGAATTATGTAATTGTTTGTTATTTTTCTTGCAGCCACCTATTCAGAATGTGCGAATCGATGAACGAGTTCCATCTCACCCACAATCAGGACCACCACTTCCGCCACCAAGTGGTGTACCAATAAATCAAAACATACATAGGATGGGAGGCGTTTCACAACAACAAACACAACCACATCAACAACAGCAACAACAGCAGCAACAGCAGCAACAGTATCAACAAAGAATACCAAGAACTGGTGGCCCAATGCAACGAGGTATTGAAAATTTAAGAGAAATAGTATCAGCTTTGTTTTTACATGCTAATCAATTGACCATGGCAACGCTTGAATGCGTGCGTGCGTGCGTGCGTGGGTGCGTGCGTGCGTGCGTGCGTGCGTGCGTGCGTGCGTGCGTGCGTGTGTGTGTGTGTGTGTGTGTGTGTGTGTGTGTGTGTGTGTGTGTGTGTGTGTGTTTGTGTGTTGAGTACTGAGTACGCGAGTTCAAACAAGCTAGATATTTCGAGCAACGATTTCGCACGACGCCATAATGAATAGGTAAATATTAATATGTTTTACAGATGGAGAACGACGTACAGGACGACCTGGAGGATATACTGACGCACATCAGTTGTTCCTAGGAAATCTCCCTCATAATGCGTCTGAAAATGATCTGAGACAAGTTTTCGAACGTTACGGTCGGGTGGCAGATCTTCGTGTACACAGCAAGCAAAATGATCGGACGAAAGGACCGCAAGGACCTAATAATACCAGAGTTCCAAACTATGGTTTTATCACGTTTGAAGATACAACGGTAGTGACTAAAGTTCTTGCTGATTTAGTGAGTATATTATTTTGATAACGATATTTTTATGATAGAAGTGGTCAATGTAGTGACAGAATTGACTAACAATTATAATCTTTCTAGCCAATCTACTTCCCTGATAAAGAAACTGGACAAAAATTGAACGTTGAAGAGAAAAAAATTAGACCAAGAGAAGGACCAGGTGGTGGGGCTCGGCCAAATCAGGATGGCAACATGCGACCTATGGGAAATCCACAACAGCAACAGCAACGTGGTCCAGGTAATTAAAAGAGGACGGGACGCTCACCATAGGAGAATTGACTATGGAAAAAATTGTATCCTAATAAGAGGCAGGGGTGTTCAAAATTTGTACGAAATTTTCAATTTAGGCTATGTCTAAAAATAAACTTTTTCCGGGAAGGGAAGGTGCAGGGAAAAAGATTTGGTTCAAACCTATTGTCAATGGCATTGAGAGTATTACAGAGACACACTCCCATACATGCGCACACACACACACACACACACACGCACACACATATGTTATTCTCGTATATTACACTATCCCATGGTATACTATGGTTCGTTCAACTATGAGTATAAATATCCCTTCTTTTCAATCATAAAATGCGTTGACACGCTACAATTGCTACCAGCGACTGTCTATCTCACTAACTTGTAAGAGATCGGATATCATAAGTTTTAATTTTTCTAATTGATCAGATGGGCCATGTTGATGACAACGGTTGAACTGGCATTGGACACTTAGATGCTAAAAAAAACTTGATTTACATGCA
Source organism: Aphelinus atriplicis (assembly GCA_020882685.1). Lineage (NCBI taxonomy): Eukaryota > Metazoa > Arthropoda > Insecta > Hymenoptera > Aphelinidae > Aphelinus > Aphelinus atriplicis. The sequence continues at coordinate 43,719,793 of CM037074.1, read as the reverse complement.
ATCTACAAAAAATCAGAATAGAGAATAATTAAAGCTTGAACTAAATTTTGTGATTAATTTCAATATCAATCAAATCTAGGTGGCCCAGGAGGAATGATGCGAGGTGGACAACATGGGACACGTGGTCGTGGTGGATTCAATAGAGGAGGAGGTGATGGAAGTCGTGGTGGATTAAGACAACCAACTGGAAATCCAAACAATCAAAATTATCAGAATCGTCGCTAATCTTGGATGAAGAAGTTTTAAGTTTTGCGTTATTGCAAAGCTTTTCCACCCTTCTGGAAGAGAATTCAAGATTAAAGAGAAAAAATTTGAAAAAATAATAAGCGCGAAAATGAGCTTTGCTCGAAAAAACAACCGTAAACAAAAAGTAATACGCTAACTCGAGAAAACGACATTCCGACCGAAAAGGAATAAAACTTTCGCGAGACTCTTCCTAAAATAATAAAGAAGATCAGTGCAACATATACTTTTTAAGCGCGGAAATTAACAGAGAAACAAGACATACTTGAAGGATGAGACGCGAGTATGCCAAGTGCGAGCATAGAGACTTCTGTCAATTCTCTCAAATTGACATCGACCTAAAATAGCTTTGCAGAACTTAATTAAGAATTGCTTAAAAGACTTTCAGTGATTGCGATGGGAACTAAGTTGTGCTTAGTTTGGTGAGGACACATTTTTAAATATTCGATGCTTCGATATTCGAATAATTCCCGCTTGACTTGATTAAGTTGTGTTTAAGTTATACTCGAGCAGATTAAGCATGTGGAAAGAAATAGGCCTTAGTTCATTTAAAACATGCATTAATAAATTAGGTTGTGCCTAAGTTAATTAAGTTGTGCTTTAGAGTAATGGCAGTTTGCTTCGGTTACTAGGTTATTCCTAACTTTGTTAGGTTGTGCACAAAAAAAGTTGTGCGCAGAAAAAAGATTTCTTGCGCAGCCGAAACATAAGTTGAATCGGTAAAGGTTGAACATGACATTTGCATAGCACTTTCATGTTTTTATAACTTTGTTACGTTTTAGTTAAGTTTATCTTTAAGAACTGCGTACTTTTTTTAGACTTGCCTAACTTAATTAACTTTTGCATAACTTTTTTTTGACTCTGCATAACCTAATAAAATTCTGCGTATCCCACGAATCCTGCATAACTTGATTAACTTTTTTGAAAAATCTCGAAGTCATGTATAAACTACTTAACAATTGCATAAAATTTTAAGTTATGCATAAGTTTAGTACCCTCAGCAGAGCATTTTCATATCTTGGTGGCTTAATTGAGTTTTGCATAACCTTTGTCAATATAATTCAGAACTTAATTAAGTACTTTCATAAGCTACACCCTTTTAGACATCCAACATTAAGGAAACTGGTTTTCCTCTTAATCCTTCCTATACTCCTGAGAAATTGATTGGAAATCGAACTGTATCGAATCAGTCATCCAAATTCTCAGAATGGCCAAAAATCATTGTAAGAAATAATCAGTTTTTGCCATCGTACTAAAAATAAGTAGCAAAATGAATAAATGCAACACTTTTTGCAAGTCACTAAAGTTTGACGTTTATAAAGAATGTGATTGAAGTTTTGTATAAAATCGTAATCAGAATTAACCAAAGTTCAACTGTCTTCGAGATTTCGCCAAAAGACAATCTCAATTTTTAATAAACACGAAAAAAAAAAATATATATATATATATATAATATATATATTTATATATTCCAAATACATTATATTTTTACAGTATATTGATTAATATATTTTAGTTGAATGAGTATTTCTGTTCAAAGTTGACCATATCTTCTGGATAAAAATTATTGAAAAGTTTTTATGAAGCTTATTTATGCTTCCATAGAATAATTTATATAGAAATATATCTTTTGTGCGAAATTACGATGCAGAGGAACAAAGAGAATTCAAGATAACAAAAATATAAAATGAGTGCGGTGTAGAATAAACCAAAATGAAAGCCAACATAAGAAGTGAACGAAATAATGGACGAACGTGTCGCGAGTGTATTGTAATGTTTTTGCATTTAGTATAATATACCTATCTTACTACTGAAACATATGAAATTGTTGTTTTTTCTTATTTGCAGCATAACATAAAAAAAGAGAATTATCAACACGTTTTTATTTTTTATGCCTTGATCCTCGATCGCTTATATAAAACTTCGATTCTATATTAAAAATATAGTGTTATTGCTTTGAATACTCCATTATTCAAAAATCATGTGAAATACGACCTTTAAAGGCCAACCCAACATACAATAAGATATGAATTTTTCATTTTTGTTCTCCATATCTCATTGGACTATCCCTCAAAAAACCATATTTCACATAATTCTTAAAAATATATTTATTATAGAAACTCGAAGCAAGTGATTTTTTTTATTATTTTGTATTTAGAAATAAATTTCTATATTTCTGGGTGAAATACCGTGGAATACAATACGCAATATCGTGTATCAATTTCAAGTACCCTTACATATTTGTCAAATGTAAGAAATCTAAAGCATGTATATAGTCAGTCCATAGATATATGTACTTAAATATATGATTACAAAATTCAAAACGGCAACGCAACATTTCAATTCAATTGCATAATAATGTCTTACTAAAATGGTACAGTAGAAGCAAGAATTATCATTCAGAGGACTTGATTCTTTGTAACGGGATCAAAACCAAATATTGAATTTTTGTTGACAGTCGAATTCCCTACTCTCTTAAATCCTTAAAGTGAAAAACCACTGCATTACAGTGAAAAATCAATGTAAGAAAGTGGATGAAAAATTCACTGGATTTTAGTTAATATTAGATAGTTAATAGTAGATAGTATTTCTTATGTAACAAAAGTGGATTTTCACTTCAGTTCCATGAGTTTTGATAGCAAACATTTTTATATCACTATTCGCAGTAACTAAAGTTAAAATTTACTTCACACCATACTTACTGTAAACTGTGATGTTGCTGTAACTGTGTTGTACTGTAAACTAAAATGTTTGCTATCAAAATTCACGAAACTGAAGTGAAAATTCACTTTTGTTACATAAGAAATCTAGTAAATTTTTCATCGACTTAGTTACAGTGATTTTTCACTGTAATGTTGTGGGGATTTTCACTGAGATGTAGTGGTTTTTCACTGTAAGGATTTAAAAGAGTATATGAAAAATTATGTTACCCGCATAATTATATGTGCATGTGCATACTTACGTACGTAACCAATTTTCCAACACGATTTCTCACTAGTGAGTGGTCTGATTTCGATGAAACTTCTTAGTCGCATTCGTGTAAGAGACATATTTATTTTAGCACCTAGATATAGAATAGCAACATTAATTCAATGAACAGTTTATGAGTGAGTTTTGTTTTCCGAAAATGACAGTAAAGTTCGATAATATCAACGTAAGAAAAAAATTTGAAAATTCTGTGAATAATGAAAAAATCTCATGTAAAATATAAAAATTACATTTTCAGTTTACGAATTTGACATTGATTTATATTACTTTACAATAATACAGTGTTGTTTCTTTCGGTTCTGATTATTGAGGATTAAGAAAAGTGTGATTTTCAGATGCCTGTTTTGCAATTTTACAGACTACGAAAAGGATTTGAATCGGTATAAGTTAAACAGACGAAAGCTCTGCATAGATGTATATATATATATTCTTGTGTAGCAAAACGATGGTTCACCGCTCGAATTTTTATTCGTCGCATTGTAAACCCAATATAAAATTGCAAGTATGTCTAGAGTGTTCCGAGAAAATTTAATTTACATCTCGTGAAACGGAACGATCGCACTCGGAATAATTGGTGCGCGCGCTGTCGTTTATTGCATCGAATGGCAAAGCGTGCGCGCAGCTGATGCGAGCAAACCGGAAAAATACTTATATATTGGAGGCGTACAAGCCACGAGAGTAGAGCAGAGCGAAAAAACGAGGTATGTATATGTTCGAGGAAGTCGCTCCCTCCCTCTCTTTGGCTCTGTTACTCCGAGCGAGCCGCGAGGAAAAAACGACGACGAGGGCGGTGGAGCTGCTGCGCCGACTGCTGCTGGAAGGGCGAGCGATGAGGTCACGCGCCGTATATCGAGTCGCGAGAGCTAAATCTCCGCGGGCCGATGTGAACTCGCAGTCTCTGTCGGCCTAGCCAGCGAATCGCTCCCTCAATTCCTCACTACCGATTCCCGATTCGCCAATAACCGCCTGGATCAAAAATCAACTCACGCAGTTGGGAACAGTCTCTCAGGTTCGTTTAATCTGCTTTTTCTCTCTCCTCCATTATTACTTGTCCCCAGCCAAATGTTCGCTCTGGCGTTCTGGATTTTCAGAAATATCATTACGTGCCCAAGTACAGTCTTCGTATAGTTAGATATCTTTTGTCTCCGAATGTCTGTCCAGAAACATTACAATGATTTATCTCAATTATTCTAGCTACTACGATTAAAATATCTTAGTTGTAAAGACCTTACTTGTACCCCAGAATCTAGCCCCTCAATTTTTATCCTCTTGCCCAATACAATTTGTATTGATTTTGAACTATACATTCGAAAGCTTCATTTTTCATCGACATAAAAACTTTTTTTATATATGATATGTATTCTGTGCGATCTGCGTTCTGGGGTACAGCTATCTTAATCGAAATTACCGAGTATTCGCAGTGTGTCATTCTGCCATTTCTTATTTTTTTATAGCTCTTGTTCTGAAAAGTTTCTTCAATACTAGAATAGAAGTACATGAATACATTTAACTCCTGCATCATAATGTATGAGATAATGATTGTTAAAAAAATGCATTTGAACATATAAAAGACTCGTAAATATTGCAGTTTGAATCGAGTTTCAACTTGAAACGTAGTCAATTAATCATATCTAAGCTCTTATAATTTCAAAAATTCACTTGCGACTTCGAAAGAAGTATTATCAAAATCTATATAAATTAAACAATTTCCATGAGATTGAATCGGATTTCGAATGTGTGAACCGTATTTGGTGTGCAGAACTCATAAGAGTTAGTATCTATGTCAATTTTAAATAGTAGTTCTGATGGAATGAATTGATGAAGGAATTCTTTATTCTTGCAAATAATAAACTCGAAAGAGCAAAAAACAAACCCATTATTGTGATCGACTGAAAAGGAGGAGTCATGTAAATTTTATATTTAAACAACTCGTTCTAATTCATGTCAAGTATAATTGAGTCAAAAATTGTACAGACTCATCTTATTGATAAGATTGATGCAGACATAAAAAGCCAGCTATATTCAAATGCATAGTGCGATAATGAAGTTACATCCTGGAAGTAGTTTTCCGTTTCAATTTTCCACGTTATTGAAGGGCGTTCTACATTTGGCATGTAACTGGTTATCATTGCTCTCATTACTTACTGTTAATGTAATCTAATGGCAAAACTCCTGGTACAATCCACAGATTAATTGAATTGAATGTTGCATATCTTATTGTTAAAAGACAACTTATTTGTTTTCAAAAAAATATATGGAATTTATGTTTTAACCAAATCATCAAGTCTGGGGAATATGATACATTTTTGTTTCAGTACCTGTTTCAGAAAGCGTTAATTCGTAATCTTTAAATGTATACAATAGCTAAAAATTGGTTGCATCAAAGTTTTGAGATGACAATTTTTATATAGTCCAAGAAAAAGTAGAAAAAGATAATAGGAAGTATTTCACGATTTTTATAATTTTCGAAACATGACTCAAAAGAAAAATGTTTATTGAAAATGTCTTGAATCGTTTGTTCGAATGGTTGCTGCTGTATGTAGAATGTGCTTGATACTATTTTGATGACTCCATATGCATTCGATATACAATGAGTGATAAATGATGAAGATCATCTAGTTCAAGGAACTGTCGCCAGTGCGATAATTTTTTATTCGGGAGAAACATAACTCGCCTTTTGTTGATAAGGTATGATTCAATTTCTGAAAAGTTGTCATGGCCCAAGCATAAATATAATCCAAATGAAACCAAGTAACATGGGAAATGAGCTGAGCATGTATATACGCATGGGGCTGCACGTGTCAGTGTTTGTTTTTACACAGAGCCGCATCTAATCTGTTAATAGGTGCAGTCAAGCCTCCAGTCGAAATGATGAGAATAAGAGTCTGGATCAGCGAGAGAGAGAGAGAGAGAGAGAGAGAGAGAGAGGAAAAAAGCGAGGAATGAACGGAAGAGATAAAAATAAAAGGAGCGCGGCGAGCATCGCGCGCTGAAAGTGTGCGATGAGCGCTGGAGAGTATTATGATCGAGGTCAGTCGTGGAGCTGGTTGGCTCGGTGGGTCGCGCGGACGCGAGGCTGGAAAGCAGTGCCGATAAGTCGCGTATCGGCCGGCGACGGTTCCTCGGCCGCGTTTCCTCCTGCAAAGCGTGGGCGGGCTCACACCGCGCAATGTTACATGCAAGCGCTCCCCGGCCATTCCGTACATTTCCATAGCGGTCTCGAGAACACATACTCGCGGGCGCGCGCGCACACACATGCGCCAGCGAAAGCTGCGCTGCTCGTGCTGGGCTTTTTCGGCGACTCACGCCACCGCAAGCAGCATCGCGCGATTCGTTCCGCGTCGCGCGCAATTAATTATCCTCGCGCATCCGAGAGATAAGCCCCGTTTTTCGGAGCGACTGCGTACTTATTTGTCTGAGATGGTAGCTGCTCGCGTTGCGCGGCTGCACAGCTGCGCTTATTCACTTGGCGGAATCTCGCTCGCGCATCCGAGCTCAAATTGACATTACATGGCGCGCGCGCGCGACCCGTGAATTGATCCTTTTGTCCCGATTACTCCCGATTCCCTCCGGATCTCTAATTCATTCCCGCGCGACATTACTTGGACGAGCCGCTTTGCATTAATCGCCCTTACTTGGAATCCAACGTATATTCAACATTTTGCAATCTGACCACTATTATACCGTTGACATCATCATCGACATACATCATATACTCGCCGACGCCATATACGACGAGTTTGTGCTGATGGGAAATCTTTTTGATTGTCCCTGAAAAGTCTGCCGTTATTTTTATCGGCACATTTACAAATCACGTATTTTTTTTGTTTCATAATTTTCCGACCTGGTATTTTTATCGTTTAATATTTCGGATTAGTGGATTTATTTCGTATGATTTAATTATCGCACACATTTTATCATGCCTTCATTAATTTTAATGCTGCCGTATGATTAATACTATATTGCTCTTATACGTATTTAGCATTGGATCTAAACTACACAGCTTTGTGAAGCTAAACAAGAACTTGGCAAACTCTAAATCTGTTATGGTTTATGATCGTCGCAAAATAGAATGCCAATTTTGTCGATTCATTTCTGTCGATGACGAGGGAACTCTTAGGACTACACTCGGGAATATTCATGGGTAGCCACACTGCACTGGCTTACATCGGACATTTAGCTCTGGAACTACATACATTTTATTTCAATTCTCATTGTTAATCAACTTCATTGACGCTCAACCGAAATTCACAGCTTCTAGATGAATCTTGTAGTCAAACTTTTCCTTGGACACAATAAAATAATAAATTCTGAAGGAAATAAAGAAAGTTAAAATTAAACGCTATATGAAAGTTATTGCAAACACATTTATTTCCGTCGAAATATATTATTACTATATATTACTCATTATACTCTTCAAGATTTGTGATGGAGAGTTGAGTGGAATATCAGATTTACGAGATATTTTGAGAAAGCTTACAGTAAAAATCACAAGAAACATCGAGTAAAAATAACCCGTGATGTTGGGGCGTTACAGAGTCGAAAATTTAACGAACGTTGGGTTTGCTAATGGTAGACCGATTGATCTTTAAATATAGTATTTAACGTCATTGTTACATATAGTATTTGAAATTTTCTCGATAGGAATCCCATGAATATACTGTGACACAGCAGATTTCCGTGTGACTATAGGAATTATTTTTTGTGTTTTAGAGAGAAGAAGCATGAGGGCGAAGCAATTGCTCGTCGGGCTACTAATTGTAGTCTTATTACTAGTCAACGATGCTTCTGCTGAGGTACGAAATGCTCATGAATATTCATATCATCAAAATTCTGAATAATATCGAAGAACAAAGTGAGGTAAAGTGACTGAATTCAGTTCACTTCAGGAAATGCGACCTTTAAATGATTTTACAAGGGTTTCGAAGGAAATACGAAACTTGTTAATATTTAATGGAATAAAATTCAAACAAGTATTAAAGAATATAAAAATGAATGTATATACATTAAGATTTATATCTTCGAGCAATTTGACTGTTATGGAGTGTATAGCCAGATGGCGGCACTACCCTCTCAAACTCGGGAGTTTGGAGAGCCTGATGGTGCTTTGGGGCCTGACTCGAAATTCAGTCATTTTACTTTTGTTTGAATTCAAAAGAATTTAAAAGTTATTAACTTTATAATTGGCATGATGATCAAATTGAGCTCGCAATCAACTAAGGGATGAAATTAATAATTCATTCGTGAATGCAGAAGAAAAAGAAACACCGTAAAAAGGTAACAACAACAACAGAAGCAACGGTTCAAGATGATGTGATGAATATGCTTGAGGCTGACGAAGCTGTCGAGGAAGCTGCAGCTTCTGCAGAAAGTAACCAAGAAGGCAAATCAGCTGAAAGATCATCCGAGCGCTTGATTCAAGAAGATCCTTGTTTACACAAGCATTGTGGAGCTGGTCGTGTCTGTCAGGTAACAATATCCAGTATCATGTTTTCGTTGGAATGTTTTTCACATTCATTGTACTATAACAGAGATATATATACATATATATTATTTTCAAATGCTTCTCATTTCGTTTCTGCACTATCTTTCACTTTTCAATTATATATTGTTCAATTATTAACAAAGTTCTCGCGAGGCACAGCTCTGATATGCACTGATTGCAGGTGACAGAAGAACGAGAGGCGAAATGCGTATGCATCGAGAAGTGCAATGAGGAAATCGACCCGCGAAGACGGGTGTGCACGAATTACAATGAGACTTTCGGCAGCGATTGCGAGGTTTACCAGGCCAGGTGCTTCTGCGATACTGATGATTCGCGATGCAGAGGCCCCGACTATCAGCACGTTCACATCGAATACTACGGAGAATGCAAACAAATGCCCGTGAGTTTACATCTTTCACCCTTTCGTAACTTTACTATGAATATTAAATATTAATATTATTTGGAATTTATGATTCACAAATCTGGTGAAAATCAAGAAAGTTGATTTCATAACAAAACCGCTGCCGATTATATTTGTTCGCAAAGCTCGATTCGGCTTTATGTGGAATATGAGAGAACAATGAACTTTAACTTCATTCCCTTAGCAACGGTTGTTTGGGAGATAAACAACAGTCGCTATATAGAAATGAAGTTTCTGTGTCTCGTCGATCCTTGTACTCTCTCATATCCTTACAGTGAAAAACCATTGCATTGCAGTGAAAAATCACTGTAAGAAGGTGGACGACAAATTCACTGGATTACAGTTAATTTCTCATGTAACTAAAGTGAATTTTCACTTTAGTTTCATGAGTTTTGATAGCAAACATTTTTACATCACAATTTGCAGTAACTAAAGTTAAAATTCACTTCACACCATACTTACTGTAAACTGTGATGTAAAAATGTTTGCTATCAAAACTCACGGAACTAAAGAGAAAATTCACTTTAGTGAAAATTCACTTTGGTTACATAAGAAATTCACTGTGATCCAGTGAATTTGTCATCCACCTTCTTACAGTAATTTTTCACTGCAATGCTGTGGTTTTTCACTGTAAGGATTTAAGAGAGTAGGAAAATAAACAACTGATTCTGCTAAAAATTTAACTCGATTCACATTTTGTGTACAAAACTTCAGGAAAACTGTACTAATCTTTCAAAAATTACCGTCCGACTAAAAACAATGACACACGTACACGCACATATTATACAGACATATTCGGGATCCGACGCTTTTCGACCCGTAGATCACGAATATGAAGGTCCCAAAGTCTGATTGGTGGAGGTCTATATTTTCACCCCATTACAATGCTTTATCTTTGAGAAAGCAAAAACTCTTCACAACTATATAATTATTGATTAAGAATAACTTATGAGCTTATGGTTTGCATTCTGATTTTGATTTGATCACTTGCTAGTGCAGAAAGGAAGATAAAACATTCAGTCGACAATATCTGTATGATATATGTATAAAGGAGAATTCGTTGTAATACTATGTCCATTTTATTACTTGTGTTTATTTTAAGGGGTAATATACCTTTGTGACCTCCGATTTCGAGGTCATTTTCAAACACTTCCCATAAGCGCAGGAAGAATCCAAGGAATATGGGGTTCGTTGCATATGAAAGTACTACTTTCTAACTACAAAAAACACACTTTATTTTTTCCAAAAAATACAAAATGACGGCATACCAGCTCGTCAAAGGAGAAAAAAATTTTTTACTTTTTCTTCACTAGCCTACCGCTACAGGTCACAATTTTGATCCTAGAAGAAAAAATCGAACGGGGTTTTGAAGTAAAATGAAAAACTCAGTGAACGGAGGACCATTTTTTTGAAATTCGAATTTGGGGCCAAATGGCGTCAATTTGAATTTTTTTTCTTTTTTTTTCGCAAAAAAATCGATCGAAATCAGCCATAAAATCGGTAAAAATCAAAATATCAAAAAAATCGTACAACATTCACTTAAAAATCATGTTTCCAGGCTACAGTTAAAATTTGAAGTGAATTGGTTAAAAATTGACGGCGCTATTGGTAGGCTAATGCCAAAAAAGACGGTTTCGAGATAAACGCGTTCAAAGTTTTGAGTACTGTACTAATACTATACGACTCTGTTCAGAGAATAAATTTTTTGAGGCACTTAGAACTTCTTCCCCCACTTGATCGACTTTTTACATCATTCTTAGGTAGTTTATGGAGTGTTTGAGCCAATAAAAAAAAAATTGGAAAAATAAAAAGTCACAAAGGTATATTACCCCTTAATAAAAGTTAAAGCTCCAAATGTAATGTGAGCAACCTTCCAGACGTATATTGATTGTCCAATTGATGCGTACACAAGACAGTCGAGTGTACTATTTAGTCATGGTTGAGTAGAACAAAAGTACAAATAATGTATGTGATTCAGGCGTGCAAAAAAGAGGACCGAGTGGACTTTCCGCGCCGTATGCGCGACTGGCTGTTCAACATAATGCGCGACCTGGCTGACCGTCAAGAGCTGCCGAACTACTACATGAAGATGCAGCGGGAGGCCGAGTCGAACCACACGCTGCGCTGGGTGAATGCGGCCATCTGGAAGTGGTGCGACCTGGACGGACACCCCCATGACAGGTCCGTCTCCAGGCACGAGCTGTTCCCCATCCGAGCGCCGCTCATGGCCCTCGAGCACTGCATCGCCCCCTTCCTCGACTCCTGCGACGCCGACAACGATCACAAAATCACCCTGTTGGAGTGGGGAAAGTGCTTGGAGCTCGAGGAGGTACTCAAAGCTTACCCCTTTTGTCTCTCTCTCTCTCTCTCTCTCTCTCTTTCTCTTACAGCTCCAGATACCCTTATCCATCCTCCACTTTTCAATATGATTATTCAATCATTTCATTCGCCCATAACAAGCGTCCGTTTAATTCCACAAGATTTACATCCTCGACGTTCAATCACTGCTGATCCACCTGAACCATACCCTCTCCAGGTTGAAATAGTAGGGACATTCACGACTGATGAAAATAGTAAATAATCAACTAAAAATTAGTTAAATTTTACCAAAAATTGGTACATTTTTACAAGTTTTCCTAAAAATAGATAAAATTTGACTGATTTTCCAATGGGATATTCACGATTCTCATCAGCTATACAATTTCTACTAATAAATTGTAGTTTTCTATAAAGTATTTTAGATTTAGAGTGAAATCCCAAGAGTTCAATCTCCAAAGGTATATCTTTTAAATCAACAGTGGAGCGGGTGCGTTGTCAAAAAACGACCCATGTCTAATCTTTTACGCGAAACATTCTTTCACGACCAAATAGTTTTGTACTAATAACATTGAAATCGCATTTTTCAACTTCATTTTTAGGAAGAGCTTGAGGAACAGTGTGACCACATTGCTGAAGCACGCGAGGAATATCATGAATAAACAAGAGCTCTATCTCTATCTCCATCGTCCTTTACAACAAAAATAGAGTTTGCTTAAATTTATAATTTTATAAGATTTTTATCATGCTGATAATATATTTTATTGTTAACCATTCATATACCAAAAATAATGAAATATATGATTTATACGTTGCGATCAGTATCTTACTAACTATATACATGCATCTATATATTTTATACATATTTAATCGAATAAATGTTTTATATATTCACAACCAACCTTAATCATGGTCTATTTTGTCTTCGCGTCGTTTACTATGTCAATACAACTTCTGTACTCTTACACAAGTAGTTTATTGTACTCAAGTACTCTTGTGGTGGTGATAACAATAAGTTATCAATAAGGTGACATCAATTTTTCCACAAATTAGCTGCTATTTTAAAAGATCATCATAATGTAACTGCTTCTGAGGAATAAAAATGAACCTTATCAATTTTTTTTTTCGTGAACCTCAGTTTTTCTGAGCTTCCACTTGAGTTTCAGACCTGCGTAACGTTATTGGGGGGATGGCTGAGACTCCACTCCGACAAGGGAAGATATTATACCAGGATGAGTTTCTAAAGAGAACCAACTTTTGATTGAAATACTCAACCCCAGTAACTTATGACGATTAAGTGGGGGGGGGGAGTAGGTAGAATTACTTTTTTTTCTCCATATATAAAAACCCACAATAGTATTCTCAAAATGATTTTTCTATTCTTGCTGAAAATGAATTTTTAGTATATTAATATAAATACGTGTGCATGTTCGCACGCGCGCGGAGCTAAAGAACGGCGCCTTTAGGATTTAGTTTCATTTGAGTTGAAATAAATTCTCTCTGGAATAGCTGATTCTATCAGCGTTTCCAGAGAGAGTTGCATTTTTAGTTTGATTATTTACAATCAAACTAATTTGCACTGTTTTACTACACTTGTGTTGAAGAAAAATCAAAATTTTCAAAAAAGACTTTTCCTTCTCTTGGAGTATGTGAAGAACGGAAAGGTAAATTGTAAATATTTGTGAATATGTGTTCAGTATACGAGGATTTGGATGAGGTGTATTTATAAGTTTATATGCAGCATGATCAATTTACAATTAGTAACATCATTTGTAATTAGTAATAGTTTAGAATAATATTAGTAGACAGGAAAGTACTTTAAAGGTTTCGTCCGAGATGTGCCTGACAAAACTCGTCTAAGTGAGACTTTTTTAGGTGGACCAACTTTATGCGCTTAATGCGTGTATTCCATACTAATGTTATGAATAATTCTATATACTATATTCTACGTGATCTTATTCAAACTAATCAATAAGTATTCACTATAAAGTTAGTTAATCTATTTATGTATATGTTAGGATACAATTGTTGCATTTATATGGAATTTTATTCAACAGGTCCATGAGCAACTGATATACATTATGATTAAACAGAAAGGAGGAAAAATTTTTTACATTCATTTATTTTTCTTAAGCGTATAAGGTAGAATCCACCTGGAAATAATCTGACTGATGTGTCCTATCAGGTGAATTTATGTGACGAAACGTTTTTAGAGTACTTTTCTATTTTACTGTTTTAAAATATTACTAAATACAATAATTGATTGTATGTCGTATATATATGTACTTGTGTAAATACACAAATATACAAATTCTCTTATACACAAACATTTGAAATTTCACCATATGGTTCTACACATACTCGAAGGAGGGAAGAAGTTTTTTTGAAAATCTTGACCTTGTCTAAATTACAAGTAAGACACTTTTGCAAGCTAGTTTGATTGTTAAAAATCAACCAAAAATATATGAGTAAGTATTCTATCAGTGTTTCCTCCTTGGAATCAACCACACGAACATTAATCATATATTGGTGAATAGAATTAACAACTTTTGGATATTGTTATTCATATTTAATGATGTTGGATCTTTAAAGTATGCATGGCGATATTCTATTGACAGCTAAAATAATACTTTATTGGATTGGAATTTGGTAAGCGTTGACAAAAACTCTCACACGCATATAAAATATTGACTCGTATCGGTGTTTGTTTGGATTATTTTTTTGAACGTTGATCATAATGTTAATGCTGTAGTACTTGAGAAAATAGTTGCTTGCTCCAATCGAATTTCAAATCGCAGTCGTGTGAAATACAAAGTTTCGGGTTGCGGATGTGTATAAACGGTGCAATGGACTTGAATTCCATAATAGAATAGAATATAAAAAGTTCATAATCAAGTGAATCTATTTTATTTTTGTTCCCGACGATTTCGTTCAAAACAGCTCAAGAGAGGTATAAGGTATGTGCATCCGCGGTATAACTGTGGAAATGCGTGCTGTATCTTTGTATAGTTTGTCCCGCGCACAAAAAGAAAAGGAGAAAAAGGAAAATGGCTGAGCCTGGCATGGAAAATCGTTGGCGCTGCGGCTCCCAAACAAAGCGGCACGGGCTGGCTGTTCGAAAATCGTGGTCCCCTCCTGCATCCCTGAAAATCAAAGCTGTTCGACTCGAGACGAGTAGAGAGTTCGAGACGCGCAGCGAGAGTAGCGACGTTCTCGTCTCCTGCATATATAGGCGTCTCGAGATACCAACGCGCGCGCGCGCCCGACTCTGCAGCGCTGGCGTCCGTTGACCGCTTGGCGCGCACGGCTTGGCTTGGCGCGTTGGCGCGCGCCCCTCGCTCTCGCATGCGCACAGGGCATATACGCAGCGTTTGCCTCGCTTGCGCGCGCCAACCGACGCTGCTTTCTTGCTGCTTCTCCCTTGTCTCGCCGCTGCGCTTCTCACTCCTAACGCGCTCGTTTCCCATCAATTTTATTACTCTTCAAATGAAATCAAACTCGGCCCGTTTCAAACCATATGATCTTTCTTGTGAAATTATTTTTCATTCGGAGCCAGCTCGAGTTCCTTCATTAATTTACATATTGGCACTTTACATTTCTTGCAACCATCATTCAATCAAACCAAGCACATTGTTTATTTTTTTGCAACTTCATCTTCGATTGATTTTTACATGTCATTGTTGCAGAATCCTCTCAATTTTTCTCTCTTGTTCAAAATACTTTCGTGTAGAGTAATTTTATTTAATTGAGAGTTCATCACTTACTCAGCTTCTTAATTCATCATCTGAAACACATATATTTTCCTCTCATAATCCATACGAGTGCACATGCGCAATGTCTCAGCAAAAATATGTTGAATATGATGCGATTCAAAGTTAAAGCTCCTTTTTCCTGAGTATCGGACTTTACACATCCGTCCTGGTATAATTGATACCACACAAACTATTGATTTGCTAACTTTCCCCAAGAACTCATTGTTCGATTCAGTTGTTTTCTTTAACGTGTTCGAGCTTTTATTGAATCGATTGATAATTTTACATGTATCTCGGATGCCGTTTATTTTTTCATGAAAGTATAATTTATTATGAAGTTGCTATGAGCGTCAGTGTAAAGCTACCGAAGAAAAGGAGATTGAACTAGCTAGATCAGGAATCACAATTATTCCTCGAGTTTTTTCGAAGAGGATTCGAGTAGACTTTCTTCTTATATGCCGATGGCTCTGCTATCGCACGTTTTCTATCTATAAGCTCCTATCGGTTAACCTGACCGTCACATGCTCACGTGCTTCCTTTATTTGTGTCCCTATCTTTCTTCATACTCTTACTCACGAATAGTAATTTCACAATCTTCAGGATTTATTATCTTTGTTTTTCAATATTTTACAGATACATCTAAATTGGGAAAAATCGCTTTAATGTATTTCAGAAACATTTTAAATTAGAAACATTGCATCACTTTCGAATAAATACATGTGTGTGTATACACATATATAAATAAACTCACAAATATATGTAAATTCATTTTAAATATTGTCATATTTCCGTAACATTGAACAAGTCGTTTATAAATGCTTATTTTGAAAACAAAATCTGAAATACAGTTGGACATGCGCAGTAATGCTGGAGCTTATGCATGTTTAAAAAGGCACATATAAAAGATTCAAAATACATTTTTCACATATCTTTGTACTTCCAAATTCAGATACAATTTTGTCGAATTACCGAAATTGACCTTTGTAATGTTTATAGTTTTATTTTTTTCAAATCAGACGGGATTCATTTTGATCAAGTGAACGACGCAAAGTATTCATTTTGAGCCTTTATCGGATTATTGATAAGTTTTAAAATTAGTTGAATATAATTTATACGTCGATGTATTGACGTATTATAGGTGATTTATGTAAATGATAATGTAATAAAAAAACGATCAAATGCCAGTTTTCAAACTAGAGTTTATTGAAATGGCCCCAGGGTCAAGCTCATATTTACTTTTATTATCCTAAATCATGATTGCGATTTAAGCGATAATGGAATTGAATTAAAGTATTTCATCACACACTCGTAGTGTATGATAAATACACAACGTATCTATGTACATACATACATACATACAATACACTTCAGTTTATATGATGTAAGTAATAATTGAAAGCATTTGTATAAGTCATGAGTTTAGTTTACTATGCAATGGTTCTTTTGATCGTTTGAATTTGTTATCACAGCATAGCTCGATGGAGAAAACATTATTGAATTCAGATGTATCTATAGTTATGTCCAAATTCAAATGTTCGATGGTTTAGATTGAAAGGAATGAAAAAATGATGAAATTTAGCTGCATATTTACACGACAGGCGAAGTGAAACCGTCTATCTATACGAGATCAATAATTCTGAAAAACATATCTATGGCAACTTATTTTTCTTCTATACTCCACGGGATTTACTATCAATCACTTGAGATTGTTTCAAATTGTTAGAATGATGCATTCGCAACAATTATGCGTTAATCGTGACGCTTGTTCAAATCAAATATGTCATTTTCTTCCGTAATAACGTGGAACTTCAATGAGCAACATGCCATGTATTTATATTATATAGTTGTGTTGATTGCAGAATGAATGATGAAAAACTAATATCATTAAATTTAGTTTGAATTGATTGTGTGTAAAAGGGTTGCTGATTCTATTTTTAAATTCCAAGTCGAATGCTGGGAAGTATTATCGATATTTGGTCGGCTATGTTCCAGGGTAAATTGTCTTCGGATAAATAAAAGTATAGTTTTAGGGGAAACGTGCACAATATAAAATTTATTCAATTGTCGGATGCTCGAGAAGCTTCAACGATAACGTGCCGTCTCGCGTTAAACAATTGCAGGGCATTTGTGATGAGTACCGTCATTTAAGATCGAAGCACGAAAGCATAGAATCCCGATTGCATGTTTTTTTTTTCACCAAAGTAGGTGCGCACAAAATAATTTATTCCCACAAGCCGCACAGCAGTGCCGAGCTGAGCGTATCGCGCGGTGGCTCACGGCAGCCGAAGGGATCGGACCAATGAAGAAAGAGAGAGAGAGAGAGAGAGAGAGAGAGAGAGAGAGAGCTTGGCTTGGCGTTTGCTCGAAACAACGCGAAAGAGAAGTGAGTATAGTGACTGACGCTTTTGGGACCGTCTGGTGGACACATCGTGCGTCGCACTCGTTTACAGTTTACTCGTTTACAAGAGGGAAAAAGATGGAGCAAACGAGGGATTTTTCACAAATGCATCGAGTTTGGAGGGACGCCGCAAGCGACGGAAGGACCTGAGCGAGAGAGAGAGAGAGAGAGAGCGCGTGAGTGAGGGAAGTGGGGAGGGGGGGGGCTGAGAAAGAAATGGAGAGCGACACATAGAGAGCAGCACGGGCAGCTCTAGCGCTGGCGGGCCGAACTACAGCCAACTACAGCCAACAACTGGCAGCAAGGCAAGAGGCGCAAGCAGGCACGAACGGTGAACCGACTGGCCGCGCGCGCGCATCAGTCTCCACAACGAGCGAGAGCGAGCTAGAGCTAGAGCGACCTCGTCCACTCTGCAGCAGCAGCACGCACGCACACATCCACCGACACACATAACCCTGCAGCTCGAACATGGTGAGTGAAGCCGGTGTCGGGCGGAGCAGCCCCGGCTGGGCCCAGCGCGACCCGTCCCTCCCTGCGAACGCGTCTCTCTAAACCGTGATATTTTTTCAGGCTGGCGGCAAAGCAGGCAAGGACTCCGGCAAGGCGAAGGCGAAAGCGGTGTCCCGCTCGGCGAGAGCTGGGCTACAGGTGAGTCAAGCCGCCCACTCGCCCCGTACCGGCCTCTTGTTCCGGCTCGACCCTGCACCCACACCCGTTATCGCAAAACCCCAAGCGAGCTCGAGCGGCCGCCGCAGCACCGCCGCCGCGATCAAAAAGAGCCGAGCGACGCCTCGGCCGTGAGCGGCGTGTCGTTGCCGCGCTCGTGCGCGCGCGGCGCGCGCGGGCACGCGGGCACGCACACGGGCACGCACACGCTCGAGCGGCGAGTGGTCCGACAGAGACGGAGCGATGCCCGAGCGAAATGGCGCGAAAGCCGCCTGCCGCCCGGGCTGCCGAGGCGAGCCCCAGCCGAGCCCCAGCCGAGCCCCGGGGGCCTCGCCAAGGCCCAAGCGCGCGACCACTGTGCTTCCCAACCGCCAGCGCCCGCCTAAACTTGCGTGTTTTTGTTTGGTCGAGCGGCGCGTCGCCGCCGGTCCGCTACGTCGGCACCACTCGCCGCGAGCTCGATTTCACGTGATTTACCCCATGCCCCGGCCGACTCTGTCGCTCCACGCGTCCCCCAAATGCTCGTCAACTGTTTTGACCGATTTACCACCGACTCTTCTGTCAGAATCGCTGTGAAATCGTCGCCTCCCCGACCGACGCGCACTAACCGTCGCTCCGCCAGTCGGGCCGACAGCCCGTTTTACCCTGCGCTATTTCCACTTTTCGTCCCTCTCCCGGGCCTTTCCTAGTTCTGTCCACTTCTCAACGGCGACACAGCACTCGATTTCTCCCAGTTTTCCTGTTCAAATCGGTTTATCGAATACGGCTTTGAAGCCGCGTCATCGTTCGATATTTGCTTGCTGCGAGGAAAGCTGCTGACGCGTTTGCCCCGATTGGCGGCGGATGTTTTCATGTCTGATACTCGTAACCGAACGAACCGTTCTCAAAACATTCGCCGCTCGGCGCTCTTCCAATTTCCGTTATATTTATTTAGCTCGTTTGAATTGGCTATTGTTTATCTCACTCTAATTGTATCGATTTTTTTCCGTTTCCACTCGTTTTTCACACGTACCTTCGTTTCAATCACATTTTTCCCCTCTATCCAACTATATTCTGTCAATAATATATTGAATAGTTATTTTTAAAATCAACTAGTGCATTGAAATGTTACTTATAAATTCAATGTAATATTTGTATAAACATGCGTGTATTACTCAATGCTCTATTAGATTATTGCATCATTAAGTAAACAAGGGTTATTTGCATAGTTGAGAGTATTATTTCATGCAAGTATCATTCTAATAGATTTCTTGTGTTATTTCAGTTCCCAGTAGGTAGAATCCATAGGCATTTGAAAAACAGAACTACAAGCCATGGACGTGTTGGTGCTACTGCCGCTGTTTACAGCGCTGCTATTTTGGAGTATTTGACTGCTGAGGTAAGCATTTGAATAGATAATTCAAAGTTTTATTTTCTATGATTTTTTTCATATTTTCAAACTCACTTCACACAATCATGCATTTCAATTATATTTAATTGATATTGAGTTCAGTGAATTTGATGTCACAGAAAAATACTTGTTGTGATTCTTGAGACATTTTCTTGCTTACCATTTTTAGTATAAAAATATGATTCACTATAGATCAATATTAACTTGTTTGTTTTCAATTAGGTCCTTGAGTTGGCAGGCAATGCATCAAAGGATTTGAAAGTGAAACGTATCACACCCAGACATTTACAACTAGCCATCCGTGGAGACGAAGAACTCGATAGTTTGATTAAGGCAACCATTGCGGGTGGTGGTGAGTTAATCATTCATATTGGATTCTTTTCCAGCTTGAAAAACGAAATGGCAATGTTGATTGCTATAAATGTTTATTTTGATAATTCATTAATGACAATAATTTAATCACATTATTTTATTCTTACAGGTGTTATTCCTCATATTCATAAATCGTTGATTGGCAAGAAAGGTTCTCAGAAGCCTGCTTAAGAATTAGATTTAAAATAAATATCTAAATTTCAAACAATTAAAATTTTTATGGGAAATGAGTAAGTGAAAAATAAAAGCGTTGAAAAGAGAAGATAACAAAATGAAGAGGTATGAAGAAAATCAGATAGGCCAGAAAAAGAGCAAAGATGAAGTGGTTGTTAAAAAATGTACCTAAGTTGCAGAGCAGAAAAGAGACAGGCGTGATATATAAATATATATATACATAGATTTATGTATAGAGATACTAAATGAGCAAGCGACTCAAATGATGTAATGTCGTTTGTCTTATTTAACTAGATAAATGAGCTCTTAAATTAACTCCATGTTTCGACTTTTCGAAGATTATCAGATTTTTTACAATATTTCATCTTCAATCAGAAGTATCATCAGTTCAGCATCATTGCTATCTCTTGTGATGCCAAATATTAATGAGATAAGTAGTCCATTAATTCTGGAATTGTCAGCTGTATTTTTCGAATTATCAGTTTATTTTTATATTATAAAGCAACATAAAGCTACATAACTGATGTGATGTCATAAAAGATCACTTTGAAAAGTCAAGTTTGAACTAAATTTAAATTCAAGTTATAGACATGATACAAATATTTTAACGCTTTTTTAGTTCGTTTTCCTATATATTGAATTGAAGTACTTTCAATCAAATCTAACCTGGAGTAAACAATTAAGACTCGTTTTAGAGTTTTAGGCATTTACAGTGAATAATATTAAGAAACAAGAACTTCGATTTTTTTGTAATGTGTGTTGAGTAACCAACTTTTGTTTTTATAAATCAAATGAAAAGTGTGGACGTTTTTTTTTTTATAAACACTCAGGTTAGGTTTGATTATTTCCACGTTTCCAACACGTTGAACGAATTTCTTCAAATCCAATAAATTATGAATTGTGGAGTTTTTGTCATAGAAAATGTAAGGCTCTTGAATCGCAAGGAACGTGTGTAATTGAAGTTGTTTACTTGTAGATTTGTGAATTAAAAATGTTTCCTTTCTCCGCTTCTTCCGAGGCATGTGAAATTTTGAGAAAGCTACAGTTTTTTTCATTCATTTTATTGTGAATAGGATCCATTGGTTAGTTCTAAAATTAATTTAGTTTAAGGAATGTAATTGTCAAGCACACTCACAAATAGCGTACTGGAATAAGCACCAGTAATTTGTAAAACGTTCATTTCATAATAAAGGTCGATTTTATTAAATCTGCTATTTTTATTACCGATATTGAACATTTGAAATTTTTTAAACCATTTTTCATTTTATTTATTAGTTGTAAAGTTGAGTGATGAAGGAGGATAAAATACACTTGCTGCAAATTATATACATATTCATTATATTACTGATTACTTATTTCCTACTGAGGCCATTCTAATCGACAAATGCTGTCGTATTGTGTATCGGCAAGATCAAAGAATCATTTAATAAATTTTATTATAAAAATCGGGAAAAGTGTGAAATCCTGAGAAATCGCTCCAAATAGTCTTATACGATATTTTATGTTATGAGTACTAGTTTAATTGAAGGACATTTAAAAAATGCACTAGTGCGTGAAACAGCGTATCGCGTACCGAATACCATGAAAATATTTTTCACAATCGGAAGTCTGAAATTGAGGTGATTTCATGAATTCACGGAAAATGAAGTCTTATAATTTCATTTGTTTAGAGTCCTATTCTCACTCTTTTTGATCTCCAAAATTCATGAAAGCAAGCACAAACGAGGATTAAGATAACATTTGTTGAGTCGTACAGTAACTTATCGGACTAATATGTTTGAGAGGATAGCGATATTCAAAAGCCGCATGCTGAAAGACTGCTTGAAAGTGTAATAAATTTACTAAATACTCCAATGTTATTGGAGATATTGATGATGAGTTATTCAAAACTTTAATTTGTTAAGTCCTTGAAAATAAGATATTTGATGTGGGAATTCTTTGAAATAGTCTGGAAATTTAAAATGATTCTAATAGATTTGAATAATTAACTTGTTTTCAAATGTACGTCGAATTAGATACTTCATCTATAGGATAGTGATGATTTCGTATTTCGATAATGTTGCCGTTTTGTCTTTGACCGTGCTAAACTATGTTGTACAAAGAATCTATGGATGAATGCAATCTAACAAGAAAAATGGGGAAATATAGTATTTGGCAGAAGATATTGATGTATTGCTAATGATTCTTGACGCACGTAAGCAGGGTGAAACGGAATTTGGGCACACTGAGTTTTGAATGTATCATTAAAGTTTTGCTTCGGCACTTTCCTGGCTTTTTCATAGAGCAAAATGACGTGAAGATGATCAAGATAATAAGTTTGAACGGCGCGCAAGTCATTGACGCGTTGGACATGTGTGAAATAGAAGTATATCGGCGCAACGCAAAACGCGATAAAAGCAGCGCGAAAACCGTGCGCTAGAGTGCTGGAACGGAGGTAGTTGCGTATGGTAATGTAACGGGCGGGCAGCTTTTGTGCGCGGATCCTTGAGGGGCATTGAAATGTGCGGAGCAGCGCGCGCGAGCGAGCGGGCGAGCGGAGCGGTTGCTGGCAAAAAGGTGTGTGCCCCGCGAGCTGTATAAGCGCGAGCTTGGCGTTGGCGGTTGTCCGAGGCGAGTCGAGCCGGCCCGAGCCCGGCCGAGCCGTTTGGGAAAGGCGAAGGTATAGGTTGGCGTTGGCGTTGACGCGCGCGCGCGACCGACCGACCGAGCCAGCGCGAGCCAGCGAGCGAGCGGCGCAGCTCCAGGGACGGCGAGGAGCCGCGCAGGCAGAGTCCAGGCCAGTCCTCTCCAGGCGTGCGCCAGTGGCGGAGCGCGGCCGCGCCTCTCCACCCACCTGCTGACAGTCGGTACACACACGTAGCCGCGGACGCACACTTGCTCGCCAAGTGCATTGCACCTGCAGCCGTGCTTGGACAGTTGGACAGTGCGAGCGCTGGGCCGATGGCCCGCAGCTGCCCCGCCAGCCCCGGGCCGCTGGGCCTGCCCGCCTGAGCTCGTCGACCCGCGGCGCCAGGCGCCAGCTCAGCACCAGTGCGCGGCTCTTGTGCTTTTGCCAATTTACCCAGCGCACCGAGGCCCGCTCGGCTCCCGATGACCCCGGCCGACGCTGCCGAGATTTGCGCGCGACAATAGCCCAGCTCGGCCGACGCTTCAGCCGGCCAATCTAACGGGATGGACAAAATCCTCTGAGCGAGTCTCACCAGTCCCACTCACCACATATTTTTACTCCAAAGCCATGGACAACTTGGCCAACGGATTCTCGAGGTACGTCCTCTTGTTACACCATTACCCGAGGGGGCTGCTCGCGTCAAGCCTCTCTCTCTCTCTCTCTCTCTCTCTCTCTCTCTCTCTCTCTGGCTCCTCTCTCTCCTCTCCTCTCTACGCTACGCCACGGCCGTCAATCTGCATTATGCCATAAGCCCGTTTTCGGAGCTTTCAAATCAGCATTTACGTATCCTTCCATATGGCCAACCCGATAATGCCTAGACTCAAATGTCATTTCATATCGAGTTTTTGCACAAACTCGTGGAAAAAGAATACGTATTGCGTAATCCGAGACGAGGGTTGTGTTATGAAACCTTCGAAAAACATTATTACGGCAATTAAAACATGGTATTCCATTGAAGGAAGAAGCGGGTTCTCATGTTGGCTTCTTGGGAACTCGCTCCTCTTCCCATGGTTTCGCTTGATTTCCCTCACAAATGACCGGATTCTCTCCGCTCGGTGGGAGTTTTTTTTTCCAGTAACACCTACTGGCGCTTTGTTACATCTTCGAGTCGTAATCCTTATTCAACAGTTTCGGATGGCAACAAAGCAACGGAAGCCTGCAAAATCGAAACTGATATATAGTATAAGTTTATTCGAGTGCATCATTGTGAAGACCGCGGGTGAAACAATCGAAATGCATATATAGCTGATACAGTTACGCAGTCGATATCAATTTATTCTCTCTCACGGATAATCCAAAAAGCAACGAATTTCATCGCGATTGAAAATGATGGATAACAACGGATGGAATAACATCTGGCTTAACAGTAAAGAATTGGATGGAAGATTTTCATGTTGAAATCAGAGAAGTTATCTAACGAGGGATGAAATTCCGAGCAATCCATTTTATCTTTGGAAAGAAAATCTTTAATTCAAAATAAACAAACTTGCCACGCGATCAATTTATCAGTCTGATTGGTATGTTATCGAAATCGAAAAGAAACGAAACTGATGTTGTCTGTACATTGGTCTGAACACCATTATGGAGCATCAAGTGCTGCGAGTAATTAATCTTAATTTGTACTATTACGAAATTGAAAAAAAGAGAATGTATTGTTTGTTCACAAGTCGACACGGCACGTATGGAACTTGTTGATTAAATACTCGCAACAAACAACAAACTCGCTTCGCAGCCGTGTTAATTTGCTCGGGAGCGTTGTTGATGGTATTAGGGTTGGGGGAGGGCACGGCGGGTGGGTGGCATTCCACATTGATCAATTGGAACAAGCAGCGCATGGAGCCAGCGGAAACGTAATCCGCATATACGCGAGAAATACTGGCCGCCAACATTGGGTTGGCAATTTGATTAGTGCGCGCTGTATATCCTGGGTCGACGCGACTCTGCAGCTGCAGGGCGCGTTAATCGCTGGTAAAAAGTCGAGTGCAAGCCAGAGCCGGTGGTTCGGCTCAATTAAAGCTCAATGTGCACTGGTACATGTACACTTGCAGCGTATATACACGGACGGATGTAAGGGGCGGCGAGTCTGTTCGATCGGGGAGCTGCGGGGTGAAAAGCGGGTGAAAAAAGTCCGCGCGGCTCCCGCTGTAAAAGCAGAGGCGACTCGTTACCATTAGCACTTTGAGGAGGAGACGCGGCGAGTAAAAAAAGCGCGGCGGGCAAAGTGCAGAGTCGAACCCGAGCCGGAGGTCTGTGATCCGGCGGACCGTTATACCCTATACTCAGCTCGAGCCGCGCGACTGCACTGACTCGGTGTGCGCGCGGAACGGTCGCGCGGCGAGGCTCCTCGTCACTCGTGCGTGCCTCCGCTGCCGGGGCGCTGCAGCAGTGGGTCGCTCGCGAGACCAGCTCCAGCGACGCGGCGGCAGAGGTACGCGACGCGCCCTCGAAACCTACCACACGGCCACGGCCGCGCTCTCCGCGGCATACCTCGCTCGCGCCTCTTTCACACATTCACTCGGTCGCGCGAGATTCATCACCGCTACGCGCCGTCCGTCGGCAGATCGCCCTTCCGCGCAGCTCCGACTTTCCCCGCCCCCTTCCTTCCCAATCGCACATTTGTCAAAACGCGACCATTTGAAATACTTATTATTCGATTCACTCGCTCCTCCCATTCCTCCCTTCCATATTCTTTTCACTCGGCACAACATACTCTGCAATTCACTCTTGCGCAAACATTTATTCGTATATAATGAAGATTACACGAGGTTTCAACCTCCACCCCGGGCATGTTCCTACTCTCCAAGATTAGTAACGTTTCACATCATATCAGTGACTATCTTTCTTTGGGATACCGAGAAACAGGATACAAAGACATACATCCAAAGAAATTAGAAACTTTGTCTTTATAAAAATGTTTTCGTGCCGTTGAGTATATAATTTTCAATTAATCGAATACTAAGACAGCTAAGAGTTTCACTGGCTAGATTATAATACTCTTCATATCAGTTATTATAGTTTGAAACTGTCAGATGTAATAAGGTTATAATTGAATTATAATTTTAAACTTTCAACAATAGAAAATTAATTGAGAGAAAAGAATGTTTCACAGAAATTGCATGGATGCCATTCTTTTTCATGAATCTTGAAATTTATCTAAAAAGAAAAACTACCAAGAGACTGTAGGAATTGAGTATAAATTACTTTGACAAATTCAAGGTATTGTGAATCGTACGTGTGTACCTGAATGCTGATCATAAATCTGATATCCTCGAAGAAAAATTACGAGCCTGGAAGTGACGCTATTTTTTTGTAATTTTCAATTGACTCTCGTAGGCCGTGACAAATACACGTCGGCAGTACGCATATGAGAAGATAAATAATTGGGGTAAATAGTTTCGTGATTTTTTGTGTATTGTTAAATATAGGTTCGTTCGATCACGTAATAAAATGTTGTTTTCATATTTTGCCATCAATTGCCAATCGTATGAATTGGGCGCGTCTTTATGTACATTACATTCACTTAAATTTAATGCAATTAAGATTCTTTCCCTTGACAAAGGTTTCTTATATAACCGGGATTGATACTGGATTATGTTGATTAATTTTAATGCTTGAAACTTGGCCCCGAAGTAGGAGATTGGATAGAGCTGCTAATGAAATTCATTACACCTGTGGACAAGGGGCGCATCTGACGGGCAAGAATGTCCCGGGATTGAAAGGAAATCTCGCATAGGAACAATCCATGCAAATGATGATGAAGCCGGTAAGGAATCGGTGTGGGGTTAATTTTTTCACACGCTCAGACACAATCGAGCGAAAGCGAAAATGCTTGGGTTGCGCGGCACATCGTGGCGCCGAGGACGAAAGAGAAGCTAAGCGTGCGCACGGGGGACTAGGGAAACGGGACAAAAAAGGAGGCGCTATATGCCATTGAATTATGCATGTTTCGACAGTGTCTCGGGTTCTTCCTCAAATCTGCCGAATTTTCAAGCCGTACTAGCCAGCCGACGCGGTGCACGCGCGCCGAGAGGAACAATGTTGGCTAATTGGGTTGGGGGGTGGAATTGCGCCAAGACGACGAGGCGGCTCGAGCAGACAAGGGCAGCGCGACGAGTAAGTGCTCGCGTGATAAAGATCTTTCTCTCTTTGAGCGAGTGCTGGCCGCGCGCGCGCACGCGGCTAAAGAATACGGGGAGTGCGGGAAAGAGAAAGGAGAAGCCTTCCTCTGGCGGTGCAGCAGATCGTGCGCGCTGTACTCTTGGAACGGCTCTCTTGGAAAGAATCCGCGCGCGGACACATGAGTTGGCCGTTGCCAGCCTACACACACTGCTCGATCTAACATTATTGCTCTGTTTATACAGTACACTGGGTACTGATAAATACCAAGCTCTTATCGCACTTTTACGGCTTCCTTCAACTGCCGCCGCCGCCGCCGCCGCCGCCGCTCTTGGCCTAGGGCGCTTTTACTTCAAGATAAGTGAGGATTTTTCTTCGCCTCCGCGCATTCTCCGACATTCTCTGCAAGTGCCGCGCACTCGCTGCATTATCCCTTCTTTGTTTACTCGATCGATTCTAATCAACGCTCGAATAAGAAGATTCACTCAAACGCCACATCGTACACTTGTTCAAGCGTGAATTCAAAATCGAATCCACTTATTACGATAATTTGAATTATCGTTTCACTCCACGAACCTCTCAATAATCTTTCTTTTCCCAGTCCACGCGCTTTCAGCTCATCCTGCAGAAATGTTTTTCACATTTCCATTGAAGATGGATCCCTTTCTTTCCCCCCAAATACTCCAGTTTCATATACGAATCCGCGCTGAATGCACGTGGTGCGATCTGTTACAAATTCACATAACAACATATGGATACCACCAACGGGCTAATTACAATATTGTTTGTGGGTTAATGGTTTTCCCAAACTACTATATGCATGGACATGACCAACGGATATGCCCGCTTGCACGCGTCGCAGCTGTCCATTTACCTGCGTGATTCGAGTTATGCGGAACACTCAGCCCTAGCCCTATATATATATACTGAGCGGAGTGCATTATTCCCTCGTGGAATGTTGTCGCAACGAAACGCGGCCATTGTTCTGAAGCTGTAATTATCGAGGGTCTCTGCTTCAAATCGAGTGCGACACAATTTCAAGTGCTTCAAAGTACTGGCCCGTAATGCACAAAGAAGCAAACTTAGCAAAAAACGTTACAAGGTTTTTTTTCGCGCAAGTGTTCGTCGTTTGGCGCGCGCGCGCGCGCATGAACGAGGCACGAGCGATATATTGAGCAGCTATTATAGAGCGTTTGACAAAAGTGCCGTTAGTGGGTCGAAAACAGGTGGAGGAATGCAGTTAGGATGGCACGGCGCGCGGAAGACGACGACGAGAGCAAGTCGCAATCGGATACTCTATATATACCGCGGGTGCGGAAACTCGCGGAAGATTGGTGTGGAACGATGTGGAGCAGGACAGCTCATGCAGGAAAAGCCCGGCCGCGTAATAAACGCTTTCTCATTGAGCCTGGCACGAGCGCGCGCGCGCGCGACTCGAACGGCTGCCGCGGGGATTGCGCAATTCTCTCCGCAGTCATTCCACGTGGGAGAATGTTCCACGTTGCGGAACAGTTAGCTTTTTCAGCTATACCCGCGCGCGCGCGGACTACTTTAAATTGTTTGACGCTAGCACACGCGCGCTTCAGCGTTTGTATCATATTCTGCGATATACCCTAAATATGCCGCGGTCAAACGTACCGCCAAAGAACCAGTTGGAACACCGTATTCTATGCGTGTGACGCCTTACCTCCGCCAATACTAATCACTCTGGCAAGAGTTTATTTTCATTCAACGCTATCGCGATTCAACCGACTGATTCTGCATTATAATACGTTTCACTATTCCAGCATAATTTATTTATGCCATTTTTTCCTGTGTGTCTTGAGTCATGTCCTAGCCGTTTTTGTTTTTGGTTACACATCTGCCGTTGGATCTATTAATACTCGTCATCAACTTCACAGATCAATTTCTTGGAACTAAATTTTAAGTAAAAGTTAAAATTCTCCATTGTACACTGTTTGGCAAAATGTAACATCTAGGAATTGATAAAAACTGCAATTCACTCGTTAATATTATATTTCAGAACACGTTTGACTGGCCCTTCGTTTAATGGTTGTTATTGATCAATGGAAATTAAAAATACATGCGATATCGATGCTCAATAAAATATTTAATATATCACTTACACTAACGTAAATTTTATCCGCATTAGTTCTGTATTAAGTATACAGGTATACTATAGGTTTGCTACTTCGGTCGGGAGATTAAGCTTGGATCAATATATGTGAGCTTACATACGAGTATACGTAATAGTTTGTCAACATATATATAGTTGTGTGCATGCATATGTCATATGGGAGCAGCTCATGTATCTGCTTATGGTGGACCCGTAACTCGATCGAATCCGCGCAACAATAGTGAAAGTAACCTCCGGCTGCCTGTGAAATCCTAATGAGCGGGAGACCAAAGTTGGAGTCTATATATTTCACGGGATTTGTTGATGTGTATTATATACTGCATGTCATAAACAATTATTCACAGCATAAAATCGTATACGTTTATCCAAATTGAATATTTCTCGTAGTTCATTTGAGATTTTCGTGGAATGCAAAACTTGGTTGTCGGTATTCAAGGTTCTCAATTGAAATTTCGTGCGTTTGTTTGAGAATTCAATACATTTGAAATCGCGAGAGAAATTGAACGAACATTGGATTGAATATCGGCAGGAGTAATGTTTGGCCGGTATTAATTCCCTTCATTTGCACGACAGAGTCAATAGTGCGTGCGTTAATGTTTGTGCAAATGTATCGCGTGAGCGAAATCCGCGTGCGATTTGTCGCGGATCAGTGTGGCGAGTGCGCGCAGCACCGGACATGCCCCGCGAGGGGACAATGCCAAGTGGCGCGGCGTCGCCAGCGATTTGTTCGGTGGTGCGGGCTGTAGTGTCCCGCAGGATTACTTACACGAATACGTTACTGCAGGGCATGTATAGCGCAACGCTCGAGCTTAGCTCTCCTCTGGTAATTGGTAAAAGCAGACTGCGCACAGTGCGAGTGTGTCGCGGAGCTTCTCTCGCGGCGCGCCGAGCCCGTTTCCGGGAGCAGAAGGGACGATGCGTGGGTAGAGTGGCGTGCGCGGCGCGGGCTTCCTCTGCACCAGCCTATTCTCCGCCTTGGCTCGCGCGTCTGCACCGCCTCGGGGCCCGCACCGCAAATTACAATGGATAACGCACTTTTATGTTTTGCGGCAAGGAGTTATGTTCTCTCTCCGCGTGCGCGGCCGCTTCCTCTTGTCATTTTTCACCCCGACTGCACTCACGTGTTTTCCTGTCCGACGCGCCAATCTCCCTTCTCGCTTTCTCAAACCTAACAATGCGCCGGCATTGCAGCAATAAATTCGCTCCATACGTGAAATCTGCCTTTGAAAAAGAGTCTGCGGCGATTACCTCATGTTTGTGCTCTCTGACGATGTAAAGATCCTAGCTCGCGGTTACTTTGGTTGTTTCCATCCTCTCAGGCTCCCTGTGGCCAAAATCGACATTTCAAGGTTTTCGCATTTTTTTCGATTGCTTCAAATTTTATTTGACAGACAATTTTCAGTAGATCATTTTTCTCACGCCTTTTTTCCAAGTTGACCATCTTTGCCTGCGCCCATTCAATTTTTACATTTTCCCCGTGATAGCTGTGAAATAGAGCCGTTTCCCCGGCATGTAGGTGAAACAACCACTGTGGAAAATCGTGCACTAAACAATGGACAAAATGAGCGTTGAAAATGTACCAAGGCATAAAAATGGAGGATTTTACGAGCTCACAAGATCCCTGTCAAATTTTTACTCCAACATAATTTTTTATTCGCTAAAATCACGTCAATATTCTCCTTGGATTCCGCTGTGAAAACGACCAATTCTGAAAGAAATCGTATGAAGTAAGATTGGAAATGGCTGTTCCACCTGCTGAACTCCAGAAACATGTTAACCTAGTTTTAACGAACGAAAGGTCAAAAATTGTGAAGCACAATGAATAATTTGATTTTATGCCCCGATAAATTTTTTTACCGTTGATTTAAAGATGGATCTGAGTAGACACAATGCTTTGACATTTTTTGCCCTCAAAAAAAGTTGTTTGTTACCTATGTAGATTAGATAGAATTGGAATGACTTTCTGCATTGTATCTTGTCTAATTATAGATAATATAAGAATCGCAGATCGTAGATCCGACACAACGCATTTTATTATATGAAAAAATGGGTGATCTAAAACTATAAGTATTTTAATAAGGTGAAAATTGTACGTTACACCAACACCGCCGATAATGTACATACTGTACCGGACCCTTTTTTCGTAATCTACGATGTCGAATCTTAGAAATGTCACGAAAACGAAGGAATGGTCCGATCTTTTTGGAATTCTGCATTTAAGTCAGTTTTGGCAAGATATGAACCGAGTTCAATTTCCCATAGCAACAGTTGTTAATCTACCTGGCAATCGAAAGAAAGGAAAAAACCGCTGCCAAGTGCCTTAGCAGTATGCTTTCTCAAAGAGGCTTCAACATCACCCACAAACGCATCCCAAACCTGTATTTTCACCATTCCACTAGCGTAGATACTATCATTTATTTTTCAAAAATTACAAAAATAGTATTTAATCAGTTCAATTCGTATCTTCGTGACTGTGTAAAGTGTCGTTCTTTTTCAATTGACCAAACTTTGTCGCGACTGTTGATGTCTGCCCGGGCTCTCTTATTATTTGATCAAATGCAACAAAGCAAACGGTTCTAGGTTATACACGATGCGAGACATTTGGACCTGCTTAATTTTTCGATCAATTCATCTTGTGACTGTCATACGGTTTAATGGTGGTTAAAATCGATCCATCCTGCCCTTAAGTCTGTATTTAGCAAACTTGAAGACTCATTTTGATCATTTTCGGCGGCTGAGGTTGGAAATGATCAATTCAAAATCTATTTTGATCATTTTCGACGGCAAAAGACACCAAATTTTCCCAATTTTATCTATAGCACGTTGAAAATACTGGAAACGAAACTTACATGAATTTTTCGTTCCCTTAGCAACGGTTGCTAGGGCGGTAAACAACGGTTGCTAAGGAGCTAATTGGGAAGATTTTGTGTCCTTTGCCGTCGAAAATGATGGAAATGGGTCATAAATTAATGATTTCCAACCTTCGTAACTGTTGCTAGGGAGGTAAACAACCGTTGCTATGGAGCAAATACAACAATTCAGTGTCCTTGGCCATCGAGTGTGACTTAAAACTGATTTTCCGGCTTGCCCCAATGAGCACTCATAAGGATTTGTGAGAAAACACGTTAGGAACGGTTGCTAGGGAAATAACCAACGGATTTTGCTGAAAATTTAACTCGGACTAGATCTTGTCACAACTAACCGGTGTGCAAAATTTCAAGACGATCGGATCATTCCT
This sequence comes from Aphelinus atriplicis, assembly GCA_020882685.1. Classification (NCBI taxonomy): domain Eukaryota; kingdom Metazoa; phylum Arthropoda; class Insecta; order Hymenoptera; family Aphelinidae; genus Aphelinus; species Aphelinus atriplicis. The sequence continues at coordinate 43,687,429 of CM037074.1, read as the reverse complement.
TCGGGAGTTATCGTGGACGAAAGAAACGAAAAAATAGACACCTTAACAACGGTTGCTAAGGAAATAAACAACGGATTTCGCTGAAAATTGAACTCGCCCGAGATTTTGCCGCGATTAACCTGTGTGCAAAATTTCAGGACGATCGGACCATTCCTTCGAGAGTTATCGTGGACGAAAAAAAACGGGACGCACACACACACACACACACACACACACACACACACACACACACACACACACACATACATACATACAGACACTTTTGGATTTCCATGTTTTTCGACCCGTAGATCACGAAAATCGAGGTCCCGAGGTCTGATTCGGTGGGTCGATTTTTGCCCCATTACAAAGCTTTCTCTTTAAGAAAGCAAAATCAATGTAAAGTCGATTTATGATATTTCTCACATCAATGTCATAGAATTTTTTTAATTTTCCATTGCAACCATTCCAAAGGGAAGGAAAAAATCAGAATGAGGTCTTATAGTTTTAATAATTTCAACGTTTGAAATGTTTCAAAATCTTAATATTTCGCATTACATTCCTACATGTTTATTTCCTTAGCGACTTTTGAAAAGAGATAGTGGAATTCAATGTTACACCCATTTTCAAGAATTTATTCTCTATACACAAAGCTCAATTCTGTTCGCATATTGTTAATTAACTTTCAGTAGCGTTTTTTCTCTATTAATCATTGTAATTACAAACTATATAATGAGAAAATCTATTTATCAATGACACTGAGCCTTACAATATTAGAATAAAAAATTTTGAAATTTTACTGAAATTTTTTTTTAATCATATCGAGTTATTACAAAATCTTTATTACTTCATAACTATACATGAGATTTTCTCCACTGTGTACTGAATTAATAATAACAAGTTTTCTCGGTAAATAATAATCTTTGAATTCAATGTATGGCTGTAGAACAAGCAGTGAGCCAATGTAACCTTTGATCGATATTCGTGTATAGCCTCTGCTTGATAAACGCTTTTGATCACCATGTAGTATAGGAATTCTTTAGGATGTGAAGAACCTTCAAGTTGTCAGATAATACTGTTTCATGGTGCACTGGTGCTTTGTCTAATTCATGAATTTTTCGAAATGCAATTATAGAAATTGATAACCAACCGAATAAAATGGCAAAATTGATCACTTTTCATCATTGATCAGAATTAAATGTTTATTGCATAAAAGTATGTTTGTATATGGTATAAAGCTTCCAAAATATGGAATTGATTATTTTACTATTTCGATTACCGTAAATTAATTTATGGGACATATTATTTCATTGAATAAGATCATGTTAGAATTTTTGAGAGAGATTTCGATTGGCTACCACTTTTGGTTAAACAGTCGTAATATCAGAATTGAATTGCCTTATCATTTTGTGGCCATCTATCAATCACCGTTGTATGATTAATATTCATTATTGTATTCATAGGTTCCGCGCACTCATGAATACGAAAATCAAATGCCTACCATACTCTCATGTAATACTGGCCCTTCGTATTGAGATTCGTGATTTCCTTCAATTCTAAGAAATACACGTTGAATTGTCGGGACGACAACGGGACGACCGACAGGTACCTACATGTTCAATAATTCATAACTATTAAATCGCGTCTTATCTTTACGTGTTTAGAGGTTATTGACTCTTCATTTCAGTTATATACTAACGTGTTCGCTCTTTGACTCACTTACTTATTGGGATTATGTGGATTATGTCATCGGCCGCATGCCGTTACGTTACGTTAATTATATACTTTTCATCTGTCCTGTATTATCCCTTGTATAGATATTTCATTTTTTACTGAAAAATGTATTTTGGATTCTCGACAGAGTGTTAAAATGCAATTTTGCAATATCGGATTTTTGTAAAGAAGCGAAAATATCCGACTACGTGTGTGTGTGCGTACACTGAGAAACTCTTGGGGGCCCCAGACCTCCACAGTTTTAAAACAGAGCCAGGCCTCCACAGCTGAGTGTCGCAAACGCGCAATGTTCTGGTGGTGCCGGACCCCCATGGATTTCGCGTCAATCAAATTTATTCGATTGTAAAGCCTGAGAGAGGCTAGAGATAGGCGGGTATGGTTGACTAAAGACCCTGTCGATTATTGTGTAGATTCGTTTATATTCAATGTATACTATTCGATAACATGGGCCGAAGAAAATCTTGTTTCTGCGGTTCCTCGCGAACGGATGATTCGATTTCGATGAGTTTTGGAAGTCATAGTGGTGTAGCGACTACGACATAGGGCCGATATTCAAGCCTTATAGGATCAAATTTATCATTTCATGTCTCGATACGATCGAAATTTGAAAGATTATCCGACTCTGAAAAAAACTCTTTTTGCCCAGTTTTTCGAGCCACCAAATTCAAATTGGAAGTCTTTCTATGAGCCTTCCTAGTTCGTAGAACCTTCATCAAATTTCAAATGAATTAAACCGTTTTGGACGTATCCAAACTTGTGCATTATGTATATAAAACGATTTGTGTCGCGAATGTTGTAGAGATAAATGCGCATTCGTAAAAGCCAGTCACATTGCCCAAATCCTCTGAGATAAAGCTCTGGGCCTGTGTGTGTATGGGTTACATTGTTCTCTATAAGTATATGTCTGATAGAATGCAGGAATTACGAGCGAGGGGCACACTGCACAGGTTCACTGTGATCAAAGTTTACGGGGTGAAGACGGTCGCCGAGGGGGCGAAATTAATTTGGTAGGCATATGTGCGCACACATACATGCATCAGGTCTAGAGCGGGTATAGATCATGATGGGTACAGTGTACGCAGTGTTGGTGGATGCGCGGCGCGCGACGTTCGCGTCGGCGTCGACGACCTCAAGCGTGGCATATTGCAACAGGCGCGCATGTACATGGCGCGCGAGCGCCGCTCGATGTATGTACCCATCCAGCCGCTACATTATAATGTACTTGGTCGAATTACGGAGAGCCGCGGGATTGTCTCTGAGCCGAGAGCCTCATTGACGCGCGCGCGCGCGCAAGCAAGCGCACCTATATTGCATTCCGCGCTTGATTGGAACCCAAGTTCTTGCAGCACTGCGAAGTTCGTGGCTCGCGCGTATTTCAGGCCTCAATCAACCGTTAATACGCGGCTAATAATCATGTCTTAATCTTCTCGCACGTAAGCCAAACAAACTTGGGGCCAAATTGGTCCTTATACGAGCTGCTTCAAAACTGCGACGGTTTTTCACATTCCATCGAATCCCTCACATTCATCCACGTCGTCTGGCATCAAAAGTTCATAGATTCCACAAATAAAATATCGTCGGATATGGCGTTGTTAATTTATATCACGCTCCAGCTTGTTCTCCAGTAACTAACTACTGAATTACTTACTAATTGCTCGCGAGGGATACATATATACATGGTGAATTACAAATCTACTCTGTAACTGCACGCGCTGTCTCTTTTGTTGCCATACGTGCAGTTGACGGAAACGATTCCAACCGAAATGTGAGAATTGAAAGTTGCGCATACGCAGCAGCTAGGCGCGAATTTTCCAGTACGCAGCGTTCAACACGTCAGCGAAAATCCACGCATTTCCACCAATTCACGCGCTAGGGTAGATATCTAAAGAAGGTGAGGAGAGACTGCGGGGAGTGACTGAGACGCAGCTGTAGCTGTGAGGCGGAATAAGGAAAAGCGAGCTCTCGCGCAAATGCGCCTTTCATATTAAAGGATATACATCTATATATATGTATATATACACGTACATTAAACATGCTCAAGATCTTTCAGGAACCCGTCACATCGCATTTCCGTTACGGCTGATATTGAGCGGCCTCATGATGTATATTTCCCCGAGCTTCGAACTTTTTTCCTACCCTCGTTTCCTCCGAATAAATATACGACCATCTCATGAGAGAACAAAAAGTATATTTGTTCCAGAGAACGAGCTTTTTCATTGAGCAATTATAAAATCCAAAGTTATTCAAATAATTTTCCCCATTAGCTGTTTACAATTGTATGAGAAGATGAAGAATTCTATTCGAGATGTAGCCGCGGAAAGAACTCGCAGTTCTACTCTCATTGCATACAATTATGATTGAAGAATTTTCTTGACAAGTTTCTCAGAAAGACTCTGAAAGTTTTCATTCGTCGCGCGACGCCTTTGTTAGAATTGTCCAGGCCATAAACATAATATCAAGTTTGCAAGCTTTTAACGTTCGTCTGGACTAGCGCCTACGTAGCTGCTGTTGGGTTTTACGATAATTACTCCGCCCGTAGAATTTCATGATTATGGGTTAAAAAGTGTATACGCGTGATCCATTTGCCGTATCATAATTTCAGTTTAGTGTGAGCATGCACGTAGTGATATAAACATACTCGGGAAAATTAATTTTCAAACACCTTCCCAGTTTGAGAGTTAATTTAGCGGGTTCGCATTTTATATTCACCAAAGTTTTCACATCAATCATATCCGGGATAAACGTGAAGCTTCTCAGAGGATATTCTTGAAAGCAGGTTGCCAACTTTGAAAGATGAAGGAATCACTGTGAACCGAAAGTTTGCAACTTCACATACACATCAGAGAGTAAGAGCTTTGTCTAATTCTCAGATGTGCATGATAGTCTAACGATGCAATGTTCTTAATGTTTTTCTGGATTCTTCAAGTTTGAAATCTTTTCAAGCTATTGGATCGGAGGATGGTGATGAATAAACACGATCAAAATATATCTAATTGATATTTCTGAAATTGGCAAAAATTGAGTGTCATGCGTACAGTATGAAAATGCACTCACGAAAAATGGTTGTAATGGATGACACATAATTTCTTAGTCTTCTCTGAAAACATGGTACTGCAGTCGCATGATAACAAGCTTTCAAGTCTAATTACTGTTATATTGCCTGGATGTTTGCACACACTTCATTATGATGATTGAATGTGAGAAATTGATCACGCGATGGGGTTGTTGCCGAATGAAGCCTGCAGAATATAAGCTGTCGCACGCGTGCGTATCAGGCGAAAAACTGGATCTGGAATGATTGCAATTGTGTCCTGTCACACGATATTTTACAGCAGCGGAGGTAATAAAATAGAGGTGAATTCGCAGGCGAAGGTAGTGAAGCGCGAACGGGGGACAAAATGAACGTAGCTCATACATACGCGAACGGGGCAAAAGCGTAGAACGAGCAGTGAAATAGCGAAAGAACAAAGTGGAGAGAAATTCGTATAGAACTGTACGTATCGGGTATATATAGTCCCAGCTGTATTGGGACTCGGTCGAGCGTTGAAATCGCACACGAAGCAGCGCAAGGGAGGAAGAGGAAGAGAGAGAGAGAGAGAGAGAGAGAGTCGGAGGGAGGGAAGGGTTGCGTTTCGCCGCTTCCGGGCGAGAAAGCGCGAGCGAGCGCGCGCGTCAGCCCTGCAATGCCTACCGCCCTGTCAGGCCGGTCTAGCGCTAATGGATGCAATTAAAAGGCATAATGGGCCGGCCCGAGGCTTCGGCACCTCGCTCCCTATACCTATAGGTATATAGGTGCATGGTGCGGCCGCATGGCGTGTATATGCTCACTGGGAGGGGGAGTTGCGCTTCGAGGAGGTTAGGACTGGGGGATTTGGCGGGCAGGCTCGGGTGCTGCAGTCGCAGCGACGTTCCCGGAGAAGAGCGCCAGCCCCTAACAGCCCCTAATTCTGCACCGAGCTCCGTGAACGCGAGGCTCTCGGTGCGCGCCTCTCCGCAGCCACCGTACCCCGCAGCGGCTCATCGATTTTACGCGGCCGAGCGAAGCGACGCGCTCCGGCCAGATGCGGGGGTGGGGGCCGCGCTGCCTGCAACTGCAGGCTCTCGCCCCTCTTCCTCTTCCTCTTCCACTTCCTCCGCGATGCAATGCGCCCCGAGACTAATTAAATTGTACTGCCGCGCGCCCAAGAAGCCCGAGAACTATATACGACGGGCGTTCTTGCCCGAAGCCTCCCCCCGCGGCTTTTTCAAGACGCTCCCGGACCCTAAGCTACTTTGCCCGAAGCCGGCTGCACGCCCGATCCTCTGGCAAAATATTTGCGCCAAGCCGTCGGATTCATTTTGTTTGCCGTGATTGTATGCATACCAACGCACAATCCCTCCCCTCACCGGCCTACACCTTGCCGAGAATGTACTTTTGAGCTGTTTCGATTGATCCGTTGCTCGCGTATCGAGTCGCTTTCTGCAAACGTTCTTGCGCGGCTCCTCGCCGCACGTCTCTCGTGACTCGAGATGCCAGTCAGGCCCCTTCTGCTACACTGTACAGGGTACTGTTATGAATAATAAGGACATCATACCGTTGCGAAAAATTCCGGACGTTCATTAAGTATGCACATAGGCCGAGTTATCATAAACATCGTATTAACATCTACAATGTGGATTGCATCACTCATATATATATATATATTTATATATATTTAACATCTCCAGTTTTAAGATCACTCGGGACTGATGGTTCGCTTCAGCGGATTTATTCGTATAATTGCTTTTGATTAGTATTGTTCAATATCCAATTTTGTTACGGTTGCAGTACGTATGCAAATTGGTTGATTGGTAAAAGTTATTGCAATTACATGCAGTCTTCTCAGTGTTAATTTTTACCAGTCAAGTTTCCTACGCTATCACGCCTAAATTTCTTCAGCTATATGAGCTAAAAAAGTAAAAATTTCATG